>BCHV01000015.1:112136-442460 GCA_001599735.1 Naganishia albida | reverse complement strand
CGCCCACGTTCAAGGTTCAATCCTGTAGCTGTTAGTCGCATTGGAATCCTATTCCATAGCGTCTATATTCTACAACGAGCATTGCGACTCTTACAAGCATCCATTTTCGAGGTTATGAATCGCGCTAGGCCTACGACATGCGCCTTTTTTTCCTTCTCTCGTTCCACGCCCAGTTTCGCGCTATGCTCCCGCTACTTGCAGGTCACTCCGTGTTGCTCTAGAAGTCGATTGTCGACATCGTTTGCGCACTCGCCAGTCAGTGCTGTCTAACTCGTGCCATCGACTGCGCAACCTGTGCCAGCAAGTGTGCAACTTGTGCCATCAAGTGGCCACTTCATGTCAACAGTCTGCGCACATTGTGAGCAGCGATTGATCAGCTTAGAGTAAGGTCTCCCCTTCCAATCATAGTGGCAAATAAATCTGCCTTTAGGAGGAGATACCTATATAAGAGGGCCTTTCTGGCTATGGGCTGTATCCGTCTAGTCTATGAATTACGCAATCTGAATCAAGTTCCTTTACTGCTTCCTTTCACCTTCAATCATGAATTCGCTACCTTTCAGGCTGACTGAAACGTATTGATTGGCAGTCAGCAAGACAGGTGAGTATTACCTAACAACCGTGTAGAATCTGGGAGAAGTCCTTACTTGCCGCGACGTATCAATAGAACAAGTTGCGGACTTCTGTGACTTGTGGAATTTGATGATATGTGTAGAGACAAAGCCCTCTCACACTACTCCTGAACCCTCCTCGAAGTACAATCATAGCCGCTATACTAGATAGTCCCCCCTAGTGGCGGATATACCAGCCTCATGAAATATATGGCCACCCTTATCTTGGACAGTCCGTCCAGACTATGCGATAGGGAAAGACTTGAGAAACGACAAATCTCGCAATACCTTCAACTCTGGGCATACTTCAGCTGCCCACGGACACTTTTGCTGTCCATGGACATTTTGCTGCCAATGGACATTGTGCTGCCCTTCGACATTTCAGCTGTCCGAGGACATCTTTCTGCCCATGGACAATTCAGCTACCCATGCACATCTTTCTGCCTATGGACAATTCAGCTGCCCATGGACACTTCTTAACTGCCCATGGACATTTCAGCTGCCCAAGGGTAATTGCTCGAGAGTGTTCGCCACTGCTATTGCGGCCAGTCTGGACAGGTATATAAGGAGCACTCGCTCCCCTTGTAATAGACCATGCTCTTATTGATTCACCCATTGATTCAGTTCAATTCACGGAGCTACCTTGAGTGCAAGACTTCTCGAGGACTTGCTACCCTCGTCTTCCCCTCAGGTATATAACATCAGCCCAACGTGTGCAAGATTCCTCATACAACGGTCGTGCTATCTAACCTCAGGTAAGATAGACCGTTGGCACGCGACAATATGATCAAGTTGAAATTCGTCATCACTTCGCAAGTTAGGAAAGAGAATCGTTGGCAGGAAACATTACTCCTTCCTCTGCTTTATTTTCGGGCCCTCCATGCGAAGACTGTGGTATCGTGTGAGAGTCGGCAGATGATTGTAGGACATAGAGACGACGACACGGATATTGTAAGAGTCGAACGTAGCGTTGTAGTATGTCGACGTGTGATATGTTTATACGTGCGACTGACTACAGTACGAGACCTTGCTGGGTTCCAGTTTAGAGTATTATGCTATCGCTTTCGAAGGTGACAAGTATATTGAGGAGGGCAGAGAGGGTCAAGTACGAATGCCAGCAACTAGCTGAGATCAAACATGATTCATAAAGCATGGAGGCGAGAAAGGCACAACTTTGGCTAGCATTATATAGACGAATCCTCTGTCACCGATAGGCGGTGGCGACTAACGTAGAAGAGACTTTTTAAATACAACAGCGCTACATAGGAGAGGGTGACAGAGCGCAGTGACAGCGCCTATGTCACCTATGCAGCGCTTATGTCACTTGTACCCATGAATAGGGCAAAGTGACAAAAGTCCTTGTCACTTGTTTCCCAATATAGGGATAAGTGACAATGGCGCATATACGTCTCTAGACGTCCCTCATGTTACTTGTAGCCTGGAATAGCAACTGGTGACATAGTGTACACGTAGGTTACAACAACTAGACTACTCACGATCGAGACAATAGGCAGGCTATCCAGATTGTACTTCAGACGGTCCAAGAGACTTAACTACTGGATAATGTGCAACATTTCGAGACAGTCATGACGGAGTAGAAGGGGAAAGTGGAGACGAGTGTACTAGGAGGTGAAAGGTGGGTAAGAGATGGTGAATATGCAAAGCTATTACAGATATCAGTGCGACCGATTACAGACAAGGACCTTGAGAGTGGCCAGTCAATGTATGATGCAAACACGATTCAAGTGTAAAAATAGGGAGTTGTATAGGCGTAGGGAGGAAGGGGTGGAAAAGTCAAGGACAATTTCCAGCGATAAGGCTGAGATTACATTGCGCTCCAACGGATATGGTGCATCAGGGTACAACTTGGGCCCTCTTATATCAACGAATTGGATGACAGATGCTATGTCGCCAGTGATAGAGCTCATGCCCGCGTCAGGTGACCTGAGTCGCAGAGATCAGTCGCCCCTAAGCTCCACCTCAGTCAACCATACCGCATATACCCGTACTTCATGTCTCTCAAACGTGATGAAGAGATCATTGGAACCGAGTATTCAGAGTTGAGTTACATCCTTGGTGTCGAAGTAGCTGGCACCCAAGTCGAAGGAGAATGTCGACGAAATGTCGAACGCGCAGAGCGACATCTTGATGCTGACAGTACAGTTTGGGTATAGAAGAAGCAGCAGCTTATCCGACACACAGGCTCAGATACTCATCACAACGCGTCCATAATCTTCGACTGTCACCGAAAGTCAAGTACTTTACGTTCAGCGCAAGCTCTATCAACGTTAATCCCACTCCAAAAGGCGAAGGACAATTGCGCTAGCAGCTGCACTCGCAAACCTGACAGCTGCATGATACTGCTTGTATGGTGGAAAGGAAGGGCGAAGTTACGGTGTCAGAAACTCAAGATAGAGTTGTGTAATTTTTACATGCGAATGTGCTTGATTATTCGGTCGAAACGCGTTACATGATATCACTTGTGGCGTTTTTCCAAACCGTACAGCCCACAGTGATGACGGATCTGGATAGCAAAACACATCGCACCAGAGGCAAAGATGAAACTATATCTTTACATCAGCACACCTCACATCAGCTATGACTTGCGGCAGCGGTAAAGCCTTGAATGACACTGTTATACCACTGGCTCAGCCCAAGCCTACGAGGGAATTCATAAAGGCAACAAAGGGAAAAGATTGCAGGTCTCTGCCTAAGGAGACTTCAAGGAGTGATGGATTTCTAATGAAACCTGTGATCACTTCCGATAACGGCATAAAGGTGGAAGGATCTCCCGAAGACTGACTGTAATCAAAGCTCACGTTGGACCCGAAGGCGCTCTCCCAATTCTTGGTGGCGTTATCGACACTTCCGCACGACGGTGACGTTGAGAAGGACTTGTCGACCTGCGACGCCACCTGAACTTTCCACATGTCAAAAGCTGTATGTGGTAAGAATTGTTTGGCCTCGTCAGGGTACACAATGCGGAATACCCGTATCAGCTGTTCATCGGTAACTCCCCCAAACTTTGCTTCCACGTCCAACGTGGCCTTGAGCAACTCCCGCAATTCGTAGTGCCCAACGAGTGGAGTTCTTAAGTAGTAGCAGAACCGTCGCCTCAGCTCGAAGACTATGAGACATCCGAGGAATGCGTTCCGGAGCTGATCCCAGCAGAGAACAGGTATCTCGAGGCAAGATGTGTTTGTCGTTTTTTCGATAACCTCAACCACCTCACGGAATGTCCTCTGAGCCTTGTATTTTAACTTTGCGATGTACGTATGTTGAAGTTCATCTTTCTTTCGTGAAAGTTCGAACTCCGAAGCTTGTGTGCATGGCGAGGCTCGAAGGGGTCCCGCAGAGTGCTTCATCCTTTTGAACATGAAAGGTTTTCAGCATTGCAGTGGTGTAAATGACTAATTGCTTCTCTGCATAGTGCGAAGCGCACTAAGCCGATACCAGCAAGTAGTACACTCACCTTTGAATCTCGGCATCAACCTTCTCAAAAAATTCTACTTGTGTGATGGGCATGGTGAAGCGGACCGTTCCCAAAAAATAGTTACGCAATGAGGAATGGTATCCAGCAACGCGAATAGACGAGAATGAGACGGTTCTCCGATGACTCCCTTGGGTGAATAACGTGTCCTTGTCCAACGCATCTTCTTTGCACGAAGTATCCGCCTCATATATAGCTCACAGCAAAGTAGCGTGCGCTGTATCGCCCATCTGATTGTTCTCAAAAGGGGAAAGGCAGAAAGGCTCATCTTTTTAAGAAGATTTCCTCCGTACCTGTCAAAGGAGCGCATCGCATGGCAAGATTCCGAAAAAGAATCGCTTTCAGGATAAAACCTTCGAGAAAGTGTGAAGGTAATTCACTCGACGAGCAATGATATGGCAGCGGACATACCTAGAGGAGAAGAGACTCCTGTTCATTGAAGAGCTCAGTATTCCTGCATGTGAAAGGATACTGGTTTCAAAGAGAGAAGCGGGTGAGAGGTTAAACCTTCCACCCACACAACAGATGCTGGCGACTTTGCAATCCTTGAGGGGAGGTCATATCGATACTCTCAATATTTTTCTTGCGATGTTGGCATGAAGAGAAGCCGAGAACAAGTGGAGGTAGGGGGATGGGCCTTACAGGAGATTACAGGCAAGAAAAGTTACCGTTGGCAGGGGCCAGTGATGATACGTTCGGCTTGTTGGGCAAAAGTTGGTGTAATATACCTTCATGCCAGAATCTGTCAGTGGGGGACAGCCGGGCAATTCAGGGAGTCTAGGGCTCCAGGCCAGTATACAAATAAACAATCAGTCATGTATACAGTTAGACAAGCAATCTCCCAGTGAACGAGGAGGAGTTGTGACATTCTCGAATGACACCAGAGACGAGACGACTTGTCGCTCTCCGCCGGAGCAGTATATCGGCAGCGTATGGCCAAATGAGTAGCTATCCAGAACAACGATGAATTGAGCGCGGAGGACGGGAAGACACGGTAGCTCTTGCACGCAAGCACTAAGGAAGAGCACACAGGTCACTAGGCTCAATGGGTACAGCTTCGAGGGGTGGGTGGGATTAGGGATATACGATCAATTCCGGTGTAGATAGTTTCGAGCTCAATGTCCGTCAGCGAACAAAGTTTATCGTGATCTCGCCGGACGTAGCTCATCTGCAGATCAGGAAGCCAGCTAAAAGCGCAAACCAAAGCAAGTAGTCGCCAGTAATGCCTAATACATCTTTGCCGTTTCCGGTTGTACAGCTCTAGCAGTGGCAACCCCCGCTCCCTGCCAGTGAAGACTGTAATTGGAATCGTTATACGACGGGTCATTGTAAGTAGACGCAGATGATCCTTCCGACAGACCTCCTGCCGACCAAATGGAGGGAACTTCATCACTCCGAGTGTTTTCTTCCATCAGGTCCCAAAAATGTGTGTCAATTCGTGAGAGAGCGTCAGTGCCGGTCACCCGGCCTTGACCATTTCTCCTCAAGACACTCTGTTCCTCCCACCTTTCCATAATTGTCGGGCCGAGAAGTGTTAAGGAGTCTTTCGGATAAGCAGCCCTGAACACTCGAATCAACATCTCATTACCGACTCCCCACAAGTCAGCTTCTGCTTTGAGCGCGACTCTGATGAGATTGTGCAACCAAAGGTCTTCCACTATGGGTACCTCCCTAGCGTCAAAACATCTTCTTTCCATCTCGAAGGCTTCGAGACATTCGCCAAACGCATCACGGAGTCTTTCCCAGTCAGGCACTCCAATCTCAAGCCAAGGCTGTGATGTTCGTTCGGTAATGGCGCCGATGGTTTTGCTGAATCTGTCTGAGGCAGAATCCTTGGTTGACATGATATAGAGCTGTTTGAAGTCAAAATTCCTCCAAGGGTTATCGCTAGGCGCACTTCGATCTAGGGCTTGGTACATGCTACGAATGGCGGGCGACGTCCCAGAAAAAGAAGACATCAGAGAAAATCCTGTCTCATGAGCCAAATATCAGATCAACGACTCACCTTGCGACTCTGGCATCAACCCTCCGGTGAAACTGAGCTTCGGTAATGGGCATGCCTAAGAGGAAAGCAGGGATCTGAGATCTGAGCGTCAATGGATTAGGCGAGAGCCATCAACGAGGTTACGAAACGACGGTTCCTTCCGAATACAGTCGAGAAAGCACAAGTGAGCCTTGGTTATATCCCTCGATACCCTATGCACTTTACAGGAGAGTACAAAGAAAGGGTAGATAACTTCAAGCATCTCTCAGCATAGAACAGTGTTCTACCTTTGTTTCCCAATCACTGGCCAGTTGTTTGCATCGCAAGCACGAATCGCGCAAACGAATGAACGGTCAAGCGAGGCCTGGACAGTCAGTGGGCAGAGAAGCTCAAGCATGGCAATTGCAGGGGCTTCCCTACAAAGGACGTCTTCAAGGCTGACGCGAGCGGTCCAGCCAGAAATCAACAGAAGACTCACTCGCTTCGATACCCGGAACTCGCGATAAGGAAGTTATCCATAATCTTAGCGTATCGAGGATATCATGATCCATAGCCAGCCGTTCAGTCATTGCTGGCGGTGCTTTAGCAGTCGCTAGTGAGCAATATGCGAATTTCTCTCTGTAGTCGCTTTTCGATAGTACACGCCCTCTTGCAAGTACCGCCTTGGAAACCCAAGCATTGAGCGGACAAGCTGTCATCAATGATCCCGATATGTCAGTTGCAACTGCGAGTCTGGGCGCAGATCTCTAAGTCAGGAAGCCACGCGATTTTGCACGCGACGCGTTTCTGAGCTAAATGGAAAGCACACGAGGGAGTCTTTGATCAGAAGTCATCGACTCATCAGCAGTTGATTCCCATCGCACCATCCTCTCCCACGGACTCGCCATACCGCACCAGAATGTAGGTCCTGCCTCCAGTCACCGTTATAGCTCACTGACCATCTTGCGCAGGTCTTCTTCCTCACAGCCCGAAGTCGTTTTGCCCACGAACGAAGCCCAGGCCGCCCGAGCATCCACCCTCGCCGCCGAAGGCAAGAAAGCCCTAGCTCTAGGTGAATGGGAAGTCGCTGTCGAAAAGTATGCGGATGCGCTGGAACTCATGTACGCGTGAACGCAGCTCTCTAGCGTATAGATCTCGCTGACAGTTCACCCCAATCGACAGGCGAGCACTCCATGGCGAACTTGCGACGGAACTCGCCCCGCTGTTATTGCCGTATGGAAAGGCTTTGTTCGAAGTAGCGTGCAAGCAGACCGGCGTTCTCGGCAAGGCTGATGAAGGAGCCGAGGAACCAGCGGAAAAAGGTGCGAGATCTACCTGAATCAACGTTCTCCCCTACATCACTGATCGCCCATCTTTGCAGCTCCTGTCGGCAAGGCAGCGCAATTCAGCTTTGAAGGAGATGGCGATGACGATGAGGAGCAACAGGACGAGGGAGAAGGCGAGGGACAGGCAGAGGGGGAAGGCGATGATGACGACTTCACCGTTGCTTGGGAGGTCTTGGACTTGGCGAGGACTTTGTTCGAGAAGCAGAGTACCGCTGCCGCTGCCAGGGATCTGGGGGAGACGTACGCTACACTGGGAGACGTCAGTCTCGAGACGGGTGAGTCCCGACAAAGTCGATCTCTTCATCCAAATGCTGAATCAGGGGTCTGCAGAAAACTTCCCGCAAGCTGTCGAAGACTACACATCCGCACTCCAAACCTTCCACCAATGCCTGCCCCTCACCTCTCGCGAAGTCGCCTCATCGCACTACAAGCTCGCCATCGTCCTCGAGTCCCTCTCTGACCGGAAACAAGAAGCGATTGAAAACGTCGAAAAGGCTATCGAATCAGTGCAAGCGAGAAAGGCCGCCATTGGGCGTGGACAGGATCCGGATCATTTGGAGGATTCGCATGATGTGGGCGGGCACAATCTGAGGGCCCATAGTAAGGGCAAGGGAAGGGCGATGGCGAATGAGAATTACAAGTCGAGTGATCTGACGGTGGAGGAGAGGAAGAAGCAGGTTGATGATTGTGAGGAACAGTTGAGGGATCTTCAGGCAAAGGTACGTCTCCCGCCTAAACCATCATACCGAGCGCTGACCCGTTCCAATAGCTTGAAGACCTCAAGACCGCTCCCGAAAGTCAGGGTATTGTGGAAGACACCATCGCTCACCTCCTCGGCAACACCGCCGACGCGAGTGGTACCGCCGGTCAAGCGATCACCGATGCCGCAGGCAAAGTCAACGATCTCACGAGCATGGTCAAGAAAAAGGCGAGAAAGACGGCGACCAAGGTCGTCCCGAGGAGTGCGGATGCCGTCAAGGAACAGGTCTCGGCTGTGCAGGAACAGGTTGCCGGCCAGGCGTCGACGTTGCAGGAGCAAGCTATCGGTCAGGCATCTGCTGTCCGGGATCAAGTGGTGGGTCAGGCATCGGCTGTCGCTGACCAGGTTGTCGATCAAGCTTCCGCTTTGAAGGAACAAGCTCTCGACCAGGCTTCCACGTTGAGGGATCAAGTCATCGACCAGGCTTCCACCACCGCGGAATCGCTTCGAGAAAAGCTCGTCGATGGCGCACACGTCGCCGCTGATACCCTCAAGGACAAGGCGGAAGGCGTCCTCGCCCAAGCTCAGCATACGGTTGACGACCTGATGAAGAAGGGGACAACGCAGGCCGCGCATGCCATCGACGCTATCAAGGCTGCCGCCAACAGCGTCGTCCAGGAAATCATGGATGAAGGCAAGGAGATTACCCAGGAATCGGTTGAAGCCATCCAAGGCGTGATCGAGGATGTCCAACATGGAGGCGAAACGGTCGTGCACGTTGCCGAAGATCTTGCGCATACTGCGCAGCAGACGGCGAGTGCGGGACTCGAGTCGGCCAAGCATGCTGGTGAAGCCGTTATGCAGGAGATCATGGAGGAGGGCCAGGAAGTGACGCGGGAGGCGGTCGAGGATGTTGTAGAGACGGCCGAGGATGTCCTTGGAAGTGTGGAAGCGATTGGGCGGGAGGGCAAGCGAAAAGTAGAGGAGTTGAGGCCGGAAGAGGTGGACGAGGTTAGCAAGAAGCCGAGGACGGAATAGGCGCGAGCGTGATATAATAAATGTGCTAATGCAAATATGTAGCTACAACGATGACATTCCTTGACCTGCCGCTCACACAAACTCTCTTAACACCCCTGCAAACTCGCGCTGCAGCTCATCCTGACCGACAACGCGCGTCGACGTGTTCAGATACATGAATTTCAACCCACTCAACGCGGCCCTCAACGCCGTCTGCCTCTCCCCCGCCGCCGGGGCCTCCTCCGCCGGCTCGACGACTGGCGAGCCCGGCGCAAAGTCTAAGCCGGGGGAAGAGATATCGACGTGTCCCTCGTGACTCGCAAACATGGCGTCTGTTCGTTCCTCGGCGCTGGTTGCGGCGCGTTGGAGTTGGGTATGGTACGCGTCCGAGGGATCCGTCGGTGGTTCTTGCGGTGGGACGACGCCCTGGATCGACGGGAGATCCTGTTTCGGCGGAGGCGGCGACCTAGTCGACACCATCAGCATTTGCAACGGCCATGGATCCGAGAACCAAGACTCACCAGCTGATCGGCGTTTCCCCGCCCGTGCCCCAGTACCCTCCTTCCGCCCCGGGAGTCGAGAACCTGCTGACCCCTCTCGGGCTAGGCGGATTGCTCACTTTCAAGCCATCTTCGACGCCGCCGTAGGAAGACCAGTAGGCGTCGTCGTGGTGCGAGGGCGTGTTGAATCGCGAGACGTAAGGGGAGATGGTTACTTTTTTGCTGATCACTGTCGCGGGGAGACTGGAAAGTGTGTCGTCTGCCGCTTGCAGACCGGCGGACGTGGTGGTAGGCCGGGGTGGCGGTGATGGATTCGTGTATGATTGTGCCGGAAGCGAAGACGTTGAGCCAGACACGGGAGGCGGTAGCCCCTTCGTCGATACTTGCGTCCCACCCTCCGGCTCCTTGTCATCATCACTGAACCCACCCCAGTAATCATCCTCTGCTTGATCCTCTCCACCAACTTCGCCCTCCCTCTGCGCCAACGCATCCAACGCCTCCCTCGGACTCTGCGCCCAGCGCACAGGCACCCTCTCCTCCTCGGCAAGGCATTCCTCGAGTGGCTTGACGTCGAACAGTTTCCATTCATCGCCCATGCTGATCTGCGATCGGTACGCGAGATCCCCTCCTTCCGAGGTCTCCACCTTTGCGGAATCCTCCTCATCTTCCCCGGATTCAGGGAAGAACAAGACCCGCACGCCTCGATCGGGATCCGAAGATGCTTGCCGCAGATCGAGCTTGGCAACCACCGTCTCGCCATCCATCGCGCGATACCTCACATTCCACGCTTCCCTATACAGCGCAACCTCGATCTCATTCCCTTCACCCTGCAACTGCACCTCGTTCGACCACTCGGGATCCTTCTCATGCAACCGCGAGTCCGCAATCGCCTTCAACCTCACCGACAGTTCCTCCGGATCTCGCTCATCGGAAGCGGCGTGTGGCCGCTGCGCAATGTACCGGTCGTCCCGAGGGTTCCCGGCGTTGGGCGGGAGGTAGAGTTGGCGTGTTTTCACGGCAGAGGATAAGAGGTCCGGTGGAAGCGGGTACGCCGGTGGGAGAAGGTGAGCGAGGATGGTGACGAGGCGTTGCGGGTTAAGCGGTTCGTGGGGTGTCATTGCGGTGACAGTGGCGAAGAAGATAGGAATGGTAGAGAAAGGTCACTCTTTCCATACAGCCAACCTATCTGGAACCTTGTAAATGACGAATGCACACGGAAGTTACGGCCGCAGAGAAACCTCCAGAGTGGGCACAAGGGACTGGGTCTCCCGCCTCTTCCGCTGGTGAATTCGTGGAAACGCACCTCAGGATGAACCACTCCCGCCCGTTCGCCACCCGTCACCCAGTGGGCCGGCCGTGTAGTCGGAGGACCAGTAGGTCCGTCGAGCGCTGGCCTCTAACGCATGGCTCCAGTCAGATACCATACGAGTTTAGGATACCATTGCACATGGCCTCGAGCGCACTTTGCCGATTCATCGCTTCCCGTCATGGATCAGTATGCGCTCGACGAGCTGGGGCACGGTCGCAATGCCTAGCCGGAGCTTCTTACCTTTCCACAAAGGTTCGCAAGATCGATCGCGACGTGCAGACTTCGCTGATAATACTTCGTCTTCACGCCCTACTCAGCGAGAAGCGGCCGACGGGCCAACCCAACAGCTGAGGCCTGAGCGAGTGAGGTTCTTGAGGGACTCATCCTATTGGCGAGCGATGCACTGCGCTCACGAAGCGTCGGCGACCACCTCCTTTCAACCTCATGTACGTGGCAGTCCTCTTGTTCTGTAACGTTGCTGGACATTCCGCTTCCCGACGACCTTTCATCTTCGTATTTCCATCCACGACAGTATTTCCGTTCCTTCGCGCATCGCCTCGGATTTCCGTTTCGCACAGCTGTGTTGGGCTGCTCGCAGGTGAAGCGCTTCCTCCGGAGGTGGTTTCTGGTGTGACTTCCAAAAGTCTTGATGAAGAACATGCCTCGAGATTTCGTAGGGTTCGACGAAGAGAAAGAAGCGAATGGTATTTAGGAGACCGAGCATTCAACGTATCCCCATCTCTACATCGTGGCAAACCAAGTCAGTGGACGAAAGACAGGTGTAGCTACAGACACTGCTATTCGGCTGCACATCTATACACAGGGCAAAACCGAGCAACAAGCAAGGCAAACGCCTAGCACCGATGATCATTCCGACGGGTACTACCCTGGTAAATGCGACCGACTTGTATGGCCCGACGATAGTCCTCACTCCCGCCGACGATGGGACCCCTGGCGACGTTGACAAGTGAGTGATCGATGTAACTCGAAGACCATGCAGCGATACTGACCGTCGTCTCAACGTTTTAGCACTGAACCTGACCCTCACGTAGACAACGTCTCACCATCGACGCCCTCAAATAACAACCCGGCATTTTCTCCGCATCCGGTTTCTCCAGCCGAAGGGCTCAGGCGGGTCGACCGACGACGGCGACCTGAAAGAGGGCTCCGAACGACCGTCCTGCGCAGAAACATGGCAACCAGTATAAACTCTGTCTCCTCTCACTTCCCAGTAAACGAACAAGCGCAGAGACTACAACACAAGGCGTCCCAACACGAGTTGAGACGTCGTCGGATCCGATTACAAGGTCGGTCTGGGATACAAGGAGGAAGGGTATTCCCCACATCGGCGTTCAACCCTCGAGCGGGAGATCTTCCGTCCTGCAGTAGCTACACCTGGACGTGCCTGACGGACGAAGAATGGGCAGACAAGGAGGACCAAGTCCAGCTCACCGGTAGACACCTAGCCGAGGCGGCTGAAGTGTTCCGGTGGACGCCTTACCTTCTCAATGAGCGGGACAGATTTGAGACCACGACCTTCCTCTCGAATACGCGGAATCGAACCGCCTTTACCCTGCATGAAGAAGATGAACCGTGGCTACCCTGCTCAACATCGGATCCAACGAGCGACTTGTTATTCTACGAGGGACACTGTAACGACCTGGATACGTACGAACCGGCGAGGGAGTTTGCAGCGAGGTTCGCGTCGTTGTTGACGGTGCAGAAAGAAAGACGCAGACGGTGGAACGAGTATTGGTCTCGGGCTTCTTCCGTCTCAGGGCAACAGGCGTCTGAACTCGCCGCAGATGCGTCTCCCGTCCATGTGGGCACGGAGGGGAAAGCCGACTCGAGATCGCTCGTGGCAAAGACTCGCCCGACTGTTCTCCCGGGTACGCCGATCCGCTTCGGGATCGGGACGACAATGAAGGTGCCTAGCATCACGCTAAGTGATTGTCTCGATGACCGAATGAGCATAGTATTTGGCAACGAGCGCCCAGAAGCTTGGTCTGTCGTAACGACCTGGCAGACACCGACCCAGATATCGATATAGTATATTACTTTCCACATATGTACCCCGTCCTTGATCAGAATTGCCATACTGCCGGAAGGCTCGTCCGCGCAGAGTCTCCTAGCATTGTCGCGCGATAGCAGAACGCCCTAGAGGCACTGTAAACGTATTTGTCAATAACTGTAGTATGTCATGCCATAATGATTTCTACTGAACAACCTGAGCCCAAGATACAACGTCTTCATCTTGATACGTGTACAACTATGATTCTTGCCAAGTATCCATTATTTCTTTGATTCATGTACATTCGCGCTTGACTGTTACGGCTCGTACCTCGGCAGATATCTCGGCGCCCCGACATTGGTTAACGTGCTCGGGGCTGCGCCAGGCGCTGATGCGGCATCTTCGGGATGCGGGAAGGCCGGAGGTGCTGAAAGATCTGACGGAAGATCGATGCCAAGTGTACGATGCGGTACCGTGAATCGCCGCGAAAGCGTGATCTCTTCTCCTTCTTCCGTCGACCTGCGTTCCTCTTGCGGCATTTCTGGACCAGGAGCGGAAGGTTCCGGCTGCATCTGTGTCGGTTGCTGCGCTGCGTCAAAGGTTTCAATGTCCAAGGGCGGGGCAGAAGGCTCGTCGTCAAGCCCAACATGATCTTGGTCGTCATAAGGCGCCGAGGGTGCACTCGCAATAACGGGCGACGAGAACGTGCCAGGTGGAGATGAAGGTCGAGCATATGCGAGCGACCGCTGAGCGATAGGCACAGGTGGCAGAGGCAAGATAGATGAACTCGCAGCCGGGATGGAAGTCGCCGCGGCACGGACGTGTTCCACCTCGCTAGGTGGAAGAAGCTCATCCAACCTTTCGAATCCATCTTCATCGACTTGCAGCTCTGGCGCCGAAGCCTGGAGTCCTGATTGTCGCTGCCCCTCCGATATTGGCACCCGATCTGCATCGGATGCGATAGCGTCTCCAGTTATCGGCGGAGCAGAACCGGCCAGTCGCAAGCGTTCCAGTACTTGCTTGTCATCCGTTGCAACATGCCCACCCGCCCCTGTCGGGACAGGTACGATGGCAGAGGAGCCCTCTGCGCCTGCCAAATGCGCCTCCGGCCGAGTGGATGCATCTCCAGACAAAGGAGCTGAAGCGACGTTGCGACTGTACGCGATGTTGACCGCTTCTTCCTGTTCTTCCGTCGTCGGTGCTGGGAAGTAATCGTCGTATCCAATACCAGGCATAGGGCGTTTCTCCATCGCACGAGCTGATGGTCCGCCTTCCGTGACTCTTCCGTTGGCTCCTTCTCCGTCGCGAGAAGGCCCAGCGCCGGCCGATGGGGCCCGGTAATAAGCCGGCGGGAAAGCAGATACCTGAGTGCGCTCCGTAGACTCTTCGTTCGTCGTCGAAGTGTCAGGTTGCACGCCGGTGGGTTGAACTCCCACATCGCCAGATGAAGTTTCCCCGGCTTCTTCGCCTGAATGAAACGCGGACGAGCGTAATGTCGAGGGCGAGGATTCCAGGACAGACGACGTAACAGCGGAGACGGCCCGATCACCTGGTGCGCTCTGCTCCTCTGCGGGCTGCGTCGCATCGCGGCCGCCTTCCGTACGCTCAGATCGGGGTCGAGGGCGTGTTGTTGGCCGAGTTTCTTCCTGCTCGCCCTCGCGATCCCCGCCGCGACGTCTTCTCAATCCCTTCTTCCAACCCCATACCCTTCTCGGATCCCCTAAACGTGCAGTACTGATAGCTCCGGCATTTCCGGCACCTATCGTGTTCACCGCACTGGTCCACCCGAATCTCTTCTTGGCGCGTCCTGCCCTTGTCGGTGCCGCGACATTGTCCTCGACCGCTGCTACTAACGCACGCTGCTTGGCCAGCCGGACTGTGGTCGATGTCGTTCCGCTGCCGCTTGGGCGTCTCGAGGAACCCGCATCTGCATGCTCGGAATCCGTCATCGACGAGGCGGAATCGTAGCCACCTTCTCCATTAGGCCGTGTGCGACTTTGCGTCGATCCAGTAGCCGCACTGCCTCTTCGTTCATCCGCTCCGTCGGCCGAGCGAACATTATGAACCGTCGCTGCCCTGACTGCCCTCGCAGCAAGTCTCCTCTCTCGCCGTTCCTTCTTCTCCCGCATCTCCAGCCGTCGTTTCTTGCGTTCAGCCTTACGTTTCGCCTTTACCCTGCTGATGACTATCACGACGACAAACGCCATAAAGAGCAAGGCCATGCAGACCGAGGCGACGACGATGAGTGGGACGGCGTAGAGGTCACCTCGCTCCGAGTCTTGGCCCCATCCGGCGGGAAGGGCGGCCGTGATGTTGAAGGCGTCGGAGGTGGAAGTGTTGGATGTGGTGTTGTCCGTGTCCGCCAATGCATGATGCGTGGACTGCAAAGCCGAATGGTGAGGCCGGAGTCTTTCCCGTGTAACCTGAAGAGCTCACCTCGACGCTCGCCCGTCCATACAACGTCCATCCACTATCCGCCGTCGTCCAGACCTGATTATTTCCCTTCGTCAATTTGTACGGCAACGCCGTTATCGGAACCTCTATCGGAAACGACGTCGTTTTCGCCGATGCAGCGGCCGTGTCTGCTCGTTTGTAGGGTACGGTAGTCGGCGTTGGGTCCATCGATTGCTGGTATGCGGAGGATGATCAGCAACGCGCGGATGGATCGGACGATGGGGACTTACCTCTGAACTACGAACAGTCACAGCCGAGTTCTCGTTGTCCAGGAGGCGCAACGACGCTTCTCCGCTGACACCCCCCATAGCCTGGCTTACCCGGTCTAGCCTCTCGACCGATCCGTTTCCTTCCTGCCTCTCCGAAAGACGTCTCTCCGCTCCTCGACTATTCCACGGACTTGATGATCTCCTTCTATCCCTTCGAACGGCGTTCGCCTTTGGTTGTGGATACGCAGCAGCCGGAAGAGGAAGGAGCGATAGTAATAGCGTCGATATAGCCGATCTGCGGAAGGCGATATTTGTCGACGATCGGACGTTGTGGGATGCGTCGGCGTCTTCCGGATCGATATCCCGCTCTTCCGTTCCCGATCCGCCAACATCGCTGGTCGCGCTCATCGTCCACCAATCCTCTCCCCCCCTCCACCCCGGCGTCTCCTCTGTCGTCCGAATAATCGTCTTCCTGCTATTCCGTGCCATCGATCCGCATTCTTCCCGTGTTTTCCGTATGACAGGTCTTTCTGGCGGAATCGTCTCCGCGTTCGGTTTGTATCCTAGGCCCGCGCGTGCTGTGTTTAGACGTAGTGTTGCGAGAGAATACAGGTGGTCCGTCACTGATGGAGGACGACGACGACGACGGCAACGTCTTTGGCTTTTTCTCTATCACAACTGTTACAAGTTGTCGACGACCTCGGGGTCAACAACAGCGCAGCCCTTCCTTGCCTCTTTCCTCCGGTGAATGACTGCCCCCAACTCTGGCCTAGCCCCAGGGGTTAGGGTTAGTATCTATTTTGGGAAATGCGACTATCTGTATTTTGCGTTTCGGTGGACTGGGCCGCTGACTCATGCGGCGATACTGCATGCCTATCCATATATGGTATGGGCTAGAAGTCGTGAGAAGGTTCGCACAGCTAATTGGTTGTCCGGTCAGGTGTTTTGAGTATATGTATCGCAGGACTCGTTTCCAGGCGCGTTGCGAGTAGGGGCACTCCAAGGAGCTCTCCAAAGCGGTTTACCTTTTTGTAGAGTGATCATGCGCATTCTGCATACACCTGTTATACACACTATGTGCTGGTCGACCAGAGCTTCGACCAGCAATACAGCCGCAGCTTCGAGTAGCGCTAGAGCAGAAAGCTCTTCAACAGGCATATGCTCGGTTGCAAGATGTCTTGCCGAGGATGCCTACGGGCTAGGGCTGCCAGAACGTGCGAGCGACCTGCAAACCCGGTTTCGGTTGCTCTATAGGTACAGGCTGGGAGATGCAGTCAGGAGGGTGATGGCATTGTCATCCACTTGATCGCGCAAAGGCAAATGAATTCCTTGCCCAACCTGGAAGATCGCCTGCTGTCGCTGTCCAAGCCGTCTCTTGAGACCTTCTTAAGCACGTAGTGCTGTACAAAATACCAAAGGCGCCATCGGGATGTGGCATCGGCCGAACATAGGTGGAGAGGAACATCCACATCTCGGGCCAGCTCGAATAGCGAGCTTTCTCTGAGAACAACTGAGGAGAGACTTGGAAGCGAGTGGTATTCCTTGCTTGGAGCTTTCCAGCTATATGCTCCGTTTCGAGCCATCAGCACAACAGAGCCTTCGTCACCCAGTCGCAGACAGACTGAGCGGGTCCAGCCGAGTCGCTTCCGGTGGACTTGTGCACTCCTGTCGGATCAACATTTCAAGCGCGACCGATGGTTGTTACGAGACTTACGAACAGGCGTCAGCGGCTTCGCCCAGAAATGCGGATGGAACAGCGCATGAGAGCCTGAAAAGCACCCAATTGTGTCGATAGTGGTGTGGGCGATTTTTGACATGCGACCTGGGGCAGGTTCCGACCTAGAGGTGTCGGGATACAAGCCGTCCACCCGACAAGGGCGGAAAGCACGAGGGTTTGCCGCTGTGTCCTGATGTCCTTCATGCGCGACAGGGTGCCACGCAAGAAACAGCGATCCTCGGTCGCCATTGTCTTGCTGGGTCGATATTCCTTATTCCGAAGCGTTCGAAGTAAGATCCTGGCGGACCTAGGGAGGTGTATCTATGAGCATACTAGTCTGACAGTTATCGGGACACGATCAGCTGCAGCGATCTTCCTGCGACTTCTTGCGTCGAATGGAGGCACTCATTTGATGGAATGCGGCGGAGCAGCAATACGGATATTGCCACAGCTGTTTGCTTCTGCGGTCTTTCCTGACAAGTTGTGAGTAAGCGGCTATCGTATCCTCATGGTACGAGTCGGTTGGTCCACAGAGACCCTCTTTCTGCGCAAGCTGCCGGCTCACAGTGCTTCCCTTTGACCACCGATGGTAGCCGATCCGCCGTGCTAAGTGAGTTCTCCGGTATGCCGCCTCACCGGGTTCATTGTGGGGACGGAACAAGTATGGTGGCGAAGTCAAACGGGGACACGATGCGCAGCGTCTTGCTGAATGATAGGGTATTCTTGCGTCATAAATTATGAAGTCTGCCTACACACCCGATTTCGCGTTGAGCAGTACCAGTCGAGCAATAGATTCAGTCGCCAATCGCGCCGGCGAGGCTCGTGCTATCCTCACCTTGTCGTAGCGCGCTTCAGATCGGAAGGGTTCCCTGCGGTATCATCGGGTCTGTCTAGATGTCACCCGAAACGCTCAAGCTCCACCATATGCTGCTCCTTCCGCCCTCATCGATGCATAAGATGCGCGCGATGACCTTTCCTGCAGCCGACTTGTAATGATCCGTAGGGAGCAGCGAAGGATCAAGCACGCGAAGTGCACTCAGTAGCTAGCTAGATCATGCGGGGACGTAGATTCCTCAGCTGAGCGGTCCGGTTACCTCGACCCAGACCGCTACGTACGTTTCGGGATGAGAGAACATGAAACAGCTTGTGAAACAGCTTCGAAATGTCGATCCAAGTGACGATCCCCGTCGATCAAACCCGGGGATACACATGAAGGGGTTTTTGCGCTTCAGAATCAGTAACGGGTACAGCGGTTATAAAGTAAGCGTTTACAGCATTTGTGACATTGCCCTATTCTGAATTGGCCGGATTTATGAGCTGATTTATCGGCATGATAGTCTTTGCGAGGTCACAAGTCACCTAATGTAGCTGGCCAATCTGCAAGCCGGACAGCTTGCCTCGCATATCCTGCATCTGCGCAGCCTCCGATCATGATGCAAGCTGATAGCTAGTTTGATGGTGATCCACTTGTCACTCTGCCTGCTTCACGGATCCCGTCATCACGCGAGGTGGCGTCGGGAATGCCTGTCGGGCGAAGAGTTGACGGAGATTGCCTAGATTGATCTGCTGTCAGACAAGGTCCATGCTGAGTTGTTTGAATTCAGATGATATCAGTATCAGACTCGCCATCTACGTTCAACATTTCGCGACCCTGCGCTCAACCGACGGGGAACCTCCTTCGATGCCCTCCGTCCGCACGCGTCCCGGAAGTCTATAAGTCTATCACCTGGCGGTCCCGGCGTGGTCGGCGCGGCGGATCTACGATACTGACGTTAACCGGTCTGTCGTTACGCCTATATCGTGCGACGTGAACCGGATCCCTGATATCCTAGACCTGCACCATATAGTCCCGTCTGCGATTTGCTCCTGCCACGTCTCCTGCCGCCCTCCAGGCTTGTTGTGAATCAGCTCTTGATGTTTTGACTGGGCCTAACGGACTCTTTCCCGGCTGTTCATCTACAGTACGCTGTATACCACTTGAAGCCTCTGACCACCGCACAACAGCCCGCAATTATCGTCCCCTCCCCCAGCCGCTGGTTGGCTGAAAACGCGCCCGCTCTCGCGTTCAGGGAGTCCCGCGTGCGAGGGAGAAAGCCCATACTGCCACGAGGGAAAATTAGTTGGCTGCATCGTGTCGTCTCGCAACAAAGAGGCTTGGGCGTACTAACCCTCTCGTGGTCACCATCCATTCATCATCCAGACCGAGAGACCCGCTGCTTGTCGTCCCGAGTCAGACCAGCCACGTCGACGAGACGAGACGAGACCCAGAGGGATCGACGCTCGTTTTTTTCCGACTGGGAGACCGCGCGAGCAGGACCGTCTAGTGTTGTTCTACTTTGTGTCGGTATCATCGAGGTCTTGGACGTGTCGCTTTGCGCTATGGATACTCGCTAGTCGTCATTCGCTACTATCCATCTTCAACATCCTCGGTATCTTATCCGGACCATCACCTTTGTAGCAGGACACGCATCAACATCGATGAGAACGAGAACGAACAAAAATTAGGCTCGTAATCTCGACAACGCTACATCGCATAATAACCATATCGCGAACAGCAACATCTCAACTGTCTGCACTTGGAGGTACGAACTTGATCAAGCAACACCGTCGAATGCAATACCAGCAGCAACAGAGCAATAGCGGATACGCCGTACCGGGAAACAGGGAAATCGTGCAGGGACAGATGGATCAAGGGCCGGGAATGAGATCCCTTCAGGGGGACAGTATGCATTCTGGAGCACCGATGAGTAGGGTGAGTTGGTTTTCCGTTTGCCTGTGGTTCCTGGGTTCGAATGCTCTAGGAATGACGCTCGGAATGTCGAGCGTTTCCTGTCGACCTTTGCTTCAGCCTTGCTTTCCTGATAGATACCCGCGCGCGATTTATGCTGATCCCTCCTGCAACAGACACCATCGCTTCGCGTAGAAGACACGGACAAGAACAGCTACCCCTCAATATCGCCCAGCGGTCAGATCTACCATCAAGTCGGATTCAACGATGGTCATGCGCAACAGCAACGTCCTAGCGCAACACCCGTACAAGGCGCTCACCACTGGGGTCCGTCGGATGGCCTGATGTCGTCAACTCCGCAATCATCTCATTCCACAGATATGACGAGGAGTCATTCTTCGCAAGGTCAACAACGGCATCGTCCTGCACCGCTCAACTTGCAAAACGTTTCCCACGCGTCAACCTCGAACGACCGGATTCAGATCGAGGGGTCACCGTTTGAACCAAGTTTCAGGAGTGCGTCGGTCGCGGGAACACCGTCGTACAGTCAGAACTATCCGGTACATCCGGGGAATCGTCTTCATTCGATTCCGAATTTGGCAAGTCCGGCTGTGCAGGATCATTCGCCTTATTACGGGACTCAGCAAGTGAGCCCTTATGCGTATCAACAGCAGCAGCAGCAGCAGCAGCAGCCACAACAACATCATCAACCACAACAGCAGCAGCAGCAACAACAGGTCACTTCCTATTCCTACTCTGGTGCTTTACCTTCGATACAGCAACAATACACGCAGCAGTATACATCGTCTCCCCAATATCAACAGCCCCAGCAACACCAACAGTATCAACAAAGTTATGTCCTTCCTTCCTCGTCTTCCTCTTCCTACCTCCGGCCAGGACAACCTCAAATGCCCCCGCTACCACACATGGCACACTCGGCACCTTCCGCTATCCCGCAACACAACTCGACGACTTCTGCTGCGTATCAGTTCCAGCAACAACGTCCGAACTTGTTGCATAGTGGAAGTTTCCCCCCAACTGAAAGCACCAGTTTTGCCCTGGAACGGCCGGAATATACGGGTTTCAGCGCGTATCCCATCAATCGAGGACAGGATCGGCCGCACAAATGTGACCAGTGCACTCAGAGCTTTGTGAGTGCTCTGTTCTTGTGCAACGCCGCAGTGCTGATATAACGAGTATAGAACCGTAATCACGACTTGAAACGTCACAAACGAATTCATCTGGAAGTCAAGCCATTCGCCTGCAGTGCTTGCCAAAAACAGTAAGTCGCATTTGTGCCGGCTTGACATTCTATTGATTCGTGGTGTAAAGATTCTCGCGGAGAGATGCGCTGAAGCGGCATTGGCTTGTGAAAAACTGCGACGGTGACCGAAATGATCCAAATAACCGTGAGTATCTGCTCAATATCGTTCGGGACTTTCGATTGATACGTATCGTGTCGCAGCCGCATACGAACCGCCTACAGGAGCTGATCGCAAAAACGCAGCAGCCATTCCTCGGCATTACCAGACCATTTCCAAAAAGAATCAGCAGGACAAGCTCAGACGACAAGAAGAGGCACGCGCGAGGAAGGAGGCCAATCAATCGATGAAGAAGGGCAGCGAATCTTCCTCCGATAGGTCGAAGAGCTCGATGGGCAAGGATGACGAGACGATGAGGGAGATCACTGGGCAGAATCCATCGGACAACAAGTCGTATTCCGGCTTATCAGGCGTTCCGGCGTTGTCTCCACCGACGCCGAACGTACAAAGTCAACCGCCGCCATACGCTCCTGGACCGAGTATGGCCAGGTCTGCCAGTCACAACACAGCCCTTATCACTCCCGACGAAAGCTCCAATCAGCCATCCACTTCGCTTCGACCCAACATCTCGCAGTCACTCTCCTCGCAATCAGAGAAGCAGCAGGAGTACCTGACAGGGCAAAGTTATGACGTTAGGCCCGGAACGGGACAACTGTCTTATTCGGGATCATCAACTGGCGTTGCGGCTAGCCAATTCTCTTGGCAGAGCGAACATTATCCCACGACCTCGAGCGGGCCTTCGGGCGGATCCGAAATCCAGGGCACTCAACCAAATCTATTAGGAGCGGAAGGAGGCATCAGGACAACAGAGGCTATGGGCATTTCAAATAATCCGTATGTCACTTTGGCGGCCGAAGCCGCCCCGAAGCCGACACGAAGATCTAAAGACTACTTTGACGGTGTCGCCTTTTTCGATAAAAGTGTAAGGTCCGATGTGAATCCAATCATGTCGACCGACATGAATATCGATTCGACGATGAATTCCCAACAGTCGGAAACCAATCGCCCCGTATTCACCATGCCGTTTGGTAATCCAGAAGGCCAGACGGAAACGCCCTCAAATCCCATAATGGACAACATCAAGGGGCCTTGGCAAAGATGGTAAGTGTGTTCACGGTTTTACTGTGCCACATATGCTAACTTTACTGCATCAGGCATCGACCGTCTTTCCCGTTCCCAATGGGACAGCTCTCGCAGTCACCACAGCAACAGGACCCAGGCCAAGACGAGAGCAATCCTTCGTCGAAGCAGAACTCGCTACATCCTGGCATGCAGCAACCTCAGACCTATGCTCGAAGCAGTCTCCGCCTCTCGCATAGCCCGAACAACAATATCATCAGTCCCAATAATATGGAAAACTAGGCCATCTCAACTCCCCTCAGGCTCCTCCGCCAGCTGTGTCTTCCTTTCTCCCGCTTCCGCCATCTCGCAAATTACCGGTGAACTTTGCAGGTTGTACATGTCAGGACTATCGTTGTAAGGTTTATGGAGTGCATTTGTACCATTTGCCCGTTCTCGCGATCATGTGATACAAATGACATGTGAAAACGCCTGGCTTTGGCATCTTCACTAAGGATCACAGTTGCGCATATAGGAACTCCGAGCGGACGAAATTTGCAGGTCGCCATATACCTGCCGCTCCACCTTCCTCCGCCGGTTCCTGGCCTTTTATCTGACTTGCCTTTGCGATGGGAAGGCCGAATAGGCATCTGTGCCCAAAGGCATGGTCGCAGTTGTGCGCTCCTTGTAGAGCGCTTGGCCAACAAACGACGCGATGGCACGAGCAACTTGCGAAAGGGCAGTGAGGGAGACACGCTCGACCAGAATTGCATGTCTTGCCGTCTTCTTGTTCCACCGCTGTCGAAAAAAGCGTCTCCGCGAGCGAGACGCCGTAGGTGAAGTCCGCGGGCCTGACGGCGGAAGGCCTTTGCATCGCGACTTCGTATAGCGCATGTCGGGGTCCCTCAAGTGCATGAGGTTTTAGGTCCCTTCCGCATCTGTCGCATTCACGGCAGCCTGTTTCTCCTCCTGGTGTGAAAAAAGAGAAGCACCGGAACGACTGAGCAGCGGGTTCGACAGCCAAGATACGCGACCGTCTCACCTTCTCCGGATCACGAGTCAAACCCACCTTTTCATCTACCTCACTCGCTCCCGAGTGTTCGAAGGGTTTCACAAGTGCATCCTACGCAAAGATGTTGAGCGTGTTTGATCTTTTATCTTTACCGACTGTCGGCAGTCCATGCCACTCACGTAGATATGTTCTTTACAGAGGGCTTGATACTTCTCATTCAGTTGACCGTTGATCGCATCCAGATGTGTTTTCTGAGTATCCCAATGAATCATGCAGGTGTGAAAGGGGGGTTCTTCCGTCAAGGCTGGATGATGAAGGGGGAAGTCCTCTAGCAAGCCTTTTTCTTCGTCATTGGACTCCTCAACCAACGTCGGAACCGCCTGGTCCATTTGACCATAATTTTTCCTTAGCAACAGCATTCTCACACCGATAACGATGGGTACCCCGATGAACGCGAAGAAGACCTTCGTGACACTGTTGCTTTGCGTCGCAATGACTTGGGAGGCGTCGAAGCCATATAAGCGCACGGAGCGGAGCGGCGCGAAACCAGCACCTACCAGCCCCGAGAACCAAGTGCATTAGGCAGATGGCTATCTGGAAACAGTCCGCGAGTGTTACCCAAACAGCACCCCGTCCTTCCCACTTGTCCCTCCCAACATATAAGCTGAAAAAGAAGAGTCAAGACTTTGCCGCGAGCTATGCAGGCGCTCTGTTTGCTCACTGCTGGTACTGATGAGCGGTATTGACCGTCACTATAAGTATCGCGGATACAAGCCCGCAGAAGGGAGCAATGGGTAGCATAATGAGGGTAATCGTAATCTGTAAGAGCTGGGATCTCGATGGGTAAGGAATGAATGATAGAAGGATTTCGAAGCAGATTCGGACACTCACGAAGCTTTGGCTGCGAGGCGTTTTGAGCGCATGCTAAGTATGAGTCTCTGTTGTCTCCAGCGGCCCGTTATGACGGCAAGGATCACTTACTAGCGGAAAGCTTGAGCGAGAATTTGTGAAATGTCAATGCCCTCTCACTCGCATCCGGACGGCAGCACTGGCTTACGTGCATCGAAGGGTAATTTGTCCTTCTTGTGTGACTCTCGAAGCGTGTTCTTGCCCATAAGAATCTTGTAGGTTTTAACGACCCACTCCTCGACGCCTCCCATCAGGAATCCAGCGAAGGCAAACATCGTTTGAATGCTTCGGCGACTCAGCTTAGTATTAGATGGAGCGAAGACGAAAATTCTGAACTCACGCTAACCAGGAGATCCAGTAACTCGCTGTTTTACTGATTCCCAGGGGAGCCATCTGTACTATATCTGACGACAGGATGCAACCAGCATGTTGATATCCGCACTTCCTAGTCCACTAGAGTCCACCGTACGTACCCCAGGTGTTTCTGATGAGCGGGGTCAGACTCGCCCAGTCCCAGTGTCTAAAGGCATCGTTCCATAATCTTATGATTTCTGCCATCGAAAATTGTAACAAATGCTCAAGAGCCTGAAGGACTGGTCAGGAAGCATCGTGGCTACTTACGTAGGAGCGGAGATACAAGAACGAAAATGAAAAATTGGTTGATGACCTGAAAGGCGAACAGTAGCTTGATAAGAGTTCGATTCCGATGACTGTGACTTGGCTGGAAGAGGGAGTGATAATTCAGCAAAGCGCATCTCGCCCTCAGCCTCGCGGACATGGTCACTTACGGCACTCTTCTTGCTCGCAAGCCATTCAATCAGCAAAGGCACCAAGAACATATTGCTGAGAGCCATGAGCAGTGGAGGAAGGATAGCTGAGAAGTAACCCATTAGTCCAGAGATGAAGGTAGAGGAGCTGTCCAGGACCGAGATAACGCACTTGAAAGATTGCGCACAACGGATTCATGATTATCTATCCAATTTTGTAATCTCTGCCAGGATCGTCCAACCTGAAGAACGCGGTGGATCAGAAATCCGGATACTTTCAAGGCGCTATTCGAAAAATCTACCTCTTGCAAATTGTACAGAGCACTGATCTACAGAGTGGTAGAAGAGTGAGTATGCAAGGTGTAGTCTTGATACGTAGCAGAAAACGTACACTTATAGACAGAAGCGGTCCAATGCCTGCGAGAGTCACGAGGTACCAGAAGTAGAACACAAGGTCTCGTCCCCTTCGCTGGCTAGCGCTGTGACCAACGCTGTTCCAAAGCTGCCGTACTTGTTAACGTGGCAATCTCGACACAGCTTATCATGATTTACTTACGAAATCCTGTTCATCGGTAAAGGCTCGGCATTAGCAAAAATTCCGCACTGTGACCTTTCAAACTTACTTTTTCGGGGCTAGCGAATGTTAGGTGCTTCCTGGGGTCGTAGTCTTCCTTTGTCCCGATGTTGAGCGACTTCTCGTTTTGTAGGGCTTTGTATGCAACGCAAGCTTGATAAGTCGAAGGGAATGTGACGAAGACTGCGATAACATCGTGTCTAGTCAACACATGTTTCCGCAAAGAGAGAGTGATAAACCTCACGGTGATTCGCTGGCATAATTTTGCCTTCCGCCTTGTTCTTGTTGAATTTCGCTTTCTTGCCGTAGTAGCGCTGCTTGCTTCTGGAAATTGTGCGGCTACCAGCAAGATTGCCCTTCAGTTCTGCTGTAGCCAGTCACATCCACACCTACAGCTGCTTTTGAAAGGCCTTCACCAGCTTCGCCTCTTTCTCTTGGTCCAGCTTCCCATGATCGCTCGCCCTTTGACGCCGGAGGATGATACGCTCGATTTCCCATATGGCTTCGTTGTGTTTCCGAACGCTGGAGATCAAAATATCCGCATAGTTCCGACGCAGATCTTGGCCTTCTGTGACGTATTGGACGGTCGCGCTGCCACCAGTGAGGGTTTCGATTGTCTCCTTCAATTTGGCCTCATCGTGAAATTTCTCGTTGCCTAGCAAGAACTTCCGGATACCTCGCAACCGATAGAGCTGGAACGTAGTATAGTGAGCTTACAGCACTTTGGCGTCCTAGTTCAAGCTCACCAAGAGTGTTCGCATGTGTATGGCAGGCGAATGACCATCGAGCCACTTCGTTTTGTATATTACAAGCTGCACCCGGAATCGATCCGGTCAGTTCTACCCACCCTTACGCTCTGGCAAATCCAGACTCACTCGCCGACTGTACAATACCAGCATGGCATGCGCAAACACATTGATGGCCAGAGCGAATGCTATCGGGTACTTGAGCGTTTCTTCTGAACAGTATTCGATGGTGAGTTGCGTGAGCGGTGCCAGGGTACCCGGCCGTTGGTTTCTATCGTTGCCAGAGCCAGACTTGCTGGTTCCAGCTAATGTCGAAAGGGCGTCGGAACCAACGTCTGCCATCATACTGACCACCTCAGCACTGCTCTTTTTCATTATCGCCGAGTTGTAGATAATCAACAGAGCGATGCTGGCGACCAACGCTCCAGGGCTCAAAATGTTGCGGACAGCTCTCGTGAACCTGATCTGCATGATGTTGTCGAAGCTAAGAGCTCCAGACTTTCCATACGTCTGAATCAAAGTAGAGATCTTGCGATCTCGAAACTTGACCTTCTTATCTGTGCTTCGAGGAGCTAGTAGAGCCTGTAGAGTGAGAGCAGGTATCAGAAGTCAGTCACATACAGGCAACCTCCGCGATGCTCCATACAGTTTTGCCACTTGCTGCATACAGAACCAACAAGATCCACAGGATAGGCTGCGTTGAAGAGTGGGCGTTAGAACACGGGAGGGACGTCACCCGACTTGACTGACGACTACGACCCATGTTACGGCAAGGATAGTCCAAATGTAGTTCTCCGTAACGGTCAACCGGGATGTTTGCCTTTCCAGGTATGCGTCCAGCATACCGGTCTCATGCTGCGCCGGCGCCGGCATCGTAGCCACGGTGGAGGCTAAGGGGTATCGAGGCGATGGGAGGCGAATATGCGGTCTGCTATCAAGTTTCTGCGGTGCAGGTAGAAAGACAGTCCGGATGAGCAGCAAGCCTTTTATGCCTCTGCGCTCTTGGAGGCTGAAACAAGGGGGAAGTCTTGCCAGGGGACTCCAAAGGAGTTGTGAAACAAGACAAGCTCTGTCGAGCTGTTACCGAAACGCTCCTTTTGCAAAGAGTCACGGTCTAAAGGACCCGAAATCCTCCGCTTTCTCTGTCATTTACGATACTCTGTCATCTTTGATACAGTCTACTCATCGTTTCATTCGTTTATACCCCGATATCACTTTTCCTCCCCCTGCTTCCACCCCGCCGTGTTATGCAGCAATTGGTAGAAGAACTCGATGGTAGTCAGATGGCCCCGAATGGACATGGCTTCGTCCACCGTGTGAGGGTTCCGGAAGTCGTCTGGGCAATACAGAGGTCAAGGAGGCGGGACGTCAAGGGTACCTGCTTACTTACTGATCGAAGTCGGAGCAAACCGGTATAAGTTTCGAGTCAAGTTCCAGTACGCTCGGGTGTCTGTATCTCAGACAAGGTCAGTGGGAGCACGGGGTCGGTTGAAGGCTACACACCAGTATTAGCAAACATCTGCATTGCAAAATATCAGCAAAGCGTTTGAGATAGCCTAAGAGCATGTGAACTCACAGCCGATGGCGCGACAACAACATCCTCCCCAAACACCTTTTTGATCGTCGACCCGATCAGCTCGAAGCTCTCCGAATCCGAAGGCGTAATCGGCGCAGGCTCCAATCCCGGTGTACCCTTGGCACCGCGGACGATATCCAAGGTGATACGTTTACCGTCTGCATTGTCCGCCACCGAGGCACCGTGGCAAGAGGAGCTCTGGTTGAAAGCGATGTATGCAAAGCCGAGCTTGTGCGCCAAGGGTCCGAGCAGGCGGTTGGCGTGCTGCTTGGTTTCCTCAATGGATGAAGTGCTAGAGTTAACAGGTCGATCAGTTGACAGGTAGACGGGCGAAGGGGCGCGGCAAGGCTTACAAGGCGATCCGATGATTGACAGTAGCTACCACCCCAGAAACAGCAGAATCAGCATCCCGCACATTCATGAGATACCTCGAACGCACCGGTTGCAACCTCTGGCAACGCATTCACCTTAACCCCACCCGAAATCAAATCAATCGCCTGCGTCGTCGCCAAAAATGCCCGATTCTGTGCCGACTCCGCAGCCAGACGCTTTGCCAGGCCATTCCATTTTTTCGGGTTCTCCACTGCGCGCTTGAAGGACTTGCTGACTTCCGGGGCGTGCTCGGCGAGGCAGGTGAGGTAGGGTAAGTAGGGGGATTCGCTGGTGAGAGTCGGCGCGTAGGGGTTTGCTTCTAGTTCGACCAGGAGGCGGGAGAGGATGCCGACTGGAGGGGCGTTAGAGATTGTTAATGGTGAAGAGGGGTGACTTACTCGAAGTATGTTCAGGCGGAACACTCGAATGTCCACCAGGCATTCTGTTCACCTTGTCAGCTCCGGCCTCGCGCCCAACGTTATCTTCCGAGCTCACTCGACGGTAACCTTCAGATTGGTCGCGCCCTTTTCCGCCATTCCCAAACTCGCAAACGTCGCGCCGTACGCCTTGTCAACGCCGCCAAACCCTTCGTCTACGAGGAAGGCGATCGAGTTGGGGCCATATCGCGAGGTGATGGTTTCCGCGAGATAGGTTGCGCCCTGCGAGCAGATCAACGGGTGTCAGGTTCGACGGATGTTGTCGGATGTTGGGGTATAGAACCGCGTGCCTACCTGGTACCCGCCGATTTCCTCGTCGAACCCGAAACTCAAGAGGATCGTGCTGAATGATCGGAATCAGAAGCATTCCCAGACACGGTGAAACAGCACGCTTACCGCTCGGGCTTGAACCCCTCCTCCACAAGCTTCTCGACGGCGTTCATAATCCCCATCAACTGGTTCTTACAATCCGCCGAACCCCTGCCCCAGACCCAGGTATCATCAATCTTGCCCTCGAACGGCGGATACGTCCACTTGTCCTCGGTGGCAGGGAGGACAGGGACGACGTCTTCGTGCGCCATGAGGATGAGCGGTTGAAGGGAGGTGTTTGTTCCCGGCCAGGTGAAGAGGTGGGCGTGAGTGTTGACCATTTCGTGATCGAGTTCGTCATACCTGCGCAAGCAGTACAATGTCAGTAAGACCGAGGTTTGCGGCGGAACAAGACATACACTCGTGGGTACTCCTTCTCGAGGAATCGCGCAAAGTCTTCGTGTGGTTTCCAACGGGGGTCTTCCCCGACGGGTCCCATATCGTCGTACGAAACAGCCTGCCAAACCGTTGTTAGCGAAAGACCGATAGAGAGGCGAGTGACGGACGCACAGGAATTTGCACAGCTCTTGAAAGTCGACCACTAACGAGTTGCGTGTAATTCTCTGGAACATGCTACACCGAAGAATCAGCCTCGCTCGTAACCCTGCAAAGTCCGGGGAAAACCCACGAATCCGGGCCCTTTCCCCATCGCCTTGGGCTGGATAGGACACATCCCACCCCTCGGCTTCTCCTTGTGGTGCTCGAGCGTCTCCTCAAAGCGGAGGTACGAGTCGACGCCCATCATGCCGACGGCATAGAGCGCGATCAGGATGAGTAGCCATTGGGATTTGGTGAATGTGGCCCAGGAGGCGCGGACGGGGCGTTCGCGTTCGATGTCTTCGGGCTTTTCTGACGCCGGGACAGGGGAGTAGGTGGGAGGGGCCTTTTCCGACGAAGGCATATTGGCTGTGAATCTAGCACCAGTGCAGGTTGATCGTTTGTTGTAGAGTGTACTCTATAAATACGAGTATGGGGTTGACGATATCTATGCAAGATATCGCATGCAACAGCTCGACGGCCTTCCCCGATACGGAGGCCAGCCTCTTCTAGTCCGCGTATGAGGTCATTTACCGCCTCAGGTTTCCTCCCTCTGAATGCAAGTCAGACGCATAGATCGTCGACAAACCTGTCTCCTTCTCCGATCGCCCGCTACCCCTTTATCCATCTTGAAACGACGTCTGAAACGCAACCAAGGACCAGGAAAGAAGCGCAGTAATGTCGCAAGGTGAGCCTTTCCCGCGCAATAGACTCGGGATCGGAAGAATCCTCAACATGGCCTTGGCGTCTTGGCATGACTAACCTCTACGCTCAAATATCTGAAACACGAGCAATCTCGAACTGACATCGTATCCTCTTGATCGCCCCAGTTGAACCCAAACAACCCGCTGCCATCTCCGGCGGCGCCCCTACCAAAGATGTCCCTCCCGTCGACAGCGATGCAGCGCCATCCATTGTCAAACGCATGACCACCGGTCTCCTCACGCCCGAACGCAAGATCCGTCAAGTACCGGGCTACGCAAGGTCTTGGATCAATATCGGAAAATCAAACTGGTTGAATGTGCTGTTGGTTTTTATCCCAATCTCGTGGGCTTTGCATTTCGCCGTGGGGGATTCCAATCCGACGGCCGTGTTTTGTTGCTGTTTCGTGGCGGTGATTCCTTTGTGAGAAAAAGGCAAGAGGAGGTTTCGTGTGTGTCGCGCTGACGTGCTTGTCAATCGCAGGGCCGCACTCTTGGGTTACACGACGGAACAGTTGACGCTCTACACGAGTCAGACCATCGGAGGTCTCCTTAACGCAACCCTCGGTAAGTCCTACCCAGGTCTGCTTCTTTCAAAGCTAATCTTTCCTCAGGAAACGTCGTCGAACTAATCGTCGGGATCATCGGTACGCCAGCCGTATTCTGCCTTCCTCTCATGGCTGACTGTTACACATCGTCGTCCAGCCCTGGTGAAATGCGAGCTCCAAGTCGTGCAGAGTTCACTCGTCGGTTCGATCCTGAGTAACCTTCTCCTCGTATGCGGCATGTGTTTCCTGCTGTACGTCCTCCCTTGTTTCCATTCGCACTGTGGTAGTCTCTCGGACGCTGACCTTGTCTCGCTTGGTCCGATATAGCGGCGGTACACGCTACGCTGAACAACAATTCGCCGCCACCGCATCTCAACTAAACTCCTCCCTTCTTCTCTTCTCCGTCATCGCCGTCCTCATCCCCTCCGCGTTCCACTTCAGTATCCGGACCACCGCTGATGGAGAAGGAACAAGCATCACCACGGATGAAGAAAAGTCGGATATTCTGGCGCTCAGCCACGGTGTGGCGATCATCCTGCTCCTGATCTACGGAGGATATCTGTTGTTTCAGTTCTTCACGCACGCCGATCTGTTCGCGGACCGCAAGGGCCCCACTGGAAGCACGCGGTATCCCGAAGAAGTCACCAAACGCCCCGGGCAACTCGCAAACAAGATGCGCCTCCGTCGTGGCGGCAAGACATCAACGGAAGACGCGTCCTCCGAGGAAGGGACCTACCTCCCGCCCACGACCCAGCCGGAACTCATCGACGGCGGGATCGGACACGCCCTTGCGCACGTGCATGGGACATCGACGGCGTTGGAGCGTAGCGAGGGGATGATGGTGAACCGTCGCGGGGAGATTGTTTCCGCGGACGTGGAATCCGCTCCTGAAGAAGAGGAAGAGGAGGAAGAAGAGCCGGAGCTGAACTGGCAATCCGCGATCCTATGCATGATCCTGATCTCCGCTCTGGTCGGGGTCACCGCGGAATTTCTCGTCGACTCGATCAACGGACTGGTCGAGACCCACCCGTCGCTCTCGCATGAATGGGTCGGGTTGATCCTGCTCCCGATTATCGGGAATGCCGCGGAGCACTTGACGGCTTTGATTACCGCTTACAAGGATAAAGTCGACCTGGCGCTCGCTGTGGCGGTGGGAAGTTCGATTCAGATTGCGTTGTTTGTGATCCCGGTGATTGTGTTGATCGGTTGGATTATCGGCAAGCCGCTGTTGTGAGTGCGCGGTGGGCCCGTGGTGAAGTGGCGCTGATGGCTGGGTAGGATGCTGTTTGATCCGTTCGAGAGTGTGGTGCTCTTTTTGAGTGTCATCATCGTCAATCAGACGCTGAGCGATGGAAAGGTATGCCTTGCTACGTCCAGGCGCGTTACCCATACTGACGCTGTCTTGGATTATAGAGTAACTGGATGGAGGGATGGATTCTGTTCATGGTCTACATCATGGTCGCCGTGGTATTCTGGGTATGTTAACTCTGCTGTACAATACTCTGTGCTTACATCGGACCTTGCAGTATTACCCTGGATCCGATACGGCAAATCTCATCGGTCAGGCGGGTTGTTCGTAGAGGAACGAGGAGATTGAGCTGCATTTCGCGCGACGCAGGATTCCTGCTTGAATACCAGATGTCTTGTCACGCATACCCTATACCCGATGTATCATTAATACGCAGCTATGAAACAAGATACAAGGTGTTTCTGTTGACGAGGAGAGAAGGGAGAATGGTGGCGAATCGCGCTTTCTTTTGTCAGCGAAGTAAGCGCGAATGTCTTACTGCATGGCTGCCACTCGATCCAGCCTGGGATAGATAATCAACCAACTACTCCAGACCTCAACTCTTTCCTCCAAGTCGTCTTCTCCCTCTCTCTCCTTCCCACGACAACTTAGAACACCTCACCAAAATGGAGGCAACAACGGAAAACCTGTCCATGCTGTCGACCCTCCTGACGCAATCCCTCTCCCCCCTTCCAGAAGTCCGTCATCCGGCAGAGAAGAACCTGAACAGCACCGAACTTCAACCAGGGTTCCTGCTGCTCGTCTTATCGCTCGTCAAGGATGATCGAGCGGCGTTGGATGTACGTCAGGCCGCAGGGGTGTACTTTAAGAACGTTGTGAGGAAACGATGGAGCGAGGTGAGTTGACTGTTGTCGTTCGCTTGCGTGAGACCGCTGAACGCTACTCCTGTCGGTTAGGAAACCGAGATCTCGGAATTCGACAGAACGGCGGTCAAGTCTCAACTGGTGCCGATCATGGTCAGCCTCTCGACCCCCGGTGGACCCGCAGCGAAGCTGCAGTCGCAGATAGGGGAAGCGGTAGCCGAGATTGCGAGTGTGGATTTCCCGGAACGGTGGCCGAATCTGCTGGATGTGAGTTGTCGGATTGGAGATGTTGGGTTGTGTTTGCTGATGGAGTTTCATATAGGATATGGTCAACAGCTTGTCGCCGGACAACTTTACGATCAACAACGGTGTCTTGACCACTGCCCATTCGATCTTCAAGCAGTGCGTAAACCGAGCCTTCTCGTCGACTCGCTTTTTAGAAATCTAACATTCTCTGCCTCCTCAGATGGCGATCACAGTTCCGAACGGATCACCTCTTCTTGACCATCAAACACGTACTCGACAAGTTCTGCGACCCCTATTACGCCCTGTTCCAGGTTGGTCTTCTCTATCGACGGTCAAGCCAATCCTAATTCTGCAAATTTCAATAGCGCGTGGACCAGCTGCTATTCAACACCGCAACGCCTCTCCCCACCGGAACGTCCCTTCAAGAACTCGCGCAAACTCTCCTCCTCCTGCTCGAATTGTTCCACGATTTCACGTGTCAAGACTTGCCTGAATTCTTCGAAGACAACTTGAACGTTTTTATGGGCGACGTCAGCAAGGCCAGTGCAGGAACCGCAACGGGGGAAGAGTTCGGGTTGATTGGGAAGTATCTGCGTTGGGAACGACCCGAGTTGCTCGGCGAGGTCAGTAGGCTGTCTTCCCACACTGTATCGATCCTGATACTCATGTTCGGTTGCGGCAGGATGACGACGACGTTCCTGGCCCCATTCAAAAAGTTCGCGCAGCAATCTGCGAAATTGCCCAGCTCTTCGCCCTGAAGTACTCGGATGATTTCCCGCAACTGGGGATGTTCGTCAGTGGTGTTTGGCAGATGCTTGGGACGGTTGGCATGGGCACGCGAGACGATCAGGTATGTTCGATATTGTACGCAGAGATGGGATGGGTTCCTGATAGCAACGTGCGTAGCTCGTCAGCAAGTCCCTCGGATTTTTGTCGGTGGTTGTCAAGATGGGAAGCCATAGGTCATTGTTCGAGGCGCAGAGTACACTGGAGAACTTTGTTGATAGGATCATCTTGCCCAACATGGTGATGCGAAGTAAGCTCGAGTCGTTCCGAGCTGGGACAGAGCTGACGGTGAAATCTCACAGCGCATGAAGAAGAGATGTTCGAGGATGATCCTCTGGAATATATCAGGCAGGATCTGGAACCATCGACCGGTAAGTTCGGCTTCGGTTGCCGTGCAGTATGTCAGACTGACCGTTCTCGAAGAAAACGATACTAGACGGCAGGCCGCTACAGACTTTACGCGGGCGCTAATGCAGCTTTTCGAAAGCCAAATTACTGGCATTGTCGGTGGTCACATCAATAACTACCTGCAGGTGAGCAGACATAGTTGTTCCAAGCTTCACCTTTGTTTATGTTTCCGTTCCAGCAATACACGGCGAATCCGGCGGAAAACTGGAAGTCCAAGGATACCGCCATTTACCTTTTGACATCGATCGCCTCGCGCGGATCTACTCTGCACGTAAGTTCTCCAGACCCCACCCCAACACAGGGCTGACATGATCAACAATCGCAGCAAGGAGTCACTTCCGTCAACGCCCTCGTCAACGTAGTCGAATTCTTCACCAACAACGTGTTTGCCGACTTGCAAGCAGAACCATCGGCGGTGCACCCCATTCTGCAAGTCGACGCCATCAAATACCTGTTCACTTTCCGAAACCAGGCAAGTCGTTTGCTGTTCCAGTGTGATCGATTTCTCATGCATTTTGCCCGCAGCTCACGAAAGAACAGCTCATTTCGGTTCTGCCACTACTCGTCAGGCATTTGGAGTCGACAAACTACGTCGTTTCTTCGTACGCCGCCATCACTATCGAGAGGATCCTCTTTATCAAGCAGAATGGTTTGGTACTGTAAGTCGGAAATATTCCTGCTCGGGAAGTCGCTGACACTTTGATGCGTCTTAGGTTCACGCAAGCCGACGTCCGCCCGTTCGCGGAGAGTATTCTGATGGCCTGTTTCCGAAACATCGAAAGTGGAAGCACGCCGGAAAAGATCGCTGAGAACGACTACCTGATGAAGTGTGAGTGGGCAATGCATTTGCCCTGGCATCCCGATCTGACGGTGTGCGCGTAGGTGTTATGCGAGTCATCATTACTGCTCGACAAAGCCTTACTCCGGCATATCAGGCGATCCTCGCACGTCTTGTTGCCATCATTGGCGAGACCAGCAAGAACCCCAGCAACCCCCGATTCAACCAGTACAACTTTGAGAGTATTTCGGCCCTCATCAGGTAAGCTTGCGTTAGTCTATTCCCTGCACGACTTCTCTGACACCACTTCGTCAGATTCGTCTCTGCCGGAACTCCTGACGCCGTCGCACACTTTGAAGCTGCGCTGTTCCCTCCCATCCAGTATATGCTTAGTGCAGACGTCTCCGGTAAGTCATCCATTTCAATAAAGCTCTCGTTTGACCCCCTCGTTTGACTGACGTCTTTCCGCAATACTAGAATTCATACCATATGCCTTTCAAATCTGTTCTCAGCTACTAGAGCTCCATCCCGTCACTACTCTACCTTCCGCATACGAAAATCTCCTTGGCCCACTTCTCCACGCTGCCCTCTGGGAATCACGAGGAAACGTGCCTGCGCTAGTCAGGCTATGGAAAGCGTTGATTCTTCGCGGCGCAGAGGTCATCACCAAGAATAACCAGGTACAGGGTTTGTTGGGTATTTTCCAGAAGCTCGTGGCGTCCAAGAACACCGACGTGTATGGCTTTGACCTGATTGGCGTCATGTACGAGGCTGTTCCGATGTGAGTCTTCCCCGTGCATATTTGCCGAGACAGAGCTAACCTCCGATCTTGATTAGCTCCGTCATGACCCCCTTCACGAAAACTGTGCTCATGTTGATCCTCAACCGACTCCAAACGGGCAAGACTCCCGCCTTTTCCCAGTCGTTTGCCCGGTTCTTCTTGCTTCTGTGCGCGATTCCCAACGTCGGACCTACCTTTTTGGTGGAACAGCTGCAGGCGATCCAGCCGGGGTAAGTAGCTTGGCGTCGTCCCGGAACCGGGAGTGTAATCTGACCTCTCTTCATTGTAGCCTGGCGTCGCAGATCTTGGAGAATGTCATCTTGCCAGAGACGAGAAAGATGCCAATCAAGGACCGCAAAGTTGTCGCTGTTGGCTTGACACGACTCCTAACGGACGGAGACGTCTTGCTTCAGCCCACAACCGTATCCGCATGGTACGTCCGCCTCCCCTCCCCCTCCCATACGAAGAGCTAACCCCTCCCTAGGCCAATGGTTCTTGAAGCCGTCCTGGACATCTTCAACCTCTCCCAAGACCTGCAAACCACAGAAACAACGGAAGACCTCGACTCGCTCGACCCGGAGGAATCGACGTTCCAAGCGTCCTTTTCGAAACTCGGGGCGAGCGAGTCGAGAGCGCGGGATCCGGTGGAGGGCGTGCCGGACGCCAAGTTGTTCTTGAGTAAGCAGTTGGCCGCTGCAAGTGCGAGGAATCCGGGAAAGGTGGGTTGTCATTCTTGTCGAGCGTCTTCTGTGGTGGCAAGGAATGCTGATGACGGGTTGCCGTGGTAGTTTGCTTCTTTGATGCAGGCGGTGCCGCAGGAGAGTTTGGCACCGTTTGTGGCGTATATGCAAAGTAACAAGTAGGTCGTCGGTGGTCGAGGGTGAACATTGGTAGCTGACGTTGGTGCCCTTCAGCGACGTTGTAGTCTAGAATTCCCTTCCGTCGAGGCCTGTGCCCATGAAGTGCGAGGCTGCAGGATGAGTTATATCAGGATCTGGTGCCACTAGTCGTTGAGTGGAAGTCGCACGTTCAGGTTGTCCACATGTATGATAGGAGGGTTTACATGCATAGATAATGCGCTTAAACTGTCCGTCTGGACGTCAAGCAATCAGTTGCCATCTTCTCACTGAATGGGGACGATAATAGACGTCCAGTGAGATGTCAGTGAGAGTGTGAGAGAGTGACGGACTGCACGTGCGCGGAGAAAGCCACATGTCTAACGTCATCGCGGTCCGGCTATTCTGGGCGATCCAGATTGGTATTTTCAGTGTGGTGACTGTTGGTAGGGATATACTTCTATACCTCTCATCCAGTCACATCTTTGATCAGTTCTGCCCATTCACAACATGTCGGATCTCACAGACGCCAGACCCGATGACAAGCTACAACAGGCGACCGGTATCCGGCCGTTCCAAGAGAATGACTTGAAGGCCGTGCGGATGATGATCGGGACCTCGGTCATGGAAGGACTCGCTCGAGCCAACAAGCAGAGTGCGTAGCATTCCTTCTCCTCCCTCCAGTTCGCATGTGCTGAGATAGCCCTCTTGTAGCGTACTTCCATCCGCTCATGTTGACACTCTACATCCTGATTGCGCTGGGACTGGACTACGTCCTCGGATGGCTCCCACGACCGGATATCTGGTGGAGTCCCGTCTCGATGTTGACAGGTTTTGGCGCAGCCGCCTTACCCCTCCTCGGGGTCGTAGAATTGTACGTCCCGCCTCACGTTGTCTAATCCAAACTAACCCTTTCTGCAGCATCAACCGAGACTATTTTGAAACCCTCCTCCGTCTCCGCCTCGGATCCACAGACCTTCTTTCGATTCCGGAATACTACGGCGCGCACATGTCTATTCTCGAATACAAGGGCGAAGCGATCGGACTCGTCGCCGTGGACTATCAGAAGCCGGGGGAGAACCTGGAGAGCGTGATTGATGGCGCGAGGAAGGAAGATGTCAAGGGCGGACTGGGTCTCGGCTGGTTGATGGGCAGGGGCAAGAAAGATGAAGGGCAAAGCGTCAAGGATGTTGCTTCTTCCGCTACCACCTCTGCAACGGATTCCAAATCCAGTCTAAAGAGCAGAAAACAACCCCTCACCGTCCCCGCGGACCCGTCTGGACCGATCGCACGGAAATCAAACCACCTCAAAGGCACGACCGCCCACATCCGCCACTTGTACGTTGATGCTCCCTACAGGGGCCGCGGGCTCGAACAAGACCTCCTCGGCCACGCAATTTCCGAGGCATTCACCCAATCCGCCATCCGACGCGTCATCATCTCCATCCCTTCATATGCCCCGTCCGCGCTCACGACTCTCCTCCGACGCATGTCCTTTGTGACGGTCGCCCAGGGCGACGATGCCATCGTTCCTGGTACGCCGGGGCACGAGGAGGCACAGGGGATCATGGTCAAGGATACGCGTGAGTTTGGGGTGTTCGGGTGGAGGGTCGTCGGGTGGAGTGGGAAGTGGTTGGAGATCACGAGGGCGCAGTGGGAGGCGTGGAAGGCAAAGCAGCGGGATGAGTAGATGCGGGGAATACTGCTATATAGAATCGGCGGATGTGCCGTCCAGAGTTTCGAGAAACAAGTGCATGTCAAGTGATTGCCATTATATTCGTTATTGCGCTGCCAAGCAGTGAGTTCATCTATGCGCTGTTACAGATGTCTAGGACCTCTTTATGCTTGTTGTGTCGTTACTTCATCATTCGGAGCAATACCGACACCCAAGTCGATCTCGTCTCTCTTATTCCTCCAACTCGTCCTCTTCCGCCATCTCCGAATCGTAACCGCTCGCGCCGGAAACCCGCCGGCTCTGCGACCCCTGCGTGGCAAACTGCAGATGCGACGGCATCGCTCGCCTTTGCCCATTACCCGAATTCGGCATCGCTCCCGCTTGTGGTGGAAGATACGGCACCATGTTGGAGTTGTGTCTCATCGACGCGGGCGCTGGCGAATGCGATGCAGGGTGCCTCGCGTGTAGCCTTGAATCAAAATAGCCATCAGGCGTGTGACCAGCGGCAAGGGGTTGAGCGGTTTGCGGTGTCAGGAAGCTGCTCGTATAGCTCGACGCCGATCCACCGGGAGTGCCGACTGCTCCGAGACCGCGAAGTGCTGTGTTGACGGGATCCATGAGGTGCGTTTGGTTTCCGCCGGTCGGAGCTTGCTGACCGCTGTTTTCTAGGTGGACTTTGGCATGTCGTTTCAAGTTGGACTGAACCGAAAAGGACCTGGTACAATTCTGCCAGGTGCATTTATACGGCTTTTCGCCAGTATCTGTTCGTCGCACAATGATCAGCCGAAATGGCACGAGGTGGATGCACTAGAACTCACGACTGTAAATGTGGATTTTCAGACTGCTTGGTCGGCTGAAGCTCTTCCCACAATGGTCACAGGTATATCTTGGCCCAGGCAGTGCTGAACTGTTTAGACTGAAAACTGCGGGTGTAGATAGTGTTCTGCCAGCCGTAGGCGGTACCGACGTGAAGGGCATTCCGTTGTCGAAATTCGGAGGACGGAATTGATGCGGTGGCGGAGGATGACCATAGTGCGCCAAGGCCTGTTGATTCTGATCCGTAATATGTGCCGGTGGCGGTCCATCCAAAGGCGAGCCACCGTGTCCGAGTCCAGCGGCAAGATGTTCCGGCTGATAATCCTTTCGCAGTACGGACGGGAAACTTGCCCTCTCGTGTGCAAGGCCTGCGTGTGGTGGTTCTGGATTGTCATAATAAGGTATGACAACTTCAGACTGTCGCGACGTGGGATGCCAAGACTCCCGGCGATGCGGGCCTGGCACCTGATGGGAGGCTGGGATCTGATGGGTTTCGATAGACGGTCCCGCATAGACACGTTGTCCAAAGGTATACTGGTCGCGGGGGCTACTGTGCGACGAACCCGGAAATTGGGTGTCGGCACGATTCGCTGGTATTCGAGGTGATCCCCGTTTCGAGCCTTGACGTCGTCTTGGACCCATATCGATAGGTCCTGTGTCATGGTGAGGTGTTTCGTAGAAGTTTGGCACGTGCGTTATACCGCCCGCCATGTCGCGGCGATGCTCAGGCTGACCCTCGATCGATGCGTAGTGTTGCTGATGACGTGGAAGTGCGGAATCGTGGGTGGCTGGTAACGCCGGTCCATGAGAGCTTGGTGAAGCTATCCCACCACGACTCAAGCCCGCCGTCGGAATGCTGTTGTAACGAGCCAACAGTTGTTGCCGTTGTTCTCGTTCCCTAGCATTTGCGATCTCAGCGTCCGACTTTATGGCTGCTGCGTGGGATGTTGAGGCTGCGGGCATCGAGACGGGGTTCGCCTTGTCACTGGGGAGCAAAAGAGGTCGCACGGTTCCCAGTGGCGTGCCCGTCACGCTCGAGCTGGCCGATCGATGGGCCAGATCGACAGATGCCTTGCGCATGATCTCATCGAACTGCATGTCACGTTTCGCATCCGAGGCGGCTTGTGGTAGCTGATCTTGCAACGTCCGGTTGAACGGTGACGCCGGGACAGAAGACGGGATGCCGGGCGAATTTGTCAGATCGACCACGGAAGGTATTTTCCCTGCAGTACCCGACTGATGCGGGAACATGGACTGCCGCCGCTGGGAATCCATGGTGGCCGGGAGATCGGTTAGGCGTGCATCCTGTCCTTCTTTGGAGCCAAAAGGATAGCTTTCATATCGCAACATTCTAGCCCTTGCCGCTAGCAGTGCTTCGTCTGCAGCAGTCCGGCTCCGCATACGGCTGGCGTCTTCTTCTGTCGGATCCGGCGCCGGATCCGTAGTCTGTAGGGGCGGCAGCTCCTTGCGCGACAGAGACCTCGGGCTGGAACCCAGCAGGCGACGACGTTCAGCGGAGAGCACCATTGCGTTATCGCTCTGACGCCTCCAAGCCTCTTCCTCAGCCGTGCGCCGAGGGTCCAGGTTGAAACCGAAATTTGCGTATGATGGTCTTTTAGAGAGATCTAATGGCGCCGTAAAGGTGTTGGACCCGGAGAGCTCCGCCCTCTCTGATGTTACAGGCGATTGTGTAAGACCTAGACCACTGAAAGGCGGATCGCCGAGCTTTTGTAAAGGTATCCCAGTGGACCAGGGAGAATGCGATTCCTCTGATGTTCCCGGTGGCAGAGCGGAAGCGCTCAGGACCGCAGAAGGCGGTGCCGTCAGGTTTGTCGATATCGAATGGCGGGTATCATATGACGATCGTGAGCTCCACGTTGTCGTTGATGTCATGCCGGAATCGTGCGACGTGCGACTGAATGATGTTGACGCGAGGGTCAACGGCCCTTTCAATGTCTGTAAATCGGGAAAGCCAGATGAATTGTGGCGTGAGATGGTGGGTTTTTCTGTAATGATGGTTCGGTAAAGACAGTAACATTTCGAGGACATGTGACACATACCTGTTTCGAGAGCACCGAACAGACTCTTAAAGCCCGGCAGACTCGCCGAAATATCGCCCTCCTGCACGTTTGCGCTCGACAGCCGTCGCAGCAACCCGAGGGATGCATCTTTGCTAGAAGACAGAGCTTCTGTGGCTGCAGCTGAGCCCGAAGACTGAGCGACCGGGTCCATCGGCGAGATCATGGACTCTCTGCGGAACACCGCGGACACCACTTGATCTACAGCCTGAGGGCGATGTTTTCCGCCTTGATTCGCCGCGCCGAAAGGCGTATCCATATAGCATGCGTTTTCTCGAGGGACGGGTTCTGCTTGCTCCATAGCTGATGCATTACGTTTGCCGAGGATACTCCCTGCCGACGTGGTTCGTTTCCTGGGCTTTTCATTGATAGGTGCTGGCAGGATGCTGTCCGGCGCACGAAGTGGAGAGGCTGCCGTCGAAGGCGGGTTCGCGGTCACCTTCTGTTTTTCGGATCCGCCGTTCGGAGTCGTTTCCGGCGAAGGCGATCGTGCAGTCGTGCGTATGGAGGAACACGACGCTCCATCCACTTCCATTGTCATTTCTTCCTTACCTTCTTCGAACGGTCCTGGAATCCGTCCTCCAGGCTTGTTCCACTGTGTATTCGGCCCCTTCGCCGCGGGGCGGTAATGAATTCCCGCAGATTTGACAGATGTCGGTAAAGCGGTCGATCGCAAGTCCAGCTCCTTCGCTGTTGGGCTGTTGTAGATTCCGGCAGATCTGATAGACGTGGGTAAAGCGCGGTTGTCGGCGCTTCCTGGAGAGAAGTAAGGGTTGTAAACTTTGACAATTTTGAGCCGTTTCTGTGCTGAGCCACGTCTTCGTGTATGTGAGGGTGAGCTCAGAGACTCTTGGCGAATGTCCGGTACGGAGTTGCTGTTACCGACAGGTGTTCCTGCGATGCAAAGCTGATCAGGTCGATGTTGTCAGAAAAACGAGTCAAAACGTACGGTGTGCGGCTAGCTCGATCCGAGGCGAAGCTTCTTCACGGTTCGTGACTTGTCGTACGTTTTTCTCTCGCGAAACTACTGTCCCGGTGTTGACATCGTTTAGGAGGTCGACAAGCCGTTTTATTTCGCGAGTTGGAGAGCGGATTTCCGACAGATCGTGGGGGACATCGTTGATCATCGTGGAAAGAACGTGTATATCGTCGAAAGAAGACCGGAAGAGAAGAGAGGAAGCGAAGGAGATCAGTATTGAGCCGTGACGCAGTCAAGCAAGCCTGATCACAAGCTTGACACCCTCGTTATCATTGAAACGTTCTGTTCCTGCCGACGTAGCCCGAGAGCAGGTGTTGTTGATTACGGAAACCGGTTTCCCGATCTCCCAACTGTGCTTGTTCTACCACACAGCGACTGCGAAGTGACCGACGACATTCGCCGATCGAATCATGATGAATGGCATCATGCCTTTCTACGTCGGATGCTCCGAGCATGGCACATTCCACATTCAAGCGGGGTTGTCACCCAGTGTGACGGGCTTTGATGGCTCGTCGATCAGGCGCAAAGGCACATCAGATCGGACGTATCTAATCACTCCTTCCCCTGGAAGAACGTTGATCTTTCCCACCCTTCGATCATACCTTTCGGCTGATTCACCCTCTCGTGAATCTGTCTTCTCGAACACAGAAGTTCAGCGACATCGCGAGTCTTATGCTGACTGGAAATGCGTGGTGCTTCAATCTTTCCGCTGCTGCCGTCATTTCCGCACTGGTCCTCCCGTCCAAACTCTCCCATCAGCGTCGCAATGATGCCTCGATGGGATACGGCCCGTGGTACGCAGTACACGGTCCGAGCATCTCTCTAGAGAGATAATCGACCGGTCTTCCGACTGCGGGCGAAAGAAGTTCAAGGCGATATTGAGTTTCGAGTGCCGCTTCTCCACGGGTTGCGTGCTCCGAATGGTGAGATAGCTGTGGGCATCATGCTCCAAAGCTTGATGAGGACTTATCCGTTTTGACACATCCTCCTCTTCCATCCCAAGAAGCAGCCCTGGGTCGACCTACGGCACTCGATCCATCCATTCATCCACCCACCCAGGGATTGACATTGCTCCACGTGTCCACCGTTCCACATCCGTCACACCGCCGCCAGTGAGCGACGTCATAGCCACTCCGACATTGACGTGACGAGAGCCCATACCGAAAGCCATGACACATGCAGAAGATGGACTCACACAATGATCGCCCAACGATATCACCTGGTATGCCTCTTCCTCTTGAGTTGTCCTGCTAAATCCTTTCCCAGTTCCCCGGCACCAATGTTTCATCCCTTTCGACACTACCACAATACGCGTCGCTCCTTCCAGTTGTATGCGACGTCCTCCCAGTCCCGCTGTATGGAGTCGAAGGTCGATAGACGAAACTTTGCGACAATTCGGATTGTGTACGATCCGTGTCGCGAGGTGTTCCCGATCCGCGTTTGATTATTGCCTTTTCCGTCGGTCTCCAGTCGTCCTTTCCCCTGCTCGACTGACACTATCAGCGCTATACGGGTATACCGACGTGGAATCCAAAAATGTGTTTGATTCGACTCCGGAAGGCTTCACACCAAGATGTCGGGCGACGCTGTATGCGCTTTTTACCGAGTTCGATCACGATTTGTATTGAATTGCCCGGAACCGAGAATGAGGATATCCCTTGTTCCGGAATGACGCTTGTCGGCTTGTCGCTAAGGATAGGCAACTCTTCGTTATCCAAGTCGCTCTCTCCAGGCCTCGACTGCTACGGTGACCGGTGGTCGATATGATAGGTTGCGTGCTCTCTATCAGCTTGTCTCTCGAATCGCGACGGCGAAGTGAGGGCTAGACCTTGAGCTTTATGGGTTCTCAGCTCGGCGGTGTCCGATAGTCCGGCAAACTTGGCACTATACAGCAAACGTAGCATAACAATATAGTCGTCACATCTGCTAAGATCCGCTATAGCATCCTGCATACGACCGGTCGAGGAGAGCTTCCATTTCTCTCCAGCACTCCGTCTTGCCTATCGTTTCGTAGTGCGAAGGATCCAGGTCGATCCAAGTTCGGGGCTGTCCTGCTGTTCTCATACGTTTCTCCAGCTGTTTCCCTTCGCAGTTCGCACCTCTGGGCCTTGCGAAAATCGCGCGAAACCCAGAGAGGTCCGAAGTGCTCCTTCCGAAAGACAATTCACATCCGGCACTTCCGAACCAGATCTATGAGAGATCTATGGGCTGTGCAACCTGCAACCGCCATGGCCAAGGCTGTCATGTGACAGAAGCTGTGACAGATAGGGGTCTGCAGTGGTGTAGCTCGAGGTCTGCCTAGCGGTCGATCATGTAGCTATACAGGCATTTTAAGTCGTGCGTGGTACTCTGCCAGAGTCCATGCTCCCTTCGAGAACCTTTCTAGGCTCGCGGGTACTGAGCTCTTCAAGCTAAGTGTTCCTGCACATGTCCATCAGCTGTCGCGCGCATCCCTTCACCGTTCCGGCCATTTTTCAACGAGGAGAGCCAGGAGGAACCGTACCACTCAACGATCCCGCGATCGATATGCACGACAGCTGAGAAGACCCGACAAATCGCCGTTCCCTCGTGCATCTAACTGCGAGATATTTTCTCGCAACTTATCGCAGCCAACCTAATCCCGCACCCTCTGTCGTTCAAGAGCGCTTGCGAGCCCTCCAAGGGCGTGTGCCTAGTGCAGACCGTGGTCCTTCGGATCGCGGATGAGCTCCAGAATGCGACTGAAGAATAAAGCTCCTGGAAAGTTGGATAGGGGCGATCATGGAAGCGCAGGGTCAAAGCGGGGAAAATGTCTACTCCTATCGAGTTTCAAGGTGCAACGTCCTTCGTCGGGTTTTCCTTTCAAAGTCCAGATCGGAGTCTATGTGCAGGTCGAACTGCCAAATGACAAGCTCGGCCTGACGTTCGCCCTTGAGTATAGGATTTCCGCATTTCTGTTATACACATACAGGCAAGACTGATACTTGATACAACTCTTGATCACAGCACTTCTAAGGCTTGTATCGGAAACCAGGGTGATTGTTTCCAAGCTTGTACGATTCTTCGGGAGTAACGCCGTTCAGGTAGTGGTCGTACTTGCCCGCTTCTCGCTTCTTGTTGTTCATTCGAATATACCACAGCAGACCTGCCGCTAGAATCGCGATCGTGGTGGATGTTGCCAAGTTGAGACCATTACCCTTCCTGGAAAGGGCACGATACTGGTCAGGCTAGTTCTCAGAACAGGAGACAGCACATTACTTACGGGTAGTTGGGTGCATCAGAAGACAAGAATGACCAGGTCGAGATAAGACCTCCACAGTTTCCCAGCATGACGACGTAGCCCAGAGCCGCGGCTCGGGCTGTGTCGCTGGCGACATTCATGGCGGCCCAGGCGTTACCTGAAGGAGAAACCGACGCATCAGAGGGTGTTCCGACTTCAGGCTCCGAGTCTGCACGTACAAAGAGCTCCGAAACTGAATGCACCAGCCATGATTAGGAAGATGGCTCCGTACCGAGCCTTGGCGTTCTCGGTGGCGAGGAAGATGATATAGCCGATCATCATCAGCGGTGCGCTGCAGAGCATGATGATACCTCTGCGCTTGATCTTCATCGAGATGTAGGGGAACTATCGGAACGACATCAATTTCGTGTCTGGTGAGCGGACAATGTAGCGTACCAGAACAGTGAAGAAGGCTCCAACGATGTACGGCGGTACGGTGAACAGCTGCTGAGTAATGGTCGATCTGGTGGGGTAAATGGTTCGTACGATAGTCGGGGTGAAGAAGGCAACGCCTTGAACGGTGATGTTGTTCAGCAAGAATATGAGGCCGATTACGAGCGTAGTAGGCGCAAAGATTCCCTGCTTGATAGCGCGGGTGTTCATCTTGTCCAGGACCGCGGTGGATCCTACGTGTTCAGCCTTGATTCGGCTGGCCGCGAGATCTTTCTCCTCCGGAGAGAGCCATCGAGCAACTTCTGGTCTGTCGGTCATGAGCAGGTAGGCGGCGATACCGATAGCGGTAGTGATGATGCCTTCGATCAAGAAGATTTGCTGCCAGGTGTGAACTTTGCCAATGCCGTCGAGTTTCAAGATGCCGCTCGCAAGTAAACCTGTTATCGATGTTGGAGGTTAGACAAGTGGCCTCCTTGCATGCAGGCAGCCCTGCTCACCTCCAAATGCGCCGGCCAGGGGGGCACAGACTGAAGGACAGGATGTGGTCAGAAGATTGAAACTTGAAAGCGAACAAAGGTCTCGCGACTTACCGATATACAGAGCGAGTCGGAAAGCAAGTTCATCCTTGGTGTACCACCGAGACAGGTAGTATGCGATACCGGGCAGCATACCTTGACGATCAAAAGGATCAGCAGCCGATTATCACCGCCAACAACGCACGCAACTTACCTGCCTCTGCAACACCCAACAGGAAACGAACCGCCAGGGCTGCGCCGAAGGTGTTGACGAAACCGCAGGCAATGGACAGAATACCAAAGGACATCGTGTATAGTGGAATAGCTTTGCCGGGACCGAGCCATTTCGTGAACAGGTTGGCAGGAATCTCAAAGACGATGTAGCTGCGAGCATGACCCGAATGCGATGACGGTCAGCTCAGGTGTGATTTGGTTTCCCGCCAAGACCTCGAAGGCGATACTTACGACACATAGAAGACTAAGGATATGCGGAGCCCCTTAGTCAGAGGTGTGGTTCAATCGGCTCCATTAACACTCACTGGAAAGAAGGGTGTTGTAATCATATCCCGTCAACTTCAGATCCTTTTCCAGCCCAGCTAATCGTGCGTTTCCGATGTTCGCTCGGTCGATGAATGCGAATCTATCACGGCGTACGAGTTTAGCGTCTGGTTAACGGCTTTCCTATAGAGAGTCTCTTACAGGTATTGCAAGGCCACGATTGGTACGATGTGCCAGTCAATCTGGGGCGGAATGAGTCTCGGGCGGATTCTTGGTGAAGACGGTCTCCGCTCACCTTTCGAGCTAGACGATCACTTGCAGCCTTGTCGATAGTGACGAGAGCATGGCCGTACAAGTCTGTGGCCAAGTGTCCGGGCGCGGCTGCGTCGTGCAGGTCGACATGTGAAACTTTGGCACCATACTCGACATGCTTCGCTTCCTGCTTCATCTCCTCCTCGTATCCTGGTAATGGCGTTGGTTGAGTCATTGCGCTCCGAAACTCTTCTTGTCTGCTTGCTATCGTGGCGTGAACCGTGGCTATATAACGGTACTCAACGTGCGGTGACTGATCGCAGGACCAAACATATATACCTCGAGGTGGGATGTGGCTGCCAAGAGGGCGAGAGCAACTAGAGCACCGGTTGAGCCCCACGTCTTCATGCAGACTTTTCCTGGCTCGCTTACCTGTCAAGAGCCTTAACGGCGGGGCATTATCGCCTTCTCCATTGGAGGTCCGCAAAGCAAACATCCGTGCCCCCACCGAAAAGAAGGTGCAGCGAACCATTTTGGGATACTAACTCGACCAAGAGAATACGGATATCGCTGCCCACGATAGCGGTCGAGTGGATTGAGCTGTGGATCCTGTCAGATTAGGTGGAGGTCACTTCGTTTAGGCTAGACATTCTGGCATGCGACTGTCTCACTTGGAAATCTCTGCTCGCGTAGATCTAAGCAGCAGGTTTCCGAGCGATAGCGGTAGCTGTCGCAGGGCAAAGGACCGAAAGTCCGAATTGCAGATGGCTGCCCAGCTGGCTGCCCTAGTTTGTTGAGCAACGCTACATCGCCGGTAGGTGTGCCAGTCATGAGCCAGCGCCTACAAGAGGGGGAGAAGCTGGCAGGAATCACCACTCCACTGACTGTTCTCTATCGATTCGATGAGGTATGTTTCCGCGGGAATCGGATGTATGAATGGCGCAGAACTGCTCTGAACCACTGATGTACCAATGTCGCCGCCACAGACACAGACCACGCTGTCATTGGTTTCATTGGAATCTCTTCGTTCGTCTCAGCATTCACCTTGACCGATGTTATAGAGTGATACTGCCATTCGCTGCGAGTCCGTCAGGTAAGATCAATCATCATCGCTGAGAACGGGGAGATGACCGCCCAATGTGGATCTGGGATGACAGAAATCTTTCGCGTCGGCGTAGCAGCCGGAAGCTGATATGACCTGGAGATAATTGATAGGCTTATAGGCTTGTTCGTCGGTCCAGCTATCGCGCCATCGGTCCCGCAATTAGGAGTTCCTCCGGCCTTTACGACAGCCTATTTCTTCAAGGCATATACCCGGACATGTTGGCAGATGGCCATGGTAACAGCAAGTCACCCATAGCCCCTCAAGTAGCGACGTCTACAAAGTCTCGAAGTGCCGTCCACGGATGGGGGGCAAGGGAAGAATCCAGAAGCTGCCCCCAGGGAAGATGGGATCTGGTCAGAAACCAACATCATCCAACAACGCTGTGCGCATGGTACAGACTGGAGCTGCAGCGCCCGTCAAGCAGTCCCCCTTACCTGACTGGAGTCTCCTTCTGTCATCCGAGCAGCTCGCATCGCACCTCGTCGCCACGAAACGGCCTATGAGAGCATTTTCGGGTCGCTCGCCGTTGGAATCGAGACTTCTCAGCTCGATCTGGGCAATGTATATGGAGGATCGTAACATACGATATCTCTCTTCCTTTCAATGCCTTTATAGATGTGCTGAGGGGTCGATTCTAGAGCACGAAGAGTCGACACCGTGCCAACAGCTAACGGCAACCAGGCAGAGATGAACGAACTCCTCAACTTTCGTCACTTGCCCCATCTCCGGACCGACGGCCGCTTTCAAGCATGGCTCAAATGACCGTCACCGGATGCAAAGCATCAATTTCTCTTCGTTCCCCGCGCTTCATCCCGCTCTTCATTGGCTGCAGCTGCTCGGGCTGAACTTTAGCTTCCACTTTCTCCAGGTCTACTCTGGAGACCCCACATAGCCTGCTGCTCACGGAATGTCGTCCGTGGACTTTGACGGACAATATGGTCACGCTGCCTTTATATCGTTCGCGGTTGTAGCTGGTCAAGGTCAGGTTTGCTAATTCGTCAAGCTGCATTCGGACCAGACGGCTCCGTGAACGACGGAAGACCTGGATTCTCTTCAACTTCACCAATCTATAAAGTCTTGCGAACACGACTGGTAACTGTCTGCCATATTGTGCACTCGCATCGCCAGCGAAAGAAGTCCCTTCAACCGAACACTACTCCAAACACTCGCCATGCCTGACAGCGTCGTCTTGCAACAGGTCGCAGACCTCATCCACCGACTGTCTGACCCCATGATCGGCATCCCCGTCGTGATTGCCGTTGCTGTAAGTGTTTTGTCTCGCGCTTCTTCATTTGGTGCTGAGCTGTATACGCATGTAGCTTCTTTCGATCCTCATCCCATTCATCCTGGACCCCAACGGTTTCCGTAAATACCCCGGTCCCCTACCCGCAGCGCTCTCCAAGCTCTGGCTCGCCCGTCAAGCAGGACGAGGTAACCGATACGAAGTCGTACATGACCAACACCAGAAGTACGGCAAGTTTGTCCGAATCGCTCCTGACCACGTCTCCATCGCCGACCATACTGCAATCAACGAAATCTACGGCCACGGCAATGGATTCCTGAAAACCGAGTTTTACGATGCGTTCGTCAGTATCCGAAGGGGATTGTTCAACACCAGAGATCGGGCAGAGCACACGCGAAAGAGGAAGATCGTTTCGCATGTGTTTTCGATGGTGAGAATGATGTGTGATCTCAGGCGACTATGAACTAACGGCGCCCTTGTGGCAGAAAAATGTCAACTCGTTTGAACCGCACATCGCGACTGCTATGGTCGAGATGTTCAAGCAGTGGGATGCCATGTGCGAAAAGGCTGCCAAGTACCCCGGCATGGATGGCAATTCCGCCAAAGGTCGGGCTGTGTTTGACATTTTAAACTGTAAGTCGTTAAATTTCGAGCCGGAGCTTCCCAGGGTCTTGGTCTTACAACTCCACTCTACTGCCCCCTAGGGTTCAACTACTTTGCATTCGACGTGATATCAACATTGTACGTCTTTTTCCACCTTCCCGCCGATCAGAGAATATTCACAATCGTCATTTCCTGCCATGCAGGGCATTCGGCAAGTCATTCGGCATGATCAAGGCTGCGAAGGACATCGCTCCCGTTAGGCTCGAAGGAAGCAATGAAACGCTCTATCTCCCCGCCATTCAGATCTTGAACGACCGTGGCGAATACTCTGCAACTCTCGGCGTCCTGCCAATGTGGATGCGTCCGTTGGCGAAGAAGCTGCCCTGGTTCTCCCGTGGCGTCAAGAGTGTGAAAAACTTGGCCGGTATCGCAATCGCTGCCGTTGGTGAGCGACTCGAGAACCCAAGCGATCAAGACGACCTGCTATCGAAGCTTCAAGCGGGCAAGGACGAAACGGGAAAGCCTATGGGTCGAGAGGAGTTGACTGCCGAAGCCCTTACCCAGCTGATCGCCGGCTCCGACACCACCTCCAACTCGTCTTGCGCCATCATCTACTACCTTTCAAACAACCCTCGAGTCATGAAGAAGCTGCAGGACGAGCTGGACAAGGCCGCAGAGGAGAAGGCTCATGGTGAAGAGGTCTTGCACTTTGACTACGAGGACGTCAAGGCTTTGCCGTACTTGCAGGCGTGCATTGACGAGGCGCTTCGACTCCACTCGACTTCTGCTATTGGTCTGCCACGACAAGTTCCGGAGGGAGGCGCGACCATCTTGGGCGAGTTCTTCCCGGGAGGAACAACCGTTAGTGTGCCTGTGAGTCTTTGTCGGTGCGATACTCGCCTGGCACCTTGCTAACTGATACTGTCATTCAGGCATACACCATCCATCGAGACCCGACTGTATGGGGAGAAGACAGCGAAGCCTACAGACCGGAACGGTGGTTCGAACGGGATTCGAAGTTGTTGCAATCCAGCTTCATCCCCTTCAGCTACGGACCGAGGTCTTGCGTCGGGCGAAAGTGAGTTCGAAGCAAGCTCTGCAAAGCGCCCCCTGTACTGAATTCCATCCACAGCCTGGCGTCGATGGAGTTGTCTCTCCTTATCTCCTCTGTCGTTCACCGATACGACATTGAGCCGCTGGAGCCGGGAAAGAAGGTCAGTGCGCTTCTCAGCTCAGGCGATTCATCATCAGCTGACCCTCAGCATCTCCCAATAGCTGGCGACCGCGGAAGGATTCTTGCGGAAGCCGTTGGAGTTCAAAGTCGCTATGAAGCGCAGATCAGTCTAGATGGCCAAAGAAGGTTCGGGCGCAGAGAGGGTTGTGGGGTCGTCAGCTGTATTATATGTGTGAATGAGTCTTCCGCCTTGTGGTTCTATGGTGATTCCGTTACCATTCGCTCCTTCCGAATTCCGACTGTGTCGCATGTATTTGCCCTGACATTGCTCTCAGTTCCCTTTACGGCCGTCGTGCATGTCTTCTGCATTGCCTGAATTGCAGTCTGATCCCGGTCAGTCAGCCGTCAGCGCACAGTGAGTCAGTGAGCCCAGTGTCCAAAGTCCTGAGACGAGTATTATGGTGCAACTAAGGTGAAGACCAGTTCTAAATAAGAACGCAGACTGGCACTGGACTTGCCTGAAACGATGCCTGATCAGCCATTACCGAACGCAGTCTGCTCGACAAACGGAATGATCATCCACCTTACCAAAATACTACAACCAGAATCGCTAATAGGAGCCGATGCATTTGCTTGCCTATCCTCGCAGTGACTTCTACCCGACCCGCACGCCATTCGAGAACTCGCAGCATAACAGACATATCCGAATCAGATCCCGTTTTCAGATCGTATGCCTTGGCCAGGTCGGAATTGCAATGTCGGCTTAGCGTTGCGACTACATTTCCTGTTCCTCCCCGATACCACTTCGGCGGGTATTCCTTCTGTGCGCATCGACCGTATCCGCAAGGCTTTGGTGCTTCTGGTCCGCAACATGCGTCCGCACAGACGCTGGACAAGCCGAGAGCCGTCAACGGACACGGCGAGGTTGTTATTCCACGGAAATCCGACGGCCAGGGCACGGCGGAAGGCATGGTAATGCTACAGCTCCGCGGTCCACGCACCATGTTGTCAGGTGATTGACATTCGCAACGAGCCGATGACAACGACAGGCAGGATACTCACGACATGCGGGTCTCTGTGTCGATGTCGACAAAAAAGCGCATATTGACCAGCGTACGTCGAACCATTGAGTACCCCTTCAGTCTTGAGGCTGCAGGGCACGCTTTCAGCGACGGGCCGGGAAAGTTGACGAGAGCTTGACGAGAGCAGCGTCCGTACGTGAAGTTTACCGATACATCCATCGATACCAAGAATCCAAGGGATAAAGGCCAAACTTGCTGCATAAGCCTTCGGACGGCCGACATCCTCTGACCATGACAGACTCGGTGACCTAGCATACGAGAAGAGACCAAGCATAAGCTCGCGGAACCTTCCAGGATGGCGAGAGATAACGAGTATCATTACCGATGCAAAAGCGGGAATGAAATCATATCCGATGCCAATCTGCGACTCGTACATCCCGTCAGGGTGCTCCTCCATTCCACTGACACGACATGCGAGCGAAGTGGTAGCTGATGACGGAGGAGACGGCGCATTACGTCCATCGAGCTTCACGTTCCCTCGTCTGGACTTGGGAAGAGCTCCTGCAAGTAGGTTCGTGGGTGCGCCCAAGCTGCTGCGATCGGGAGACATGGATGCCGCTCAGGATAGCTTCGGAGATGATTTGGGTAACAAGACAACTTCTAGCCTCACAACGCTCTTCAGGAATAGCCTTGTTCACATAGGAGTTTACGCAGCAAGGTCCGTCCTTCGTCGTCGGGAATGTCTGCCTGAGGCAGCAGCCAGCGTTTTGCGTCGTCAGGAAACGAGATCTCGATCACCATAAGGATACGCTTCATGATCCCACGTCTCGTCAACAACTTGCTCTGCGTTCGATATTTCGTTCCACGGCGTTAGCAGAGACGGATCGAGGCTCGGTGTATCCGTACGGGATAAGACCCTCGTATCTGGCGAAACAAGATGAACGAACCCTTAAAACAAGAACCCGGCGTCGTCCCGCCCACCACGCCTTCATCTCTTTCTATTCCCGTCACGAGTTCAAAACCAATGTCTTTGCCATCAACACATGATGATCCCGAGGAGTTGCGAAGGGCACTGCTGGAACAGCTGCCGCCGATGGATCCCAGTCAAGTGGTCCCGTTTGGACATCTACTTGACCGTACTGCAAAGATCCGGTATGAAGCTCTGCGTCATCTCGTCAAGGACCGGTAAGTCCACTTCAATGCTACATCTAGACCTCAGAAGTAACGTTTATTCACTTCATTCTCCTTCAGGCTACCCGAGACCCAACTGGTAGATCGTCCAAAAGCGATTATACAATACGCACAGGAATCCCGAATGGCATTGCTCAAGCTCCTGGCGCTTCTGAGGTGGAAAGAACAGGCGGATGTGGCGAAAGTGGTGCGGACGGCGACGAAGGCGGATGGAACGACGGTGGAAGAACGCCAGAGCGATGTTCAGACCGCCTGGGTGAGTTGTTGGTCTCGTCCTTGAATCGCGAATGGTGGATGTGGGACTGTACTGACGTTTCTCTTGTTCTCAGCGTCTCGAGAAGCTACTCGACTATCAACATGAAGGTGTCAAGCGGACACGGGAGCATCTGGCGTATACGGTGAATGGACAGCTGTCGGCGCTCAGGTAAGCTCCTATCTGCGCTGGGATGTATCAGTACCTGACAGATGTCTTCCGTTCCGCAGGATGCGCAATGCCGATATCGATACCGCTACAGATGTCCTCGTGACAGGAGAGTATCAACGATTGCCGAAATCGATAGACGTGAGTTATTTAGACAATCCTTTGATGCAACACCTGTGCTGATACTCTCAACGCCTCTTAGCATCAATTCATGCCACAAGCATACTCCAATACAGTGTCCGCGTCAGACGCGTTGAAGAAGATGAACGAGATCATCGCGTTCCGTTTGGCAGTGCACGAGGTCATTCCGACCGATTTGCAACACCTGGACACCCGTGAGTTGCGCTTTCCTGGCGATGGATTCCGCTCGGCATTTACCTCTCTCTGTGACAGGCGATGGAAAGGCTTACTTCAAGTACCTCAATCTATTCGAATGTGCCATCACAGTCGGTCCAGTGGATCCGCAAAGACAATGGTGTCTCGCCGACGTCAAGTTTCTGCATATGGCAAAACAGAGCGTCAAAGGCAGAGCAGGTACGCGTCCGGTCCTTGTTCCCGGTCACTTGTTCATGCTTATTCCTATTATGCACGTCGACAGCTCAAGCATCCGAGTTGGCCCAACCGGTGAAACAGCGTATACTGGAGATGGTTGATACGGCTTTATACCATCTCATGCAACAGGAATCCACCGAGGAACCTTCGACGGAAACAGACATTTCAGCGGATGCCGAGAAGTTAGCGGATGACAAGAATGATCTCGCTCCCCAGTCTGAAACCAAGTCGGCCGCTTCGAAACGCGGCACGGCATTGTACAAGCTGACAAGCATTCTTGGTAAGTCTCTACCGTTACCCAATCGCAGCGGTAATGCTCATCGCTACACATTCAGAGATGTTGGCTGTTGCGAATCAACTCGAGATTTTGATAGCGCAAGCGATGATTATGAGGCGATCGGAATGGCAACAACATCTTCAGGTCGAACTAGCGTCCGATCGACAGACTCTTCGTATAAGATACTGGCAGTGAGTCATCTCTCCTTGGCTATAAGCGTCACAGAAAACTGACCAAGTGGTGTCTTTCAGGCGGAAGGCCGAACAAGCTCAGCCGAGCGAACGAGGAAAGGTTTCCATAGCTCCGACGGGTAGCTCATTCGGCGGCGAGATCATCCTATCCATCAAGTCATACATACCCGAACGGAGCGATGTGGCTCTGCTCTATGATGAATTAGGGGATGAAGCTGAAAATGCAATACGCACGCGGCGCTCGAAAATCCAAGTTGATTGGTTACCGGAACGAACGTGGCTAAAGACAGAAATCACGGATGCAGCGGTGGACAGCGCCAGAGGTGGTATACCAGACATCGTGAGTATCGCAGCCCATGCCGCGTCACATAACTGACTGATTTCGTTCTCCGCCAGAATCCCCTGAATTTAGACTTGGAAGCAGTAGTGCTCGATATCACGAAGCGGCATGTAGCTCTTCTAACGGACGGCCTCCGATCGATCATCGAGGAAACGATCATTCGTCGAGATCTCTGGGATGCTGAGGACGTGAAATACGAGGATGGAGGTACGAACGTGTTCTTCGCAGCGCAAAGCAGTCCCGCTGATATACCGCATTTATCGCTCAGAGACTGGCCCTTGCGTTTTGCTGAAAGCATTCTCGACAAGGTGGCTGCGGCTTGCGGTCAATCATTTGACAGGAGAGTTGTATCTTGGGGAAGCCAATGCTGTCGTCGGGTCTCGGCTAGAGGCGAAACTCGCCCAAGCTTCGAAAATCGCTTCGTTTTCACCTAACAAGCTGGTTGACAACTTGATGATGACTCGAAGCCTGGTTAGTCATACTTGAGAATGCTTCCAGAGCCGACCTGATGCCCTCTTGATTTGCAGTTTGTCCGCGACAGTCTGGAAGAGCGCTTCATCAGTATGGGTATTATCACCGGCACGCGGTTAGACGTCAATCCGCAAGGTAGGTACCGGCATTCAAACGTGATGACTCGTTTTGATCACGTTGTTTTCCGGGCAATAGACTCCGAGAAGTACGGCTTGCTCCTGGGATCAGGAACGCGTCAAGCAAAGCCGATCCTCCTGGCCGAGTTACCAAATCCCGACAACTTCCTCCTTCTCGTGATCGACAACAAATCGATATCCTATGCCCTCATACAACTTTTGCCGAGTGCCGTCACACTCGGACTGCGTTACAAGCGCATGGCCAATCTTGCTTGGTTAAACGTTTCCGATTTCGAGGGCAGCAACGATCCGGCCTCTGCGCCGAATCCCCATCGGATAAGCACACGCAGCACGGGGTAAGCAGGACTGCTGCCTGTTTTCGACAGCCTGGTAACTCCTTTCATAGTTTCGAGGTGCAACCCAGTTTTCTATCCAGGCTCTGGGTATATTGTGCAGCGCGAGCCAAAGTGCAGCACGTCATGGAGCAGCTGCAGAGCGCAGGTATACAGTATCGGCAAGAGAATCTTCCACAGACGAGCGAGGTTCCGGCGCTGTACGTCAACACTGAACAGATGGTACCTCAAGCCGATACCGCCTTGTTCCATCCCGTGCTCAAGATATCATGTATATGGAAGGAATCCCGCAACATCCAGGTCAGTCGTGCTCGTGAGAGTAAGAGTCCGGGGTACTGATATGCCATAATGCACAGCTTCTCCTTCGCCTCAAAGTCAAGGGCATGCCAGTACTTGGCTCGACACCGAAACAGCAGATCGATCTAGATCTGCCAGCCGACCTACGATATGATTCGCAGAAACAGATTGTCGTCTTGCGCTGCGACGAGTTTTCCGTTTTGCAAGTGGCCAGGCTGCGTGCAGCCGCCGCCACGCTTCAGCTCGCATCGAGGGGTAAGCCTTCTGCGGGCGCGTATTGCGTTTAAGAAGAAATCTGACTTTGGGTTCATAGTGCACAAAATCGCCAGTTCTGCCCAGGCGTATGGATTGGCATTGATATCTTTCGATCTCGAGGAGGTCGTCATACAGCTTCACAGTAGAGTGAGAACCTGCATCCAGCGATCTTTACGTATTGACCTGACACTCCATCCTCCCTCGAGATTCCGATTCAGCTTTCCCATCAGCCAGGTGTAGGAGGATATAGGCTCATGTTTGAGAACCTGGATCGCCTTCCTCCAGTATTGTCGGAGCTGGATGGGGTCTTCGAGGAGCGGTTCAACCAGGCAGCGGGGAGAAGTGAATCATTAGGGGAGTTTTTACAGGTATGTATACACGAGAGGGTTCTGGAGAGTGGCTAACATTGGCGTTCGGATCACAGCAGTTGAGCATGTCCCTCGCGTTGATTCTTGCGGTGGAGGACGTCAACGACAAAATGGACGCGGGTACTGCTGAGCCGGTCCGGATACTGCCTCTTTCTGCGGTCGAGTTTATCATTGTGTGCCAATATGCGCAACGGTATGTCAGGCTCTGAGAAGATCGCAATATCTTGGCTGATGCTGTTATTCAAGACGATATGGCATAGTAGCTCGGGTGTTGGAGGACTCGCCAAAAGTCCTGCTGTCATACGTCGGGCCCAAACTGCAATACCGCGTTCCAGCGGACGTAGCGCCTGTTATACGGAGTTTCGCCGCGATCAAACCCACGAAACTTCAAGCGATCTTTGAACAGTCGAGAATAGAGGCCATCGAACAACGCGCCCAAAATGGACTTGCGAATGGCGACCATAGAGAGGGGGAGAAGAGCTTTATCTCCCTGGATAGAGGATTGGGGATGCTAGTGGAGGCCGAGTGGCTGGGCGGGTTTGTCAGAGGGACGCTTCGGCGTCTCGTAGAGTTTGCCTCTTCGGAGGCATGATGATATTCAACAATCGTGCGTAGAGATTGTCTCACGCTATACAAGCATATAGACATAGACCGCCAAGGCGATACCTTGCGGTCCCAAATCGTCGTTCTCGGCGACTTTTGTTCGCGAATTCCTCAGTCCTGTGTTCGACGTCCCCTCAGCGATGTCCCCCAAGATTTTCGCTTTCTTCGTCTCTTTCTTCTGCCCTGATGTTTATCGGGGTTGCTGGTACGGATTACCGAGGTGCATCGTGGCAGTGCCACAGCGCTAGTAAGGCGGCATCCTCATGCTGAGTAAGAATGAATCAACATCCGCATTTGTGGAAGTTGATTGTGTCGAATTGCGGAATGAATGTCTTCGCAGCCGATATACAAGATGCGGATGAACTTTCATGCTCGAGCCGCCCGACGGGGCGGCACATGTCTTGCTTCCTTCATCGTGTCTTGCTGGGCGCGTCGGGTGATTTGCAACACCTTCGCGTGACAACCGAGTCAGAAATGTCGAGTAACTCTGCCAGACCACAACAGATCTCGAAACCGGATCGCGCTGTCGAAACTCCAGACTGCCCCTATCCCGGCCGCTCGTACTATGGGTGCTCGACATACCGGCGCCGAGTCTCAAGAGCCTGGTATATGTGCTACCCGATGCATACTCCAGATCCAGCTATGAATATCGTCCCCTGGAAAAGGAAGCCACTTAATCCCGCGAACAGCCGCAGGACTCGCGCATTCTGGGTTCCAAGGTTTTAGTGCCGATACGGTGTCGCATCTCGAGGCATGGCTGTCTCTCGTATCGAACTTGAAACGTCTATACATTGAAATGAACCGCCAGCCTCCTCCCGACCCTTACTGGGAGCGACCGATACAGATCAATGAAGACCGTCCTTACATATGCGTAGTGCAAGTTCTCCTTGATCATCCGAACTAGACGCCGAAGATGACGGAACTCCACCTCGTCAACTGCGACGGGCCAGGCGAGCGACTGGTCAAGCACGTCATACGCAGCAGAGAGTCATCAACCGCCAGCGCACCCAAGAAGCTGGTTATAAAGAGCCGCAACTGATGCGAAGAGAGGGGTACGGATGCCATGGTCTGGCTACAGAACGCGAGACCTGAGGGATTTACGATAGGCTGTTGTCAGGATCGGTCGTGATGGAAGTGTTGTATACGTCAAGGTGTGTGATGCAATCATCACTGGGAGATGCTGTCCGCCTTAGGGATCCCTCACAACGGTAGAGCATAGCTTGACATTGCGCGTTGTGGCTTTCTTTCCAAGCTGAGCGATATCTAAACGAGATGTTGACACAGTTTGACATCGCACGCACAGTCAGACATACTGCAGGGCAGAAAATCCACCGTGGTCGTACTCAGTGCCCCTACAACGGCTTTTGGTTGAACGACACAAAGGAAACCGGTCTCAACTCCTTTAGGCTGTGCCCGGGAGCGTAAGCCCGACTTGTCGCCCAATCGCAGCGGGCCGTCCGCCCTTGATCTATATAAACACCCACGGGCAATCCGCCGCTTTGGAGAGCATCGAACTTCGTCTTGCAAGCCAATTCTCGCAAGCTAGAACGCTAATCGGGACACAGCGCAGCTCTCACTGATGACAAGCACAGTGAATGCCAATGAGCGCAGATTACTGCTGGATCGCTTGGATGGAGTGCGTGAACAGTTGAGAGAAGCTCTTGAGGAAGTAATGCGAAGCCTGAGGGTTGTCATGTACATCATCGCAGAAATGGAGCGGAAGACGTCTACCGGGGACTTGGATGAAAAAGGTGGCATCACATTGGCTCATGTCAAAGAGTTGATACAGTCTACCGCAAGAGCGTTCATGGAGAGTAGACGATGGAGGTCTCTATGCGGGGCGACAGCCAAACTGGCGTCAGCAAAGTTCCAGAGCATAGAACAGCTAGCTACGGATATGAAGCTCGACGACGACAATAACGAGCAGGTACGCCTCCAACTTAGCCAGGCAATGGCGCATTCCGTACGATGTTATGTCACAGTCTGCTCCGTGGCAAAGAATTTGCTCGCATCGTTCGCTGCCGCGGGACTTTACTGCAAGTGGAACGTGGGAGGTGAAGTGTCATCCGAGCGACGCTACGCAGCAATCCCGTTGGTCGAGCCGAGAAAATATGGAGTGGTTTCGGTCAAGATGACATCGCACAAGACACAGCCAAAGACTCTGGACTTCTGGGGACCTGCCATGAGCGATACTCAGGTGGCAACTCGCGTGCTGAGCGGAGTTTTGCGCTTGAGCAGCATTGCCGTTGAATCCGAATTATCAGTGAAAGCTGTCAAGCTGCAAAAGGAAACGGCAGAGGCCCTCTCGCAAGCGCTTGCACAGTTCGAGGACAAGTTCACCTTTGGCGGAAGGCCCGTTCCTAAATCTGAGAACGTCACTACCGCAGCTTCATACTCCCAAACACTTGAAGTCAACGACTCTCAAAATCTCGGCGGCGTGGTTATCGGTGTGGATTGTGGGAGATTCTCCCAGGATGGATTAGACGACCGTCTAGGCAAGGGGGCATTTACCGTTTTGTTTCCCACACCAGACAATGCAATACCATTTCAGACGTTGGGTCAGGATCCTCGTCGCATCCTCCAAACCCAAAATGACAAGGATAGCATTGACTCGTCGGCCGACTTGGCCCACCAGATTGCATTCCTCCGACGGGTGAAAAGTCTTAGAGAGGCTGCCACTTCAGTTGCAGCCTCGTTACTATCCCGTCAGCAGTCGATGTCAACGCAAGATCCAGAGCGGCGTGCATTCGTCAGTCGACAAGATGTGGACTTTGAACTCCGTTTCTTGCACAAGTACCTGGATCGCGTACTGGGATCGACCGAGAAGCAAACACAGCTCGGCCACAAGGCGGAAGCCTTCAAAACGATTCTATATGACCGTAGAGATGCCCTCCTGTCCGGCAATCTGCCAGAGGAGCTCGAGGCTTCGGCAAACGAATATTGGACTCTCGCCAGGCAATACGAAGGGACTACGCTGAAGAACGCTATCCTTCAATCCAAGGGAAGCTATTGTAACCTGAAATATATGGTCGACCGTCTTTTAGATTACTCCTCGACTGTAAGCTTAGTGGATTCTTCCGGCTCACCGCTGACCTCTGATGGCCAACAGACCGAGACCGGGATCACCTGCCAGGCTTCTGACTGTCGTATGAAACAGAGTCGCGTCGGGTCTCACAAGTCCCTCACGACTACTCCTTCGTTACAACCTTCAACAAATTTGCAGTCCGCTGCTTCTACTGTATCAGAAGCCTAGAACAGTCCGCGAACCGTTCAAGGAGCACTGCTAGATGAACGGAGACTTACCGAGCGAATTTATCAGCATTCCGAGCTATCCTGCCCTTGTACTGAAATTGGAGGTCCAACGTTAACATGTAACACATGATAGATTACTGTTGAGCTCTTGAAAAGGCGGGCGTTGGGCATGCACATTCAATTGCCCTGTGCGACGTCACTGCCAGTCCGAGTCATAACAAGTGACCCTATCGCAATTCAATGGCTCAACTTGAAACGCCAAGTTCCGCGCATCGGGCTTCTATAGGAGGCTTTGATTTGTTACCTCCTATTGCCCCGTCTTTCACCTTTTCACGGGCACGGCGGGAATCTTTGAAATTCGACAAGCAAGCGTAGGCTAAAGTACGATGGAGGGAACGGAACTCAGCTCGATATCCTTCTAATCCCCTAACGGGCATCTGCCAGACTCGGTGTAGATCTCGTCAACATTGTATAGTTCTCATCGACGAACGCCTACTAGGTATACAATCTCTTTCACTCTACCAGCCCACCCAGTCCAATTAGAACTGCTTAGGATTCCAGGGTCCCGCATCGCTCAAACTGCATCCACCGGCGCAGGCACACTTGCCGCCGAAATCGGTCGGCAAGTTTTCGGCGGGGATCTGCTTGAGCAGTTCGGACTGGTAGTTTTTCCCCAAGATGGAGATTTTGGAGACGGTGACTTCGTCGAGCCAGGGTTTGATGAGGGACCAGACGGTGGAGAAGAGGTAGGGGGCCTGGAAGAGGCGTCAGACAAGTGCAAGTGTAATCGAGCAGAGGGACTCACGTTGATGATGTAGAATTTGCCCATGGTTTCGGGGTCTTCACCAACAATCAGCATCGATCCCCACGCATTCACCGGGGCAACTCACAATAGTTCTGCCCAATGGCACTCGCCGCGCTCACATAATCCTTGACCCGATAAAAGCTGCTCAAGCCAACATTATGCAAATCCATAATCGTGCAACTCGTCTCGACCAAGTGTCCGCTCGCGTCGGAACACGCCGGCAATCGGTCCCGCAGGAACTTTTCGTACTCGGAGACGAGGTGCTGCAGTTGGCGCTCTTGAGTCGTCAATGCGTACAGCTTGCCAACGTCGAGTTTGCCGAGACGTTCGATGTAGATCGGCCGGCCATCCTGGAATAGGGTTAACTATGGACGAAAGGCGTTGCGGGAATGCGTACCTTATCCATCTTGTGGTAGAACTGGGGGTAGTACTTGTCGACTTCACGTTGTTCCGGGTATTCAAAGTTCCTGCGAGAATGAAAAAATTAGCAAATGGGTTTTCGAGTGATCAATCGATCGTCGATGACGAAGGGCTCGAGTAGTCGAAAGCAAGGAGGCGCATCACAGCCATGCGTGGGGCAAATTCGATGGTGATGCGTCAGCGTAGAATCCGCAGAGACCGCCTTTGAATCATCATCGCTGAAGTTCACTCTTGATCCGACCCCTACCCCGACTCCAATACCTCCCGACAGATGTTTCGATATCGCGGTCGCGAACATGCCGTCACAGCCCATCGAATCCGTCTCGTGACGCCAAAGACGGACCCAATCCTCATTCGACTAATCTCGCTCCTCCGACGTGCGAAATCCACTCCCACCATCCATCCACACTCCGAATCCCCTGACTCACCTCGCAACATCATCCGCATGGAACTCGCTCCTCCACTTTTCACAACCCTCCCACATCACCCGCGCCCGCTCGACATCAAACTTCCTCGCCCTCAGAAACCTCAACAGGTGCTGGTCCGTGAACCTGTCGTACCCAGGCCCAGGGTTGATCCGTTCGTCCGCCGGATTCGTAGGAATCAAGTTTTGGGATTCCAAAACGGAGCGAAATTGGGTGAGGGCTTGTTGTTGCGTTGCGTCGCTATGGGAACGAGGGGATGAGCGCGATTTTCGCGGAGATTGTGTAGAGGATTACTTACAGGTGACCGGGGTGACCGGCAAGGGGATCTCTGGCAGCAGACATGGTGTATAATGTGGTATACGATGATGAAAATCTTTGATGTTCACGATTCAATGACCTCATGTTGATCAATCTCGCCCTCGGGTCCACGCAGCCCAGCCCCACGCACGTGATTTGCGACAGTGGCTAACTCGTCCGGCCGCCGATGACGAGGCGGCGGTCTTCGAATTCCGCCTTGCCATTCAGCTTCGGTATCTTGTCTTCAAGACAGGAAGTACATTCAGTCCTCTCGCAAGGCCGCAAGTACCCCTCGACTCGCAGCCTCCCCCGGTCTTTGCGACTCTCCGAGGAGTGCACGGACTCTCAGCCAAATTGGGATGACTGGAACTCGAGGGCGGGCACCGCAGGTCGAAAGTACTTTCCCATTGAAAGGAGGATAATCACTCGAGAGGTGAGCCCATTTCCATGACTGCAATATGCAACACGCTGATCAAGGGCATGTATCATGTCAGGTCGTCTGAATCCTTCTTTCACTTCACTTCCGCTCATGCATTGGCTCTTCATGATGGCGACCTCGTGTTCACAATTGACTCCTCAATCAAGTTTCACGCATCGCGATGAGAGCAAAAAGGAGCGTCATTAGAGGACAATGTGAGCACACCATGGACCCCTTGATCTCCTTTGAATTCTCAGAGTCGGCCTTTTCGTCAGGTATAACGCGATGCATCGCCTCCAAGGACAAGGCTTACAACGCGGTGGATTTATACCCCTAGTAAGTCTCTGACATCACTCTCGTTCCGCGTTTCTGATACCGATCGTGTGAACTACAGAGTTCTACTTGCGCTTTCGCCGCAGCAAACATCTCGAGGCTCGCAAGACGACTTTGCGAAGACGATAAAGTCGCCCATTCATTCACGAAACCGAAATTCGAAACGCGATGAAGCGCGGTGACCGCAATGATCTACTTTTGCGAGAGTGAGTGAGCTAGAGCATCAAGCACGGCGCGGTCGATGCTGATTGCTTACCAGACAACATCGGGAGTTGGAAAGTAACATGCATGACTACTTCAAGAACAAATCGGGAGTCTTCGCGGGCACCGAGAACACGTGGAAGAAGATGTTCATCGTCAGACTCCGAGGTTGTCTTGTAAAAGAGTTCATTCACGGTCTCGGTAGCAACGAGCCTGGGGATCCAGCGCGGCAGTTTCTAAAGAATGACGTAGAGAGAATGTCACATCTGGGAAAACATAGCGGTATCGATTTCGACAGTTTTTGGAAAGATGTTCGAGCGACAGCTGCATACTATTACGAACGTCGACCTCAAGAGACTCGGAACGATTATGTGGAACGTCTATTTAGGTATGACCCGGTCCTGCGACAACGCCAACGGGCAAGAAAGTAAGCTTTTCCGAGCGGATTCGGACAAGACTGAATATCGGCTTTGCTAATGCCTGTGGACATCAGAGAGTACAACGAAGCTTTCCTTGATCGACCGACGGTTCAATTTTCGATTCCAGGCATTGCAGAGCTGTGGAACATGGTACCTTCGCTCGAATTCCCCAGATGGGATGTCGAAGCAGTCGAGCCGGACATGATACAAAGAACATTGCTGTCGCTGGAGTCTTTGAACATTGGATCTCAAGGATCGACAAAACCAAGTCTGGTAGAGGACGCAAGGTCGGCAAACGGGTCACCCTTTTCGCGCATCGGGACCTTTGGCTCGGGCAGCTCGAATATTTCGAGAAGCCGCTCGCCGCCAATGGCAATGGACCGACTCCAAGGCGGCCCCTCCAACGCTGAAGCCACTCTTCCGATGGAACGGGATGATGCAAGCGACATGTCTCTAACTCCCGAATCATCGTCCGCGGAGGTTGTTGCAAAGTTGTTGCATGCCGGAAAGGATAACCCGTTCAAGCCGTCAATGTCCGGTCGTCGGCACAGTGTGGCGAGTGTCCTGACGTCGAGACTGTCGGAGAGACCATCGACGAGTGCGCACGAGGGATGCTTTTGTCACACGTTGTCTGTGGTCTGATGCGAAGTTTGTTGGATCACTGTTCTTGTTGTATGAAAATCCGCACTTTTATGTCATGGCATGCGCCTATCTTAAGTACAGTACAGTTTGCTCCCCAGTTCCCCATATTAGACGTCGCAATCTTGGTCGAAGGTTATAGCCATACCGCTCATGGAAGCAATCGATCTGGGCCAATTCCCGATCACGAAGAGCACAGAATACCTTCAGTCGTTCTAGTCAGGTTGTTCCATCTCCCCTGTGGCAATCCTTTGCTACTGCCAGAGCTGGATGGTCAGTCGCAGCGCAGCCCAAGGGTTCTCCCTTAGGAATTTGCGTGAGAAAGAGCACAACGTCCATTCCGTCAAGCAGGGATCCATTATCAGAAACAAAACGAAATGTCTACATGTACAGGGAGATCCCACCAGGATTGAAATTTGAACCATATTACAATGTGAACTGGCACAGAAAACGTCCGTATTCGCAAACCACCATTCCCACCAGCCATCCCACGCCGCAAACAGGCTTAAGCCTGCGCCAATAACGCGTCGGCATCCACTCCAGCCTTCTCCTTCCATATCTGCTTCATCTCGTCCCAGATCTCCGCGCCGATAGCTCGACCCTCGGGGGAAAGGGTGAAATCGGATGACCTAGAACGGCTCGGTTTAGCACATCGCGCGACCTGGCGAGAATTGGTGGAACGTACTCGGACACCTGACAGCTGTCGACATACGATCCCGTCGGCATATCTTCTGTCCCGGCCCATACGAGATTACGAGAACCAGCTTCCGTCGTCCGAGCGAGCAGCATCTTCTGCAGACTACCAGACACACCATCAGCACCACCCTCGCAAGAAGCTAGACAGGAGCGTACTTCATGACAATGCCTCTGATTCCCGAAGCGCTACGCATGAGACTTGAATGGCAGAAGCCGGGGTTGATCGAGTTGACGATGATTTCCGGTCCGGCGAGGTCTGCGAGAATCTGGACGTTGAGGACGTTGACGGCTGAACAAACGGATCGTTCGCGTAAGCGTATACGTCGATATGCGCGGGAAGAATCAGGACATACCTTTAGATTCCGGATATCGCATGTCCGGGACGAACAACGCTTCTTCTTGGAAACACTGCAGCGTGTCCTTTCGTCCTGCCTTCATTCCCGGGAGGACTCCGTTGATCCAGTGATGGACTTCGGACGCGACGATTGCCAGATGGGGTTTAAAGTCGGGCGAGGTGGCTAGCGGCGGGAGACGGGCGGTTGCTTTGAGTTTCGGGAGGAGGAGGACGGAGAGGAGGGAGTTGGCGATGTTGTTCACTTGAGAGCTGTTGTGCGGTGTTCGTCAGCGAGGGAAAGAAACAAGAATGAGGGGTACGAACGTCGATTCGAAGCCGTCGGCTGTCAGCTCGAACTTGTCCGTGGCGATACCTGCGTTCGAGATCTGGTGAACACGGATTTAGAACAAACACATTACGACACGTCGATTGAAAAACTCACCACAACATCCAACCTATCCAACTCCTTGTTCACCCGATCCGCAAAATCCTTGACGCTCTGCAACTTTCCCAAGTCGAGCTGCCACACCTCTGGCACACACTTTCCACCGTTCGCTTCGGCGATCTCTTGCGCGGCCTTTTCGCCCAATCCGACGTTTCGCACGGCGAGGATGAGACGAGCGGGGTTGTATCGCGAGAGGTGTTTGGCTGCTTCGTAACCGAGACCACTGAGGGACAAGACCAGTAATCAACGTCAGCGGCACTGTCATTGCGTGGAGAGCTGTGAACGCACATATTGGAGCCAGTGACGACGACAACTCGACCCGTCAAATCGACACAATTGACAGGCGGAAGCGTTGCGAATTGCGAGCACAGGAATCCGTACAAGCTGAACTTCATGGTGGGCGGTTTAGCTGTAGTTGTTGGGTGAGAATGAAGGAACGGGAGGGAAGAGGGAACAGCATGTTGAGCTAGATCCTATAGTCTATATACTGCAAGATAGAAGTCGAGGCTTGACAATTACAACATGCTTTCGGATGATTAGTCCTCCCTTTCTCCCTTTCTGGGCCATCTCGTGGGAGATCTACCTCGACCTCCACTCGACATCGCCGAGGAGATTCGTAAGACCGAGGTTGCGCCGTCGTAATTGACCCGGCGGGCCCGGCATGGATAGCTGCACTGTGGAAGCGACTGTTGAGTAGTTGTTGAGTGAGCTATTGGATGGTTAACCCACCTATAGCAGACTAGAGAATTCCGGGGAGTCGTCGAGTTATTCAATTCGTCAGTCCAACTGCATGATCCCTCGAGAAAATGCGACTGCTATTAACAATCGGCTGTTATTGACAGCATTCAGTTTGGCTCATCACAACACTGCACTTCGACTTATGGATTCTGGATGGATGTCTGCATGAAGCGCCTGCTTGGAGGGGACAGCTAAATGGGTCAAGCCAAAGGCAATGCCAAGACCTCCAGTGGGGGAAACTTTTGCAAAACGATGTCGTCATGACGACAAGGGAGCCTTTGCCACCAGAACGGACTACCGCTCTTTGCAAAGGATGTCGCGTGGTAATCAAAGCATATAAGCCTGTCTGTTCTCCTCTTCCCCCTGTTTTCTAGTCTTCCCCGCGATCACAGTCCATCCAAGCTCATTCCTCGAAGAATTCAACGACCCTCAATCGATACTTCTCATATTCCGTACGACCTATCATGTCGAACGCTCCGCAGAACGAAAAGCTACAAGCACTCATCGACGCAGGTGCAGTGACGAGGCAACATGTTGCGATGTTTCATCGTTCTCTGGAAGACCTGGGCCGCTGTCTCAAAAGCCTGCCCACGAGTTCAGACCAGAACTTCGAGACCTCATTGCAAAGCCTCAGAGAGGTCACCGAAACGATGACTACCGCCCTAGCAGATGGTGTAGGATTGATGGCACTAGGAGCACCCCCAGTAGGGCTTCCTGAAGGGGAGGCTAAGCTGCGTGATCACTTGGGCACTCCACAGGAATTGGCGAAGAAGCGGCTTCAGCTGTCGCAAAAGGAGACGGATCTTCTTCGCGTGACGGACGAGGCGGTATACCTTGCCACACAGCTGAAGGCCGGTATGATGATCTTATCGAAAGTGCTCAAGGACGTTGGAATCAACCTGGTCGGAAACGGCACCGAGCAGCGTTGCATCGGAATACAAACAAATTCCGCGAATGGGCCAAAGGCAATTGTGGTTGAGCTGGATCGGCCGGCTCACGAGAAGCCCTTTGTCCTTCAAATCCAGGGTGAAGCTTGAAGGATCCGGAGCTCTATGCATATCTGTTACACCATCTGATCGGAATAGACCCGTTGCTTGAGGGCGATCTCGACGGGAATGTTCAGGGCCGGGCTCCCAGCATCTCAAGGCTTCTCAGCGAATGCGAAAGCCGTTTTTCGGACGAGGCCTTCTCGCTCAGGAACTTGGACTCTGAAAATGTGTCCAACGAGGCCACCGATGCAAAGAGCAGTGCAGGAGATACATACAGCCCCAACAGAAACTCGTATGCGCTGTGTGTTCCCTATATGCCTCACTTGAACAAGAAAACGAGGAAGGAAGGTCTGCAAAATGGCTTTCCGATCTATTTCGCTATGGCAAGAGGAGATGAACAATTCCTTGTGGGCAAAGGTTTCACAGAGACTGATGCAGTTCAGTTGTTGAAGGAGGAATATGCGAGGCTTCCGGGACACAAACGGCCCGAAACCGCCAACTTCAAGAGCGGTCGAAGCACACTCAGGACGGTCTTCAGCGACATGAGTAGAGCGGCAAGCTTGGCTGCGTCGAGGAGCTTCCCGCCTTCAGAGGGAATCGATCCGATGCTCCAAGATACAAAGGTTCTGTCACTCTCTCAAGGGTCCGCCACGGACGCTTCGACCGTGCCTTCCGGTACCCTATCGCCCGACACCCAGGTCACCCCGACGGAAGGTAATGCCAAATCGAGGCGAAGGGCGAGAAGGGCGGCGGAGCGTGAGCGAGAGCGAGAGCGAGAGTTTGCTTCGACGGCACCCTCGGGAAGCATGGAGTCCTAAGTCACCCTTGGGAGCAAAAGCCCGATATCTAGGGAACACGTTCGATAGAATCTTAGTTGCGTTGCCCATGTAAAGAAACACCGTCTTTGTATCATAGTCGTCGAGTCGCCCTGATGTGCTCTCCGTAGATGTCTGGTTGTATGGTATCTATCTGATCTGACGTGGTCTTTCCTTCTCTCATTGTTACCTGTATTGAACTGGCGTTCTTGTTGAAGCTCTTGTGACCAGTACGACGCAGCAGCAATGTAGCAAGGCAATACGGCTATCCACCTTCCACTCAGTCGCAAATCACGTGACCAATTCGCGTCATCCCCGCATCCAACCATTCATTCGTAAGACAACAAATTCCCTTCCCCTCCTCTTTGCCCTCGTCCTCTTCTGTCTCCCATCATCAAAATGGACTACCTCAAAGCCCGCCTGAACCCTGACATCGCCTACACCCCGCTCCACAAGTCCGCGGGCGTCGCGCAATACGTCGATGTACAGAGCCCTTGGTTGTGGCTGTGCGTGGGGAGCGTGGTGTTCAATCCTGTTTTCTGGAATACGGTTGCGAGGAATGGTGAGTCCCGTGGAGAGGTCTTGGTAGATGTGGAAGGCCTGTGGAAGAGTGGCGGTGGAAGTGAGGGGATTGCCTGTGGGAGGGCGAGAGGTTGTGATTCGGCATTGAAACCCAACGGGTTTTGCATTGAGACTGGTAGACGGAGACCTGCATCTCATTCCTCCTCCTACCATGAAACGTGGCTCGTACGAGAGAGCTCTGGTCTCTGTATCGAACCGCTGTGTCAACCGCCATCCGCTAACGTTCTTCCTTCCTTTTCTAGAATACCGCAACAAGAGCATGACCAAAATCTTTGGCGGCCCGTACAACGGGACGTACGTCTTGGCCGTCATCATCTTCTCCCTGGGCATCATTCGAGACTTGATGTACGTCCCGCCACACGTTCTCGAACACGTCACTCATCCTCTCATCCCGGTTATGTCATTCGCGTTTTCCCCCTTGTCGCCCGATGTTTTCTCTCGTTCCCCTCGCTTTCGCTCGTTTTTTCGCGCAGCTACGAAAAGGCCCTCCTCGCTCAGCCGGTTTCCCCCGCACTCGCTGCCCCGTTGGTGAGGTACGCCGGTGCGGCGTTGTTCGTTGTTGGCCAGGTGTTGGTGATTACCAGTATTTGGGCATTGGGTATTACCGGTACGTTTGTGTCCTTCTGTTGCTATAGATTACAAGCTCACCCTTTGCTCGGCTCGGCTATCGCCTCGCCGCTTCGTAGGAACCTACCTCGGCGACTACTTTGGCATCCTCATGTCCCACCGTGTTACTTCCTTTCCCTTCAACATCCTCGAGAACCCGATGTACAACGGTTCCACCTTGTGTTTCCTCGGGACGGCGCTGTGGTACGCCCGACCTGCGGGTGTGGTGATTACCGCTGTCGTGTTTGTGGTTTACGAGATTGCGTTGATGTTTGAAGGGTAAGTGAGGAAAGAAAGAGGATGTGAGAGGGATTGCTGATGCGGTGAGATAGGCCATTCACGAGCAAGATCTATTCCTCGGCTGCTGCCAAGAAACGAAGCGACGAGATCAAGTCGTCCTCGTCGGAAACCGCGAAGACTGTTCAAGACACGGCCAACGCCGCCATCTCGTCGGCCGTTCCTTCCGGTACTTCATCAGGCACCACCTCGGCCCGTCAACCCCTCACCTCGAGTGCCTCTTATGCTCGTGCTGCAGCGCAACCCGCGTCCTCCTCTGGCTTGGAATCGACCAACCCCAGGCCCGTGCCGGGACTGCAGGAGTTGGGCCTCGGCGCGCCTGTTCAGGCGAGTTCGCAGCCGAGGGTGACGCGTACGAGGAGTCGGGCGGGACGGGTGGTTGATGATGATTAGATTGTGGGGGGAAGGTTCAACCGATAGATGGGAGGAAAGAAAGCGGAAAGAAAAGAAAGAAAAGACCTCAACGGTTGTATGTCTAGTGGCTTACGTAATTTTGTAAAGCCGGAGTAGCCGGGCGGGGTAAAGGGAGGGCGAGCTATATACATGGCCTGTCCTATGCGCTTCCTATGCGCTTCCTACCCCTAACCCCTAACCCCTACCCCTATCCTACCAGATCCACCATGCAGTCCTTCCTCGGTGGCGCAGACTGCGCAGCCAACGCGAATCCGCTCAGCGGAATGCTCAAACGCGAAGCCGTCGACCGCTCCGTCCTCCGCGTACGTCCCGCACCGCTCTTCCACGTTGCAGAACCAACTAACCCTTCTGCAGGACCGCACGGAATCCCCCATCGCGGGCTCATCACGAACCTCGGACCCCGGGTTCCGCGCCACACCGCTCCAAGGCGGATTCACACCGCGACAGCATGCCCAACAGCAACAGGGACAGCAGCAGCAGCAGCAGCAGTCGTTCGAGAGAGCGTTTGCGAACGCGATGACGCTCTCGCAGCAACAGCAAGGCCCAGCGGGGCCGAGTATGTTGATGCGCAGTCAAGCCCCTCCGCCGCCGATGATGATGGCGACGCCTCCGCCGATGATGCAACCGATGATGGGACAAGGTCAACAGCAGCAGCAAGGGCCGCATGCGTGGGGAGGCGATTTCCAGGCGTTCGTCGACGGCAAGGGAAAGGCGCGGGAAGCCTCGCCTCAGATACAGCAGGTGCAGCAGCAGCAGCCAGCTATGACCCAATACACCCCGCAAATGGGATACACGCCCTACGTCCCGCGCTTCCAACCGCTCTCCCACACGACGTACGCACCTCAACCATTCCAGCACCAGCAACAACCCGCATTCCAGCCACCCGCCGTCCAGGAGCAAGTGGACACGGCCAAGCTCGATGCCGAGTTTGAACGCGCGCTGGCGGAGCACCGGGAGCTCGAAGCGGCGCAGAAGGAGGACCGGGGGGCGGAGAAGGATGCCGCAGTGGCGGATGATGGAGAGTTGCAGAGTGCGTTGGCGCAGCCACGGGAGGGCGACGGACAGCCGGATTTCGAGGCGTGAGTGACTCGTTTCATGACCAAAGCGTGCAGGTAGTAGGTTGCTGACGATACAGTAGTGTATGGCAGAGCTTGAAACCCGAAGCCGATCGACTCGGGAAACTCGCAGAATGGGAAAAAGAGTTTTCACAGGTCCGTCCTCTCCCCACAGTCCGCTCAACTCGAACTGATCCTTTCCGAGTAGTTTGCGAACGGGCAGCAAGACGACGAGCTAGACTATGACTTCAACCCCGACATGACCGGGGCCGTGCAGGAGCCGTCGTTTGGCGTAAATGGCCGCCAGGTCGGGGAAGATGGCTACCCACTTTTGGGGGATTACGAGTTTGGTATGTCCAGTGGAATGCAAAAAGGATGAGGGACTGATCTCGCCATCATGCTTTGCCGTTCTCTCGCTCCTCGCTCGCAGCCCAAGAAAACCCGCACACGAACAACCAGCAATCCCTCAAACAAGCTCTCCACATCCTCTCCACCGGCGGCTCCCTCACCGAAGCCGCGCTCCTGCTCGAAGCCGCCCTGGCATCGGGCACTGCGGCCGCACAAGCATCCCAACTGTCCGAGAGCGGCGGTCAGACGCTCCTCGCGGGCGGAGAGGCGGCCGTATGGACGTTGTTGGGTCAGACGCAGGCGATGGATGAGAAGGAGACGAGCGCGGTTAGGGCCTTGGAGGAGGGCAGGAAGCGGTTCGAGGCGGATAAGGGACGGAGTGAGCTGGCGGATCGGACGTTTGGCGAGGGGTTGGTGGTGAGTTCGGTGCGCGAGTTATCCGGCGGATTCAGACTGAATTGCGATTCTCTAGTCGCTCGCCATCTCGTACACCAACGAATCATACGACTACTCGGCCCTCCTCGCACTGCACCGATATCTTTCCCTGTTGCACCCATCGTACGCCGGTCCCGTTCCTTCCTCGGACTTGGAAATGGACATGCTCGATCCAGAGACGCACGACATTCCGAACCCATGGCACGCGAATCAGCGGTTGACCGAATCCTATCTCGCGCTTGCGCGGGATCAGATCACGGCGGGCGTCGTCGATGCCGATGTGCAGGTCGGGCTCGGCGTGCTGTATTACCAGACGGGAGAATTCGAGCGTGCACGGGACTGCTGGGTTGCCGCGCTTGGGGTCAGGCCGACGGTGAGTGGGTGCATTCTTGTTCAAGATCTTTGCTGAACGTGCCGCAGGACTTTCAACTCTGGAACCGGCTCGGAGCGACGCTTGCGAATAGTGGCAGCCCCGAGGAAGCGATTGATGCATATCGACGCGCTCTCGAGCTCAAGCCATCGTTTACTCGTGCCATCTACAACCTTGGCGTGTCTTGTGAGTTTGCCGTCACTTGGATAGGGCATCGCTAATCCTTCGATAGGCTTGAATATCGGCGTGTTCCAGGAAGCCGCAGAGCATTGTAAGTAGACCGCCAGGTTGTGCCTACCATCGCTAACCCTCCGTAGTGCTCGCCGGACTCGCGCTCCACGCCGTCGACGCATCCGCGGTCCCTGCTGCAAAACTCGGCAACGGCGCTGATGCTCCAGATCACAGTACGACCTTGTGGACTACTCTGCGGCGAGTATTCCAAGCCATGGCAAGTCTCTTCTTGATATACAACTTTCACAAACTAAATACAACTCGTGCAGGAACGCCCCGATCTGGTGGACATGGCCAAGCCCGGGACGGATTTGAATGTATTCAGGCAAGCAGGATTCGAGTTTTAGATGCGCGCCCGGCGTCCCCCCCGTTGTACCCGCATACCGATGATCAAGCATGACCATCCGCCGCTTCTTGGTCGACGTCCGGCGCGACCAGCGCTTCCCTCGCCTGCGGTACATTCGAAACGCGAGGCGCCCACGTTTCTTGTAACCCCAACGCATTGAGCGACCTGCTCATCTCTGATGCCTCCGCGTCCCGTCGACTCAACTGATCCTGCAGCGCAAGATGACCCGCGTACAAGCCCTTCTTCTTGCCCTTGCCCTTCCCCGTGTCCGTCAACGGGCTCGTTTCCGAAGCTGAAGCCGCCATGGAGCCCACAGTGGCGAGCACGACCCCTCCCAGTCTCCTCGCGACCCACGACGTCGTCCTCCCGAACGGAACGACAGCCTCCCATGCGTCGCGAAGGTCCACGACGTCCCGGATATAGGACACCTTGCCGGCTTCGTTGAACTCGATGAACGTCCGCACGCGCAGACGGTACCGGAGGATCGAGGCGAGAAGCGTGGATAGTGCCGCGTAGGGGAGGGATGGTGCTGCCGCGGGCGGAAGTTGAGTTTTTGTTTGTAGTGCCGAGAGGAGGTGCGGAAGGGAATGTCCGTGTGAGAGGGATGCGGCGGGCGAGGTGTATACTGATGTGGTGGTGTGATGGTTTGGAGCTTCGCCTGTCGAAGCGGGGAGCATCGAGGGAAGGAGGTCGAGCGTCATGATGCTGCAGCGGATATTAGAGCTTGATCACTCAGGTTGAGAACCGGACTCACTGATCGATTACCCCAAGATGATACCCGTCATACGTCTCGAACCCTCCGACTTCAGTACACTCGCTTCCCAGCCTCCATGCATCCCACCACGCATCGTTTGTATCCTCCCCAGCACCCAACAACGCACTCAAGAGATCCCTCACAGCCACGGGATGGCCTTCTGCATCCCCTCGTTCCGGGTCTTTCGCGGGAAGGCGAAGGCCAAGGGAAAGTACTTTCCCGACGGACCAGGAGAGGGCCGACTTGACGTGGGAAACGATGGCCCGTGGCCAGAGGGAGGGGAAGGCGCCGTTTGCGAGATCGGTCGTTAGGGATATTGCATCGAGCAGGATCGGGCGGGACTGGAGCGTGACGAGGGGTGATTCGTAGACTGATCTTGAAAATCAGGATGGGTTCGCATTGTGAGGCAGGATTGGACTCACGGCAATCTGACTCGAAATGCTCGTTCACAAACACCCTCAACTGATCTTTCCTACTCTCCGTCCGATCGTCCCCACTTGCGTCGTCACCCTCCAAAAACGTCGTTCCCCCAGGTCCATGATACAACAATCTTTGCAGCTCCAACAAGACGCGATAATGATCCTCGGAAATGCCCTGCCCGGCTCCGCCGGCGCACGTACGGAAGGAGCGGAAGGACGAGTTGGTAATGCTTCGGGTTAGACCACGGTGATGCCGTGGTGGTTCGTCGGCGTGGGAAGAGGGATCGAGGGGGAAGTAGGAGCCCGAGGGAGAGCCGGAGTGTGTCCGCGTGTAGGATGACATGGTTGCGAGTCAGGGAAGAGAGCTGAAGGTTAAGTTGATTGAATGAACGATCAAGGGACTACAATAATGATAAAGAGAGCCGTGCTGAATTTGTCTTCGTCATCTACGACATTGATTGTTGCCGAGGGAATTAAATGCTATATTGACACACAATCAACTCCAACATCAGAAGGGGATATCGATTAGTGGTAAATCGCGTCCTTCGCATCTTCAAATGCAACAGGACGCGCCCTGGTTTCGATTACCAGTATCTCCATTTCTTTTTGTCTTTTCCGGGCAATTTTCTTTTTCCTTCTTCCCCTCCTGAAACCAAGCAAGCAGAGGTATAACCCTCGCCCTAGTAGTTCCCTTGCTTCCCACGCATCAGATAAAAGGCTGTGCCGCCAGGCAGTAGCGTGATCGTCTTTTTGGCTGTGCGCACGATGTAGACCTCGTCGGCGCCGCGGTGAACTTGAAACGAAATCAGGGGGACTGTTGTAGCTACTGTTATGCTCGGGGTAACGATAACTGAACCTAAGTAGTTGGTGGGGTAAAGCGTAAGAAGCCAATGATGAGTAGTATTGGACCAAAGTCTTGAGTACGGGAATGGAAATGAAAAGGTCCCAAATAACATCTGTTGTGCAGCGGTGATGAATCGTTACAATTCGCATAGTAGAATTATCGCCTCCCGCGATGGTCATTCAACTGGCCCCTGAATGGTGGGTCGCGAATCTCGAGGGGTCCCCATGGGCCAGGCAGAAGAGCTGAGGTCACTCTTCACAGAGACTTGGGCCAGGGAAGCAAATAGTACGGGCGAACCGTCTGTGCGACATAGCGTTGTTGATGCATTGCGTACTTCCCAGGACGTACTCGCGTTCATGTCACACGAGACACACCTGCCTTCGAACAGGCGGAAAGACATCCCTTCTATGCAAATGATGGATGGCAAACCATTCGATAGCTCTCTGGTAGTTGGAGTTGCCCTTTCGGAGCTCTCTTATATCCCGTCCGACACCTCGTATACAGAAGCGACGAAAAGTTGCCACCTGGGACAATGATTGTCGGTTATATTGCCAAGCGCTACAACCGGATAAGGAATACTATGAGCGGCAAGAGAGTACCCTCCTCTGTATCACACCAGGATATCCGCCCTTTCTCTGTATCGCAACAGGATATCCGGTCGAGAACACGTTTCTCTGAGGCGAAGTCGAACCTGGCGGAGAGCCTGGAATCCGTGTTGTCTAAGACAAAGAATGGCCGGTTAATCCAGCAGGTCGCCGATGGCCTGTCTTTCATTCTTGAGAACCTGATGCTGCACGCTCCCCACGAGGACAAGATATCGTATAGCACATCCAACCTCATTTCCATTGCGCGACTCCTTATTTCTTAGTCGCACTCTCGCTCACACTCAGTTTTATGTCTAGTGCAAAGGCTAACGATGGACGTCGGATCTGAAAGATTTTAAGCTACGAAAAGGTTCAGACCAGCGCACTACCATAATAATAGGCGTCTTGGGATGGTAGATCCCGCTGGCAGAAAGTATGAGTGCTTTACCTCGACCCCGGCCGGTCTTCAACTGCGATCATATCTCTGTGAGGAGGGAAATCGACATTAGAGAAGTCCTGCATTAAGCTGTCCAAAGGCTTAACGGATAGGTGGCTAGGTTTGCTCGTGGGACCGTCTCAGCCTAGGTCGCTATTAATATGGGGAGTAGAGGAGAAGAGCTCGTAGCGGAAAATGATATCACGAGAGGCCAAGCGCCGAACGGCGAACTGTTGACGGAAGCCGGCTTCATGTTGCATTTTGGCATATCGGTACGACTTAAAGCCAGGATTGCGACCCACGTCGTCTCTCTACATCGTAGAAACCCGTTCTCAACGTCAACCCCCTTTCTTCGTCCTCTTTGGCGCATCCTCGAGCACAAACGACGTCATACTATGCAGCGACTGAGACGTGGGCAACGCATCATCCCCCTCCCTTCGCGGCACAGGCTTGCGCCTCACCGCACCACTCGCCGCCGGACTGTTCGGCGACGACAGTTGACCTGTTCCGGACAAGATGGTGTTGAGACTCGGCGACGTCCGGATCGCCGGTGTGCCGAATGGATGAGCGAATCTTGCAGTGTGAAGGGTGTCCAGCGAGGGCGAGCTCGGAATGCTGTTGACGCCGCCCGGCGTGCCAGCTGGCACTGTTTTAGACGGAACGGGCGGTGCGTCCGATGCGGGCGGGGAAGCCTGTTGCTGTTGTAGTTGAGAAAGCTGGTAGGCTTGCTTGTTGGTGGTGGAGACTACTACCGGATCGCTGATGACCGCCGTAGAGAAGGCTTCCTGTACACTCGAGGGACTCTTGACATGTAAATTCTTCAGTAAACGGCGTCCAAACGAGTCGTTGGTCTTGGGCGACTTTGCGGTGGAAGCGTAGTCGGGCAGCTCAGCCGAGCCCGCGGCGGCAGTGGATTCCCCTCGTGGCTCGTCGGCAGACTTTTCTGATACTCGTCGATTGAACAGCCGATTCAGCTTGTTCATGCCCCTCGATCCTGCAGACGTGACCCTCGGCCGGTCTATAGTAGGCTCGTCCGGTGATTTGCTCAAAGCTCGGGTATCAATTACCGTCATCGACGCTGGAGGTGGTGTATCAGACAGTTTCAGATGTGGCGAAGGCGCGGTGTACTGCTCCAGGTGAGGCGATGGCGGTCTCGCCGGCCTTCGAGGTGTCCACCCGGGAGACTTTTTGGGCACCGAAGAGGTATCGACTCCACGTTGCATCTGGTATTCCATTCGCATCATGGATTCCAGGGATAGCGGAATGGGTGACGTGCCGTCGGGCGCAGATCGAGGTGTGAATTTGGGGTAGGACGGATGTACGTCGGGCGTTCGAGCGAAAACAGGGTCGGAATCAAAAGCAGGAGTCTTGAGTTCGGCGGTCCGGGGAAGATCTGTCTCGATTACCGAATCCACGGATACCAGACTATCTTGTACACTGCGAAGAAAATCATCAGCTCACACGCGCTGACGTTGCGAATTGGCACATACCTGTCTTCGGACGCGTCTGAGAATCTCTGAGGCACATAACGACCGTTTTCCGAGTCACGGAGGCCATCCCGTTGGCCTTGAGTCTGCAGCATCTCCTCTTCATAGTCCGTTGCTGGTATTGAAAGGCCCGGAAATACGGAGAACCTGAGCTCCCGAGGGGAAAGCTCTCGCATCGCTAGGGCTCGAGATTAGGACTCGCACGTCAGCGGCATTGAAAGGATACTCACCCTTCTCTAACATATCCAATTGACTGCTGATTACCAATGCACTGCCCCGTTTCTCTCCCTCATCCATCTGTATTCCCATACCTAGTCCATGCACAATAAGTTCATCCTCTGTCACTGTTTCCGCCGAGGGTACGTCGGGGTGTGGTACCGAGATCGGAGGTGGCTGCAAGTCTCTGTCGACATGAGGCGAAGCAAGATCTATGGGACTTGCCAGCAATTGATTTCTGGCTGGAACGGCGAGTTCTGATGACTTTGCAGTCGCGTTCTCCTGCTCGAGCATCCGGCGGACCTCTGTTACATCGTCCAGGCCCGTGTTGTTCGTTGACGGCGATATGCCTAGCTTCTCGATTGCTACTCGATTATCCAGGATTTGACGCGAACCGATGTCCTTCCAGGTATACTGAGCTTGAGGTTCCGCGTTCCTGGTTTCGAGGTTATGACCAACCGTAAAGGCGCTGACGAATTCGTCCGGACCGTCTGGGAATGTCGTTGCAAGTGCATTTGACACGAGTCGCTCGACTTCCGGGTCCGTCGGTTCAGTTTCCTCATCTTCATCGCGGGGAGACCTCGATCCCGATTCAGGAGAAACTGCATCTTGGTCGTCTTGTCCAACCGCTTCGTCTTCATCCATCAGCGGTGCGTATTCCATCTGCGCCCCCTCATGCACGCTTTCCATATCATTACTGTCCTCCGACGCGAGAGATCCGGTCGTCCGAGCCCCGAGCTGCAAAGGCTTCATTCCGCGAGACGGCGTCAAGCCAGGCGGATTCCATCCCTGGCGAGCCTGAACCTTTCGCTTCAACCACAGCGCATACCATTCTCCACGACTGCCTGTAGACGAGTCGAAGTCAAATTCGATCCTTCCCAAGACCCGCTTTGGGGTCCAGCCGGCGATGGAGGGAGGGCTCCGGGCGGAGAAGGGGGAAAGTTGTTGGCTTGACGATGCGCCGGCGAAGACTGAAGATGGTGAAGGCGAAAGTAATCCTTGCGCAGCGGGTACTGGGAGATCATTCTGAGTCGAAGTATCACTCGGACCGAACGACGTTTGCGAGCTCGCTGGTGTAAGGATCCCCGCGTGTGATGAGACGACTTGATTCGGCTGTGATGTCGACTGTTCCCGTTGATCGGTGCTCGATTGGTGACTCGCGGGTGTTGGCTCAATCACAACTTGTCCCGCTGATATCTCGCCCAAAGATCGGCTCGAGTGCTCAGAAGCCATGCCAAAGGTGTTCCCTGTCAACGGAGGCTCCGTCAACGTCGGCGATATCTCGACAGGTGACAGTATATGCTGAGGATCCGGCGTTCCCGACGGCCCGACATCGATTTCCGGTTCATTGGGAGGATGCGCTCGCGTCGACCGAGTTTGCCCGCCGGCATGTCCCTTCCGTGTCGCTTCTGCTTCGGCAACGCATTCTCCCCAAATCATCCGCCACGTCTCCTCGTTTAGCATTCCGTTCATCCCATCATTACCCCCATTCGTTCCCACGTCGCATGTTCCTTCCGGTGTCGGACGCCCAGACGCAAGGAATAACTCCATCCCCACTTCTGAAGGCAAGTTCCATTCTCGTCCGATGACCTTCATCATTGCCCTCAGATCCGGCGCGAGGGGCAATATCTTCCCTTTTCTCCATTTGTTGAGACGTGCAGCTGAGAGGACATTGTCCAATGGATCCATAGATGGTCCGTCGGTATTTGTTGAGGCTATGCCGACGGCTTGCGGAGCGGCGTTTTCCGATTCCGGGAACGTTGATGGTTCAGGGTTGTTGGCGTAGTACAGCGAATCCGGCGGAACCACAGTGATGAGCCATCCCGTCGACGCGATCATCCCCCCATCGTATCCTCCTGCTCCAGCGCTGACGCTGCGAGGCATCTCAAAGGGGCCCTCTCTCCTCCTCGGGAACGAATCGGATTGCTGGCGTGGGATAGTCTGTCGTGAGAGCGGAGAGTACCCAATAGCGGGAGTCGCTGAGGCAAGTCGGGATACCGATCCTGCTTTTGGCGTTCCCGACTCATCGTCGGTGATCACCTCTATTCTCCCTTCCGCCCCATCATCCACCAAAGGTTCCCCCGCACCAGGCTCCGCGAGACTGCCGTTCCTTGATGTCGGAACCGAGGAGGACGTCGAACTCGGAATGGAATCCGACGGCGTAGTAGGCGAAGGCGAGGAAAGGGAGAACGGCATCGTCGTGATCAGTCCCATGGCTTGTGCTCTTCGTATCGTCTTTCTTGCGTGATTCATTCCGACAACGTTGTTGCTCGATGCTGATCGGTTTCTGGAAGTGCCATTCAGGCGTCCTGATCCCGTCGTCGATAAAGATGACATCGATCCTGATTCCTTCAACAATCCCCCACGCCTTTCCTCTTGAGTGTTCCCCTCCCTGCCTCTGTTAACCGCCAGACTCGAGCGAGAGAATTCATGGAGAGATTGGGTGTAGGATATACTGCTGCCCGTCCATCCTGGCGGTGGAAGTGTTGCGGATTCCGGCATGGCGGAGCTCTGGCGTTGAGGAGAAACGTGGACTATTGTCGTTGGGTGTCGGCAGGAAGAGCTTGGGCTGAGGGGAGTTGGCAGAGGTTCGTTGATTGGTGTGACAGTCCAGTCTGCTGAGCGTTGCAGCATAGCGGAGCGGCAAGTCAGCAGGCTGATAGGCTACATGTGTCAGATCATGTGCCTGTCGAGAGTGTTGATGGGGACTCACAAATCAAGATGGCAAGATTACAATTCGAAAACGTTCGCCGTTGACGAGTCCGGTGTGAGGGTAGGGAATGATTGTAGCGATGTGTTATGCAAGAAATCTTCGGCACGATTATGTTGAAACATGGATTGAGGCTGAGTTAGATGTCTGAAAGCACAAGAGGACGAGATCAGTAAGGTAACTGATCGACGCATTGTTCTTCCTCCTTTCGCGGGAGAACATGAAACGCAACTCACATGTTGGCTGTGATCCCTCTCGTGTCACTACCCTTCTGATCGGTCTGTAATCCGATACGAGGACACTTCTAGTCTTGACGAGAACGTCAACTCAACAACGAGGGCGAGTATGCAGATTTTGTAGATGTTGACACCGCTATCGCTATTCCCAGCTCTATTCTCCGTTTCCGGCGCAGTGTTCCTCTTTCGCTCGCCGTGCTGGAACGCGTCGCAGCTGGTTCCGGGGGAAACGCGTAGGGGAAAGGGGATTTTGCTGTCATGTGAATATCGTCAGCATTCTTCATTCTTCACTACTCGAGCGCAGCCCGTTGACTGCAGAGCCGCAGACTAGTGAGCAGGTGCAGCCGACATGATATCAGAGAGGGCCCACCTGAAATGTTGGACAGACCTAACGCTACATCCAGGAAACAAGATCGGAAGAAGTACAGGCCCATCTTCGGATACAGCATGTGCGCATCGCTACTTCTGCGTGCTTGCAGACTTCCCGCTGTGCCCGTGACTGCACATAATGGTCGGTGAGTCTGAGTTGCTCTCCTCTCCGATAGATGCCAGTGAGGACGCCCCTCCTTGTTACCAATCTGACTTTTCCGAACGCATCGGTTTCCTCGCTCAACTGGATTCGGCAGAATGCTAGCAGCACCTGCGGTGACGCAAGGCACAGCTATGGCATGAAGCCATTTCGTCTGAGTCCCTACTATGATACATCTACTCTCATTGCACTGAGAAATTCATTCCCGAATCTACAGCCCTTTCCGTCCATAACCCCCCTCAGTCCCCTCCGTCCGGTGTACTATGCACGACTAGCGACATCTCGTCGGACTCGCCGACTATCCGCCACTCTGACTGTCTCAATCATCAGGCGAGTGTCTCGCCAGAACTTGGCGTAATGCATGCGATTGATACCATTCGAGATCGTAGCAGAAACGCTTGGAGTCAGGCGGGAATAGTCCGCGCTTTCGTCGCACTCGATAGTCTTCAGCGTGCCTTCAGAGCCGTCCATTTAAGGGACGGTCAGGTAAACCGATGGGTCAACCGTCTCCTCTTGCTTGATCGAACAGGCAAGCAAGGTCGGAGGCAACGCCCGGTGCGTCATAGTGTCTTCAGAGGGAGCCGATGGCGACAAGAGCCTTGTTTCTCCCGCTGGCGCATGAGCCAGTGACGCAAGTTCACTTGTCGTGGAAAGCAAGCGTTCGAGCATGTTCATGGAAGCGTGCTTTCGGTCTGGGCCCTTTTGGTCTTTCTCGTGCTCCTGCCTTGAAGGAATTACGGACGGCCTTGGCGCAACCGCGAAAGAGCACGTCCTGGAGGCCTGAGGGACCTTGGAAATATTGTTCGTTCCCTGTTCGTCGGCTTGGTCGTAAACCCCTTCGGCAAGGTTCGCGAAATAGAGAGCTTCGTGGTTTGTAGCTGCCTCTTCGCTACCAGGAAGCCGCCATATGTGCTCCAGTCTCCCACCGACCTCTCGGATCTAATCCAACCATTGGGTCGCGCCTGTCAGGGCAACCTTTGCCCTTTCCGTCTAGCCCCCCCTCCCTTTTTAGGATGTTGCGCATAAGACTCAGTGCATCTTCGATCAGTATGTAAACCTCTTGTGTAAGCTCACTCTACTTCGTTCGAAGAGGCCCTCGCAGAGTCCGCAAATCCGCGAGCGCATCGGCGCACACTTGGAGGTAGCGAAGGAGATCTCTCCCGTGAAAGCTCACGTTTGTGGAGACGATGGCCAAGCTCTCTCTGGTAATGATGTTGTATGGTTGTTTGTTTCACTATGTCAAGAATGCGTGGAAGACTCGTCAATTGCGAGTGAGAAGTCGGAAAGGAAGTTCAATATGGATAATCAGAGCAATTCCACCTAGACGGCAGAGATGTAATGGCGAGATGGGTTACACATATGCTATATACTGGACACCAGCGAGAGACGACCAAACTCGTGGCCTGTGTCCTCACGGCTGTGGCTCAGCCTAAAGGCCGCGCGGTTGGGAATCCTGACTCCACTGGTCACAGCCCCCTTCTTTGTACATAATTTCCTGGGTCACTCCTGCATCTGCGGCCTCTAGCTATCTCTCTCTGACAGGGCGAAGCGATCATCTTCATTATTGCCTGTTTGTTCCAATATATTTTGTCTTCCTGAAGCAGAACATCAGAAGGGGATATCGATTAGTGGTAAATCGCGTCCTTCGCATTTTCAAATGCAATAGGACGCGCCCTGGTTTCGATTACCAGTATCTCCATTTCTTTTTGTCTTTTTATCCTGCTGGAGGCTTGCAGCAGCCAGGCATATCTGGCTGATCTGCTCCGGCAGCCTCTAGATGCCCATATACAACCAGCTTCGGTGCTGCTCATGAGCACGGAAACCTTTTGAAACAAGCGATACCGCTGCCCTTGACGTGCGTTTTTGTTCACCATCGGCGTGCTGTCTGCGCAGACCAAGGACGTCGGCCAGGAGGAAGGGGCATTCCCAGTGCAGGGGCGACGCTCGACCATGTCTGATTCTTCAGCGCTATTCGCGCAGCACCGTAAACAAACTTCCTCCTATCCGCTGGAAGCTGTCGCCTTCGTATATGGAGCCTCACAAGAACATGCTCTTTCCATTTTGCGAAGCATCGCCTCGGATCTTTTGTGAGTAAGACCGCTTTTCTGCATATCTGGAACCGCACCATGATGTATGGCCAGTCAGATCAGACGGAGGGAGGCGGAATGTGAAAACAATAGCAAGCCTTTATCAAGCGACAGCACCTGTGATCTACACGTCCTTCCCAGCCATATATTATCACGATTTTGGCCAAACGCGCTGTCTGATGAGACGTTTTCAACCTGAAACGACACTGGATAGGACTGCCTTGGCCCCGCTTCTCACCCTGATCGCTGCAATCGCCCCTATCCGAATTTGCAGCTTCCGCCGTAGCTTCTTGTTGCGGGTCCACAAGCTTGGATTCTTGGCCGCGCCTTCTCTCCCTTCGGACATATTGCAGACCTTGAGGTTGAAGCATTAACGGTCACTAACATGCTAGAAAGTATGGTATGTATATGGCCCTTCTGCCCTAAATACAACCCAACTATCCCCTTGAATTCGACCGCCCTCGTCCGAGTTCCTCCAATAAGACATCCTTCGGCTCCGTACCCCTCCTCTTCGCTCGTAGGTGATCGGCAATGAGGAACGCAACATCTGAAAGGCGGGAGATACAGGCTCATTCAGTCTCCATCGGAGGCTGGTTCGACATCGGGGGTACTTACCAAGCGATTGCTCGTAGTTGAGACGCGGGTCACAGTGTGACAGATAGTTGAGGGAAAGATCCTTGTCCATCAGGTCCATCGATCCTCCGATGCATTCAGTCTACAAACATAGGCGATCAGAGAGGACTGCTTTGAGTACCAGCGCAGAGGAGACATACCACACTGAAACCATCTTCGTTGATCTCTCCGGTCAACTCGAGATGCACGCCACCCAAGATGGTTCCGAGTTCTGTGTGGATCTTCATGGAGGACGAGATTTCGGAAATGATGTCGACAAAGTGTCGGGTTTTCAGCGAAGGGTCCGTCTCGGAGGATTTTGTGCTGCGCGCAAGGGATTAGATGGGGACGAAGACGGTCACATGACAGTGAGCTCACTTTCCGTGCTGTTCAGGATCGCATGGGGTCAGCATAGTCGCTAAGAGAGCTGCATATCCGACTCACCATGGCATCACATTGCCAGACAACAACGTGCCTCGAGGCCTTGACGGCCTCGATATGCCCCGGCAGGAACTTCTCGACCTTGTCGGCGCCGTATCGACTGATCAGGGTTACCTTGCCCGGGATATTGTCCGGGTTGACGACTATGACCGAAATCATCAGCCTTTGTTCGAATTCAAAGAAGACAGAACGTACTGTCCAACATCTTGACCAACTCATCACCCTTCATCGTCGGCCCAACCTTGATTCCAATAGGATTCTGGATCCCTCGGAAGTACTCGACATGCGCGCCATCGAGCTGCCGAGTTCGGTCTCCGATCCAGATGAAATGCGACGAGAGGTTGTAGAACTTTTCCCCTTGTTCTGGTTGTTGCGCTTGCGTTTCCGGGTTACCGCGAACCTTGCTGCTCGCACGTGATGAAGATCCAGCCGCCGGTCTTGCAGGTCTCGCAAACGACGAGAACCCACCACCGCCATGCGGCAACGCCTTGACGGCCCTCGTCAACGCCTCTTCGTACTCCAAACTCAGTCCTTCGTGACTGGTATAGAAATCCACCGTCTCCGTTCCACCGCGGGCTGCGCCTTCGCCCTTTCCTGCGCCACCGGCGGCGACACGCATAAAGTCCAGGCTGTCCATCAGGCTGTCGATGACTTCTTCAAAGGCGGATTGCAGAGCGGGGGAGCGGACGTGAGAGAAGGACCATTGGCGCGGTGTGTTCAGGTCTGCAAAGCCGGAGGAGAGGAGGGCTCGAATGTAGTTGAGCGTTGCGGCCGAGTGGAAGTACGCGCTACGTGCGATCTCTGTTAACAAGCAGCACATCGTGATGAGGAACGGAACGTACGACAACAGCCTGGCCGGATCAGGTCTCCGATCCGTCACCTCGAATCCATTCACATTATCGCCCCGGAAACTCATCACCTCCTTCTTGACGGTCTTTCCGCCTTCGGCGGGGTAATCCACCACTTCGGTCGGCTTGGATCGGGGTTTAGCGTATTGACCTGCAATTCGGGCGATTCGAATGACGGGCAGTCGGGAGCCATGGAGGATAATGAGGGACATGAGGAGGATTCTAAGTGGAAGGGCACGTTAGACAATGGTTGCGCAGCTTCTCCGAGGCGTCTTACAAAGAGAGCTTGTGTTCGATTGGGTCCTGCATAGAACCAGAGTCAGCGTTCAAGAAAGCAGATATCACGAATGCATTGCTTACCTGAGAACATGCACTGAACAACTCTGCGCAGTCACCACCCTGCAGCAGGAATGCCTTTCCCCGTGCAACATCAGCCAATTGGGTTCGTAACCTGTCAATCTGCAGATCCGTTAGAGTTTCCCAGACAGTGATCGACCTCCAGCTACACACCTCTGTTGGCGTGACTAGTGGAGGGAGGTGCCGCAGCTTCCCCAGGACTCTGTTGCGTAACGAAGACGCATTAGTACCCGGACATCAACGTCACAAAAGAAAGGCTCACTCTTCAAGCTCGTCCTTGCTTTCGTAGATGACATCCTGAGCAATGGGCTTTTCGCGCCACGACGAGGGTGACCAGGAGTTAGACATGTCGTACGAGTATGTGCCTTGCCCGAGATTGAATTATCGACGATGCCTTGGGGCACATGCTATAGTGACTCACTGGTCAGTCATCCAATTCAAAATCTTGATGAGAGGGCCTACATAGGCTCGTAAATTAGCACCTTTTTCTTCCTGTTTTACCTCTTTCCACTACCTTTTTCATTCCGCTTTGTTTACTTCTTTGTTGATCGACGTTCTACTCTTTCCCTCTTCACCCTGCTCATCCCTTTCTTGTCATTCAGTTGTCGTCACATCGCGAGTTGAACGGCATCAACGCCAGAGGAGACTTCGGTAGAAGGCCAGACGTCACATCAACAAACGAAGAGGGAAAAAGCGGACGTACGGGCAAGGATGGACTCGAACGCGATCCAGGTCGCCGGTAAGTACCCCTCATTCCCAACTCTTGCGATGCCGTCTCCTCCCAGTCTCCGTTCCTGATTGATCTTCTTCTTTGATAGTACGAGTAAGGCCTCTGACACCGCTGGAAGCATCCCGGATTCCCGAAGCACAACAGCCAGAGATCTTTTACGGAGATGGTGCGCTCGGCGGGGCATCACCGTCGAAAGCTGGGTCGAGCTCACCTTCTGCTGGGAGTGGGTATGGGTATGGCGGAGCAGGGCTGTGGAGGGAAGTTGTTGGTGAGTAGTACGGTCTAGATGGGTATCACGGAGGCTGATGGGGATGGATAGACGTCGTGGACCATCGGACGTTGATATTTGATAAGCCTGATACAAACGTGCCGAGGGCGTTCATGAACACGGGGGGCAAGGCCCCGCCTGGTGGGAAACGGTACAAGGATCAACGGCAAGTCTGATGATCCTTCGCTGGGAGAAAAACTGACGAGTTTCTTTTTGCAGATACGCATTCGATCGAGTATTCTCCAAAGACTCGACACAAGAGGAGGTGTTTGAAAATACAGCAAAGCCCGTGTTAGAAGGACTTTTTGACGGTTTCAACGCGACAGTGTTTGCGTACGGAGTAAGTCCGACATCTTCTCGAGTTCGAAATATTACTGACAACCTGAATCCAGGCGACGGGCTGCGGCAAAACACACACTGTGAGCGGCACCAAAGAAGATCCCGGTATCATCTACCGCACGATGCGTGAACTTTTCCAACGAATCGACGAGAGCAACGACGGCTGGGAAACCCACGTCACCGTTTCCTTTCTCGAGATCTACAACGAGCTCATCCGGGACTTGCTCGCGGATGATTTCCCGGCGTGTCCGCGAGGTGGGCTGAGCTTGAGGGAGGACGAGAAGAATCGGATCACAGTCGCCGGGCTGAGTCAGAAGATACCAAAGACGGCGGATGAGGTGCTCGAATACGTCTTGTTGGGAAATTCGAGGAGACACACGTCGGCGACACATGCGAATTCCCAAAGTTCACGTTCGCATGCCGTGTTACAGGTCAACATTGGACGACGGCCGCGCGGAGGGGATACCGTCGATCTGGAGACCGAGACGGTAACGACAGCGATCACGAGCGCCACTTTATCCATCATCGATTTAGCGGGAAGCGAACGTGCAAGTGCAACGCAGAATATGGGGAATCGAATGAAGGAAGGCGCGAATATCAACAAGTCCCTTCTCTCGCTCGGGAATTGCATCAATGCGCTCTGCGTCGCGTCTACCAGGGGGAATTCGCAGCCTCATATTCCGTATCGGGACAGCAAGCTCACACGACTACTCAAGTTTTCCCTCGGCGGTAACTGTCGAACGGTCATGATCGTTTGTGTCTCGCCTTGTTCGGTACACCTAGAGGATACCGGCAACACGCTCAAGTATGCGAATCGCGCCAAGAACATCGTCACCAAAGTCTCCCGGAACGTCAACGACGTGAATCGAAATATTACACAGTACCTTAAAGCCATTGCGGAAAAGGACGCACGGATCAAGGTCCTGGAAGCCGAGGTGGCGAACGGAAGCCGGACAGAAAATGCGGCGAGGGAGAAACGTCTGGCTGAAGGACGCGCCGAGATGGCGAGGGTCAAGGCCGACTTGAAGCAGGCGTCGACCAGACACGCACCCGTGATCGCCGATGGCGCACTGTGTCGTGCGCTCGTAGATGGGGCCGAGTTGCGTATCAATGCGTTGAAATCCCGTTTAACGGAACTGGAGAATGCGACGGAACCGGAATTCGAGGCGGAGAAGCAGACGCTGCAGAGCTTGATCGAGAGGGAACAAACGCTCTACGCTTCCAACCCCGTCAACCAATCACGTATACAAGACGCCGCGACAAAGTCCGACTTATTCTCTGCCGTGTTGCGTGCTGCATCGGAACGGCGGTTCGACAAGCTCGAATCGTCCGATATCGAGAGTCTCCGTGTGGAAGCCGAACTGCAGAGGATCAAGAGCGAGGTGCAGAGCCTGGAGGCGAGGGAAAAGGCCTACCGCGGGGCGATTGCTCATCAGGCGAGGGCGTTGACGCGGTTGTTTGGGGGCATGGTGAGGACGATGACCTTGTTGCAGGGTCATGCAGCGGACGACGGGAGCGATCTACTGGATTCGATCATTACGGAGAATCAGGCAACGATCGCAGAGGTGTTGGGAATGGGTGCGGCCGGGGAAGCGCCACCGAGGCATATCAGTCCTATGTTTGCCGTCACGAGCGCTGCGAAACCCGTACAACCGACACGAGCGCCGAATCGACGTCTATCCACCGCCAATACATCTATTATGCAACAACCTCTCGTCCGTCCATCACCCGCCATCAAGCGTATCCAGCTCGCACATGCCCTGGGCTCGCCTCTCCGTGGATCCCCGCGCAAACGCTCCGCCGGAGTCGCCGCCGTCTTGCTCAAGCAGAAGAAGACTCTCCGCTGGCGAGACGAAGCCGGCGAAGGCAGCATCAATAGCGTACACTTCAAGTCGGACGACAGCCAGAACATTGGGTCGACGGATAGCGACAGCACGCCTACGCCGAGTCCTGCGATGGGCAAGTCACTGGCGGCGGAACCGATGATGGATCCGGAGGAGAATGCGTGGGTTGATGATTCCGAGGAATCGGGAATGCTGGCGGATATGAGCATGTCTGCAAGGACATCGACGATCTCGCTTCCGGCTGCGCGACCAATTCAGTCTTCAAGTACGGGCATACTATCGCGTTTCCCGCCGAAACGGCCCGTGTTGGGACAGGTCGCGGAGGAATCGAGCTTCATTGTGGATCGATCACCGCGGCGTCCGGCGGTGAATACGATTAGCATGCCGAAAGCTCAAGCGATGCGGCCGGTTCAGCGCGCGGGGGTGATTGCGCCGCCTTCGGCTGTGAGGGCGCCGCTGCAGACGAGCATGGCGGTGAATGTGAATCGACAAGCCGCTACGGGACGAGTGACGGCTGATAAACCGGTCAAGGCGTCGAATTTCCTCGTTCGAACGACTCCGCCATCGGAGATGAATGCCGGGGATAGGTCCGTCGTCATGGGGGACGTCAGCGTCGCAGGGGATCGATCGATGACGACAACGGGATTGTTACGCCCAACAGCATCATCCGCACGTAGGTCAAGTCTCTCAGGCGCGGCGGGCCCAGCGTCAAGGAGGGTGTCAGCGGTGGGAACAGCATCGGCGGGCGGCCCAGGGCCGATCAGGAGGCCGAGGCTTTCCTCGCGGGGCGGACTGGGCGCGATAGGCGAAGAAGGATCCTCGTCTTCCGAGCGCGCAAGTCATCGATCTATGGTCGGACTGCGGAAAGCGTCCCACACCGCCGGCGCCGGGGATATCAGTGTTCTTTCCTCGGGCACGAGTTCCCCGCCCTCGGAGCGCAATCCGAAGCCGAGGGCGTCGGTGGCACCGGGAATGGTGGGTGTTCCCGCGAGCAGCAAGATGCGTCGGATGAGCGTGGCGGGTCTGGGAGCGGGAACGGGCGCGTCGAGGCCGATGGGTAGGATGAGCGTTGCCGGCGGAGGTGGGGGTGATAGGTCGTTTGCGGTTCTGCCTGCGCCTGCTGCGACCACGACGACGACGACGGCGGCGGCGGCGAGGTTACATCAACCGACGCAGGCTTCCGCCAATCGGTTGGCGGCGAGGAGGGTGAGCGTGATGGGGACGATACATGGGTAGCTGTGGAGCGTTGATGGGAAGACGTGATATATACCGCGAATGACGGATGAGCACCGCTGGAATCGGCGTAGATGTTGTATAAGTATGCATGGACCTGCCTGTATTCGACGTGAATGTTGGCGAATCAAGGCGGCCGGAATGACCACTAGGGAGGCGCACGTTTTGTGTTTTGTATCCGCTAAAAATGGAAAAAAGTCGCCGACGAGATTGGCTGAGGGCGAACAAAAGGCAGAAGGGTTCAAGGTGATCCGTGCGAATTCTAGTGTCCCCCAGCACGCTCTCACCACTCACCACTCCTCGGTCTATCTGTATTATTAGCTAGCCTCCGTTGTAGGAGCCGTCAAGAGACAAAAGCAGCGAACCACGCTCAGCCCGTACCCCGGAATAAACCGAAAAACAAAAACAGGACAAGGTCTTTACCAACATGGCACCCGCATCAGCAGACACTACTCCGCTTCCCGAGTCGCCGTTCGTGGATCAGCTCCGATCCCTCGCCAATGCCTCGTCCACGCTCGAGGCCAAGTCTCTCGCCGACGCGTTCGTTCAAAGCGTTAAAAAGTTTTCCTCGGACCCCATCGCCGAGACGCTCCTTCAAGCTCGTGTGCCCGACATTATCGAATGGTGGGCGGGCTCCAAGTGCCAGGCGGAACGGGAGAGTGCCGGAATCTTGGTGGAACGACTCGTCAAGGGACTCGGTGAAGGATGTGAAGGGCTCTTCCTCTCGGCTATTCCAGTTCTCTTGAACGTCGTGATGGACAAGACCCAATCGATCCGGTCTGCCGCTCAGAGCGGTGTCAACGCCATTATCAAGGTTTCCGCTCCGGAGGGAACGAGGCAGATCATCGATCTCTTGAAGCAGGTCTTGGATGATACCAAGGGTTGGAGGACAAAGGTCGGCGCGTTGAAGGCGATGGAGGGTCTAGTCAAGCCCGGAGCCGAGGAATGGGTCGCCGAAGAGCTGGGTCATGTGATTCCGAGTGTCGAACATGCCATGCACGACACCAAGGCCGAGGTGAGTTCAAGGATTCGAATGTCTCTTGCAGTGTTGACCCCTTCCTCTCAGGTCTCGACCGCCGCTGGCAAGTGCGCCACCACTCTCTGTTCGATCTTGCCCAACGCCGATATCATCAAGCACATCAAACCCCTCGTTGACGCCATGGCATCCCCCGCAGCCGTCCCCAAGACGATCAAGACCCTCTCCAACACTACGTTTGTCGCCGAAGTCAACGCGCCGACACTCGCCGTCATGGTCCCGCTCCTGATGCGAGCTCTCAAGGAACGATCGACGGACACGCAGCGAATGACGTGTATCGTCGTCGGAAACTTGGTCAAGCTCGTCCGGGAAAAAGATGTCGCCGCGCGATATCTTTCGCCCTTGGTTCCCGGTGTCGAGAACATTGCCACGACGGCGGCGTTCCCGGAAATTCGAGCGTTCGCCACGAGCGCGTTGGAGATCTTGAACAATGCCGGTGCCAGCAAGGACTCTGTCGTACCGCCCATGCGAGATGTCGAGGCGAGCGTCAACAGCGTGTTGAACATCATGCTTCCCCACCTGCCTCTTGGACACGCCTTCCCGGACAAGCCCTCCCTTCCGCTCAACAAGGACTTGCCGAACGCGATCGAACTCGCATCCCACCTGGAATACCTCGGAGGCATGATTGCCGATCTCGTCGACGCCCGAAAGTGGGACGAAGCCGTTTGGGCCGGTCGTGCCTTGGGTTCTCCCTTGGGTCTCTGGATCGAGGGTGGAAAGCAACGAGGCGCCGACATTGCCCGACAGGTCCGAAAAGTCTTCATGGACATTGATATGGCGAAATACGCCCCGGCCGTCAACGACGACGACGAAGAGGGCGAGTTGCTGTGTGATCTCCAGTTCTCGCTCGCGTACGGTGGTCTTTTGCTCTTGAACCACACCTTGCTCCGACTCCGACGGGGAAAGCGATACGGTATCTGCGCTGGAAACGGTCAAGGAAAGAGTACGCTCATGAAGGCCATCAGGGACGGCAAGGTCGAAGGGTTCCCGCCGCAGGACCAGCTCAGGACGCTCATGGTTGAGCACGCCCTTCAAGGTGAAGATGCCTCGCTTCCGATCATCGACTTTATCGCCTCGTCCAAGGACCTCACCCACGTCACGCGAGAACGTGTCGCCGAGGCCTTGCTGTCCGTCGGTTTCTCTGAGGAAAAGCAGTCACACCCCGTCGGCAGTTTGTCCGGTGGTTGGAAGATGAAGCTGGAATTGGCACGGGCCATGTTGATCGGTGCCGACATCCTGTTGTTGGACGAACCTACCAATCACTTGGACGTCCAGTCCGTCGCTTGGTTGGAACAATGGCTTTGCAATCAGCCCCACGTCACCTGTTTGATCGTCTCGCACGACTCTGGTTTCCTCGACAATGTCTGTACCGACATTATCCACTACGAAAGCAAGAAGCTCGTGTACTACAAGGGCAACTTGTCCAAGTTTGTCGAAAAGGTTCCCGAGGCAAAGTCGTACTACACCCTCGCCGCCACCTCGATCAAGTTCTCCTTCCCGCCGCCCGGTTCGCTCATGGGTGTTCGATCCAACACTCGAGCGATCATGAAGCTCACCAATTGTACCTTCCAGTACCCCGGAGCTCCCAGGCCATCGTTGTACAACGTCTCGTGCGCCTTGTCCCTCTCCTCTCGAGTAGGTATCCTCGGTCCCAACGGTGCCGGTAAATCCACCTTGATCAAGCTCTTGACCGGTGAAACCACACCTCAGGAAGGCAAGGTCGACAAGCACCCGGCTCTGCGAGTCGGATACGTCGCTCAACACGCCTTCCACCATTTGGACCAGCATCTCGAAAAGACGCCGGTCGCCTACATTCAATGGCGATACCAGGACGGACACGATCGTGAAATGCTCGAGCGTGGTACCCGAAAGTTGACCGAGGAAGAGGAAAGGATCATGGATACCGACATCGTCGGCAAGAACGGTGACAAGCGAAAGCTGGAAATGATCATGGGTCGACAAAAGCTCAAGAAGTCATTCCAGTACGAAGTCAAGTTCAAGGGCTTCGACCACCGACACAACGCCTGGATCGGCCGAGAAGAACTGTTGAAGCTCGGCTTCGGCAAGCTTTTGGGTCAGTTCGATGACATGGAGTCGTCCCGAGAAGGTGCCGGTACGCGTGACAACGCCGCACACCTCATCCGAAAGCACTTGGAGGATGTCGGTCTCGACGGTGATATCGCCCAGTACAATGAAATTCAGGGTCTGTCGGGTGGACAAAAGGTCAAGGTCGTTATCGCGGCCGCGTTGTGGAACAACCCTCAGGTTTTGATTGTAAGTATTCCGGAACCGGTGTCCAGGCACGGGCTGACGTTTCGTTCCAGCTCGACGAGCCTACCAATTTCTTGGACCGAGAAGCCCTCGGTGGTCTTTCCGTCGCCATTCGAGAATGGGCCGGAGCGGTTTGCATTATCTCGCATAACATGGAGTTCGTCAACGCACTCTGTCCCGAAATCTGGCACGTCGACGCCGGTCGACTTACCCACAAGGGTAAGATTGCCCTCGTCGAAGACGCTTTCGACGACGTCAAGACGTCGCGAACCAACTCGCGAATCGGTACTCCTCGAACAAGAGCCGGTACGCCGACGACTGCCGCCACGAGTGCCGCCGCTAGTGCCGCTACATCGGCTGCCACTTCCGAGGTAGAAGGAGGAGATGTATCGAAGCCCAAGATCAAGAAGAAGAAGCTGACGAGGAACGAGGTCAAGGCTGCCGAGGCAAGGAGGGCAAAGAGGAAGCTCGACTGGCTTACTTATGGTGGTGAAAGGGAGCCCGATACTGGTGAGTAAACGCGCAGCAAGCAATGCCGTTTTGGTGACTGACGTCCTGCTTACAGATGATGAGTAATGGGCGGCTCTATCTTAGATTTGTATAAAGTATAATGTCAGGGCAAGGACTTGTATCAGTATGGGGCAACTAGCTATAGATGCGGTGTTGATTATACATAGGATATCATGATGCTAGCAACCTTTTAGACTAGTGTCGCTCCCGCCGTTGAGGCACGACCGGAGGGGACTTTGCGACTGACGTAACGTCTGAACCGTTACTGGCGTTACCAATGTCCCTCACGAGGCGTTGCACTATGATCGTCACATGGCTGAGTCCCTTCGAGATGGAATGCAAACGACTTTGGGACGGGATCGAGAGGGGCATTGTACCGCTTCTGCAAGTCGAGCATGACATGATTGGTACCGTTGTCGCCGAGATGTGTGCGCTCATGCGTGTCGATCTTGACTTCGAGGTCTCGTTCGCCATGCTTGAATTCGACGAACATATACGACCAGTACCCAATTCAGATCAAACCACACCCGCCAGCTGCACTTGGGAATTGCTGCTATACGGATGGCAAGTCCATGGTCGACCGGAAGCGGAAAGCGTTGGAAGGCTGCTTCAATTTACAGCGACTGGAGCTGCTCAACGGCACGGCACTGTTCAAGAAGGCGAAAGCGGCGCTCAAGGCCAAGGTGCCGCACCTCAGGGTCATCTCGTGATGGGACTATTTCGTCAAGCACCATCAGAACGATAATTTCGAGTTTGACATGCCGGAGGATCCGGCAGCCTATGGCTGGTTTCGAGATTACTATAGCTTGTAATGACGGGTCGCTCCGCTCTTGCGAGCTGTCTCATCACCGCGTTGTCATTCAACTCAATCGATATGCTTCATTGACATGTCATCGTACGCAGGCAACGAATGGAGATGCTGCGGCTTGTGATAACGGCTTTTGAGCTAGCGATGTGATTGTAAGACGATGGGCATCGCCTGCCATTGGATACAGTCGACAAACGATCCGATACAGTACGATAACAACAAGAAGACGACAACTAGACTTGCCTCCCTTTCTTTCGCTATATAGTTACAGGTCTTTGAGACAAGAGAACAAGGCTAAGGAAGATTCCTGTGATCTATCTCCCCAAACTTTGCCAACTCCGGTTGCTCCTCCTCCTGTATAACCCTGCTAATCGCGGTGACGTTCCGACCATAGAGAATCCTCCTCCATGCCGCGAGAATGCCGCCGCTCGGGGGTGCGGCTGAAGCTTCAAACTAGACCGAGACACTTCGGACGAAGAGGACCAGATATGACGTCGGTATCTAAGTGTTTCTCGAGTTGGAGCATAATCCACAGAGACCTACTTCCAGCCGGTCGGTCGCCTCCCATTAGAGTCAACGGTACTTGTATCACGCCGGTAGGTGAAACCCAGCCCAGATCCCGGCGGAAAGAGAGTCACAGAGATGTCATACAATGGCGGCTTTCAGCAAGCCCCCATCAATGGCTCCCACAGATGCTACATCGTACATCAAGCTGGTGGATAGAACCCAGCCCACAAAACGGTACTAACCAGCGTCCATGCTATCGCCCATCCTATCCACATGCGGCCAAACATAGTAGCCCTAACAGCCTTGCCGTCTTGAGGAACAAATTTCCACACCTGATGTGCCAGACCCCACCAGAAGAGAGGATTGCCGCCCATTGTGCGAAGGGCGATTTGGGTATGGCTTGAAAATGAAAGGGTCCAGGTCGTAACGATGTGGACCAGAAAGTACCCGCCGACCTCGCTACCGGAGACGTTTGCTGATTTCAGGGAGACAGAGCCTTGAGCGTATTGGTAGACGGTGTAGAGTGCACTGAACAAGACCGGCGAAGCAAGTAGGAAGTTTGGAAGCTGGGGCAAGGTCCAGTACCGCAGGAAGCCAACATTCCTATGAGAGACAATTAGTCCGGTATCAGATTCAAAGTTGAACCACTCATACCAGTAATGGTCCTGTACGAAGCTGTATACCGAGGGCAACCGGTGATTGCACCACGGCCTCATCGTCTTTTCGTCCAGACAATAAGAGCGATAGGCGATATACTGAAATCCAAAGAACGGAAGCACGATGAAAGCCGCTGAAAAGGCGGTCAAGATGCTGCGCTTCACGACGATCTGTATAGGATATGATCATCAGTTTACCATATCCGAAAGGTTGAATGTGAGAGGCGGAGACTCACGGAAACACGGCGATCCCCTTGTACAATCGGCTGCAGGAACCCTTGCCACACCACCACGAGCGTGTTCAAGATGCCCAGGCTCCTGGTCCCAGTAGCGCCAGCGAGGCAAAGCAGTCCAAGAATTTTGCTGACGACCAGACCTGCTCCGCTTCTCTTACTCATGCGGGCGGGAAGTACGAGATAAAGTCCGGTACATGTCAGGAAGGCGAAAAGTGGTTCGGTGTATGGCGAAGACGCGGTTGCTGGACTCGTAGTGACGATGTATAGGTACGAGGCGTAGAGGCCAAAGGTCTTGTTGTTGATAACCCGCGAAGTCAATCTGAAGGATATTAATTGTGCGGTCATGCGTAATTATAGATGACACTCACTTGTAGAAGGCTACCGATGCCGCCACGCTCAGAACGTTGGCCGCGAAGATCCCGCCAACCAGCACGTCAAAGACGTCCAGTCCAGTCGATGTCTTTCCCTTCATGTTCCTGAGATACCGCACCCCCTCTCCGGCGAAACGCATACAGAGCGGCCAACCCGGCATAAACGCCAGTTCCTGCTCGTACCGGTACCCTTCCAGTGCGATCTTGACGTAGTACAGCGCATCCCAGCGGAGGAAATTCTGCAGCGGAGAATCGGCGCCAGTGACAGAGCTCTGCTCCAGAAGTATCGAAGCCGATGTGTCGAATGCCTGACGAGACCCAAAGAGTTTGACGTGTCCAAAGTAGAGGTACGCACACGTTGCGGCGCGGGCTACCAAGGCAGACGTGAAGACTCGATCTACGTTTTCCTCCTCTTCTGATGCCGGCGTTTGTTCAGGTTCAATAGCCTTCTCCTTGCCCTTGTCGGATGGATCCTCATCCTTCCACTTGTATGTCGCTGGGAATTCGTTCCTACTCCAGGCGAGAAGAGCGATAGACCCGACTACCGTACACCCATCAGCCTTTGCCCTTGAAGACGTAGAACATGACTCACTGCAGGCGGGCGACAGATAAAGCAAAGCCGGCTGAGCAGCCTTGAACCGATGCATCACCACGACGGTCGTCACAAGGCCCAACACGTACGCAACGAGCACCGCGAAAAAGTACGGCTTGACGTATCGGTCTCGTTTCGTCGGCGTTGATTTCGGTTCGGCTTCAAGACGGCGTCGGACGTGGTTGGCGTAGTCGTACCGGAGCGCGAGGGAGATGAAGACGCCCGGAAGGACACTAACTTTCGTGAGTCAGCTTTGGCATAAGAGCGTCTTTGTCAGGGCTTACATATCGCCAAGGCCGAGCATGGTGAAGCCTGAAGACCAGTCGGACATATCACGTGGAGCAAGGACCTAAGGGCGGAGAAAGAGACAAAGTACTGTCAATAGCGCATCAAGCATGAGGGGTAACCTATGTGCTTACCTTTATAGGCGCGTCCAAACTCTTTGCGACATTCTCCATCTACCGTGACCGTTTCAGTTCAAAGCCTCATCGAACATTGCGTGATGCAACTCACAACCGGCGTCCCGAAAACCCAAAAGATATCATACAAGAACAATCCCGCAAGCAAAGCCGCACCGGTCATAAACCCATCCAACTTCATCGCCTTGATCGCTGAATACGCAAAGGAGAACGAGAGCATGTTGGTGATGTACCACGGTTTCCCGAGGTAGGAGTAGATGGCGGGAATGGCGATTGCGATGGGGACCATGATGGAATCGGACTTGGTGTATGCAACATGGAATATTTCTGGGGGATGTAAATGTAAGTGAGCGTGATGGGTACGAGGAGATGCGGTGAAGTACCTTTGAACCCTTTTTCCATGCGTAGATGTGTCCGGGACGGGGGCTTTCCCGTCGTCCTGCGTATCACGCTGGTGATAAAGTCGCTTCCTGCCTAGACGGGTATTAGCTGAGTTGTCATACGGTATCGGAACGCACCATATGAATGGCGAACACGGATGCTCCTGCGACTGTCAGATGCAGCTCCGGATCAGTACAAAGATATGCTGAAGGTAGAAAGGATGAACTCACAGTATGTGCTGATGATCCGATTGATCCATATCGGATCGACAAATTTGGACAGCAGGAATAAACCAAACAGCGCGCACGATGCAATCAACGGGAACCAGAGCGAGTCCTGCAGTCCGACTCTTTCATCGTCGTTCTCTTGGTCGTCTTCCGGATCTTCTTCTCCCTGCAGGGCATAGTAAATATCATCGGGATGGGGTATTGTTCCCTGTAGTTCTCCTTCATCAGGGGCTTGGCTGCGTTCGTGAGAGTTCTTGATCGCTTTTCGTATTGATCTTGGTGTCTAACAGATTTCCGAGTTAACGGAGGCTTTGGTGAGCCAGGCGTCGACTTACCTTGACACTTGCGAAAGAGCCCAAAACGATCGGTAAAACAGCCTGGGCGCCCAACGCGACGTACGCGTATATGATGGTCATACCAGGCCAGCCGGGCGTAGTAATGTCGAAGCTCCAACGCAGGAGCAGGCTGACCCATTCCCCAGTTGTTAAAGACAATGGTCAACGTCGAAACCCGGTAGACACACCCGATCGTTGCAAAGTGACGAATCGGCCGCCGAAATTCCTTCCACCTTGTTCCCCTCCAAACTCGACGACTTTCCCTCGCCCAGCTGCGGCAGCTCCCAAGTCCCAGACTGGGAGGGACCGTCCCCGGACATTCCAGCTTACACTCCGGTCCGCGCGAGGCTATGGACAACCGAAGGAAACGCTTTGGCGATCGCTTTTCGCGCGGACGCGAGCGGGTCACGGGCATTTGGAGGGATGCGCCGGATTCGAGAAGGGGGACGGGGGCGGAGAGTGCACTGCGGGTTGAAAGGATGTTTGTTCGTTCTTGTATTCTATCTACATTTCTGATTACTATCTATCGCATTCGACGGTCCCTCGGAGTCTGTCATCGGTATTGTCTGTTCAACGGGATAACGCGTTGCCGTTCTGCCGACTTTGAGAGTTCTTGATCTCCCATTTGTCCAGGATATCGGGACAACAGGATCCAAGAGCGAAACCACCTTGGACGACACCCATCATCGACAACAGCGCGACCATTGACCATTCGTTCCTCCCCGCCGTGAACGAACGGGAGGTGGATTCGCTTGCTGGGAGCTCCGAGACGGTGAGCCTGACTGCCAGGCAGGAGAACTCCGCCATCCGATACGCCAGGACCTCGGCATAGACAGCCGCCATCCCTCGAGACAGGACGAGGAGAAGGAAAGGGACCCCCTTCCGGATCCTGGCGACGATTCGGCGCGCGAAACCCACGACTTTTGCGGAATCAAAACACGAGACTCGAGCTTTCGGTTTCACAAGTTCCGACGTAGAATGACCTCCACTACTCTTCCCGGCAATACCACTCCGTCTCGCACATCACCCGCCACCCACGCACGACCGCAACCTACGAACGATGGGGCCATGATCGGACACGCGATTTCAGCAACGCTCAGCCCGGAATCGCGGAGAAGAAGCAACATATTTGGGATCCTCCATGCGGATGCGAACGGCGTCGATGCGGCTTCGGGACAACAGTTTGACTCGCCTTCCGCTCCTTCGCCTGCGCGGATGAGTGTGGCTAGCTTGGTGGACAGGGAAGTGGAGCAGGGGCTGAATGGTGTGGAACCGGCTCAGGGAGTCATGTCGCCGTCGACGTTTCAAACAATGGAGGACCGGCTCATGGGTGACGTCACACGGCAGCGTTCCGCCTCGCCGTCAAAGGAAGGTAGAGGTCGTCCTTCCTCGGAGCGTTCGAATGGAATCGTACCGGAGTACCAAGCCATTGAAAAGCAAGGGTTACCGTCGTCGTTCGATCAAGGTATCGTCGAGATGGAGATTAATAGTGAAAGACGAAAGGACGATCCCGACAGCGACGAAGAAGCAGAACAGAATCATCAGAACGGAGAGGTGCCTCAGGACAACCCTGTATCCTCCGGAGAGGAAGACGAAGGACAAATCGAAGGCGCCATCGGAGCAGACCCAAGCGGAGAAGACGACGAGGATGATTCGCAAGACTCGAGTTCCGACACGGACGAAGAAGATGACGATGAAGGATCTATCGATCTCGACCAAGAAGATGTCGGCGATTCCCCTCTCTTTATCTCTATGCGGAACGGTCCTTTGGGAATATCGGATCTCTTGTTACCTCCCGCTGCAGGAGACGGAGAAATTCGCGTCAAATCCGAGCCGGGACAGGACGACCTCGCGCACGGTCAAGCGGCGAGTTCCGATCCCGTCGTTTTGGGTTCTCGAGCGGGGTCTCAGGAACAGACGAATGTTGATGTTGAGGGAGCGATGGATGTGGTTCCGGTGGAGGAGAACAGTCAGCATGCCGCCATCAATGGGATCATATCGGCGGAGAATCAGCCTTCCGCACTCGCCGGTTCGTCGGGTGGGGATCAGAACGTCAATATGCTCGTGGCGAAGCCCAAAAGAAAACGAGTCCGCGCCAAGTCGCCATCGCCCCCGCCTGCGCCTCCTCCGAAACCCCGGGTGACGATTCGCGTGGTGTTCAACTTGTTTAACGAGGAAGAAGGACCGGACGGAATAAGTACAGCGACAAATGCGGCCGATGGCGCAAATGGACAAGGACGAACCGACGGGAACGGCGATGTTACCATACCATTGACTCCGCGGAATGGCTCAGAAGCGCTTCCCTCGACCGAACGGCCTAGCACTCCAAAACCAGCGGGTCCTCCGGCACCTAGGGAAGAACCAAAATTCCGCGTCGTCAACTTCAAGCAAGCAAGTATCGCCCAGGGCAAAGTCGACAGCGATTACTACGTGATCAATTCTGGATGGAACGCGATGGAGACGGACGACGACGAGGAGGAAGGCGATGATATGGACGTCGACGGTGCGGCAGATCGAGCCAAAGCTAGCAAGAAAAAGTTCAACAGCTTACTGACGAATGGGACGAGCGGATCGGCGTCTGCGGTGCCGACTCCCGCCGGAGGCGAAAGCAGTGCACAGCCGGGGATCCTTCAGGCCATGATGGGTGGCGCGGATGAAGCAGAGCTCGCGAGGTTGGCGGAAGAGCTGGACAAGAAGTATAATGTGCCCACCACGTCGAAACCGGTACGTTATGCTCTTCGTACCGCGAATTCCGCTCACATCCTCCTTCCGAAGAAACGCAAGCGAGCGATAGAAGACAAGACGAACGACTACGATTATTTGGATCCCTTTATTGACGATTCCGATTTGAATTTGGATGGACCCATGATCACGCACCGTCCAGCCAAAGAAGGCTTCTACGTTCAGAATGGCGCGGTGGAACTCATCAACGACGAGGAAGAGGGGACGTGAGTAGCTTGTTCCGTCTCCGTTTGACATCATACTAATATCGTGGACCTCTGCAGCACAAAGAAAGGCAAGAGTAAAAAGCAGACGACCTTGAACTTTGGCAAGATTCCGGTAAAAGATCCGCCTCCCGACCCCGACGCCAAACTGGGCGAGCAGCCAAAGAAGCGAAAGAAGTTAATCGGGCAGCTCGGGCTTGGATACCGTCCGCACAAGCTGGCCACGCCGTCCCAATCCGTCTCAGCCAGGCCTACTCTTGGCCAGTCGGATTCCGGAAAAGCTACGAGTCACAGGTCGACGGGGCTTTCGACATCGAGAGATTCGGCTTCGACTCCAAACAGAGCGGAAGGAAATGCTAGACAAAGTAGTCCTGAGGTGGCTGTGATAGCGGATCCCACGTCTGGTATCGTTGGCAAGTACACCGTGTACCGTCGGCAACGCGGCATGCTCATTAATCTGCAGGTCCGCCACCCCCTCCAGTACCGCCGATCGGTCCTCCACGGAACAAGGTGAGTTGCGCGATGATTACATCTGGGCACGGCTGACTCCCTACGGAAACTGCAGGACGAAGCGTTAGCACGACTGCCTGAAGAAATCCGCCCCGTCTTGCTCGAGTTGAGCAACATGAGCGAGAGCTGTGAGTGATTCATATTACCGTGATGTGAATTGCCGCCTGATGATCGTTTAGTGTCGGACCTCGAATGGAAGAAGATTAGAGAAGCCAAGAAGTTTCCAGAGGCATTCAAGCCCTTGGTTCTTGCTGTTGGGAAAAAAGCCGTGGATCTCGGGATCGTGGGAGATGCGTTGTTTGACGTCATGCCTTTTCTCATTCGGTACAATCGCTTCACCATGAAGGTTGGTTGTCTTGCTGCAGTAACCGAAGCGTTGCTTACGTCTTATACTCCAGAAATACATCGTCGACAAGTTGCGGGATTATCAAACTGAACATTACCGAAGAGTCAAGGAGGAACTGTTCTCCACGCTGAGGACGGAGATCGTCAATACCGTTGAGCGGCAAGTGATTGACTACAATGCTCAGAAGCAGATTTATGGTGAGCGGCGGCGCGTCTTAGCTTTCGACGTTCGCTAATTCCTTCGGAACAGATTCCATGGTGAAAGACGAGCAAGAGTCCGCGCGAAAGGAGGGGAGGGAACAAGTCGAACCAGTGCGTGCTCGACAGGGCAGCCATCCGGAGTCAATGAACTTATTTTGTGTGCAGACTGTTCAGCCACCTACGAGGCGGATGCGTTGGAGCGAAGAGATGCGTCGAACCTTGTGGCAGCTGTCGAAGGCCGCAGATGATGAAAGCAGATTTGAAACACATCAAGCGTGAGTAGCTCGCGCAAACATCTTGCTATCGCTTATGCCCACTCGTCCTCAGCGAGGTCCACGACAAAACACATCCTTCGACATCGGCAATCACGTTGAAATCCCAATTATACGGCGAGGTAGGTGGACGACAACAACGCGGTCAGGCGATCCTTGCTGATTCCTTCGCCCAACTAGATCGTACCGCTTTTCCCGGAAGGATGGATGTCCAGTCAGCAGCTATCCCGTCAACGTAAGTTGGCTTGGGCGTGATGAAGTACGCGGTCCACTGATCACTCCTCTCATGCAGTGAGCAGCCTGAGGACGAGGTACGACAAGCAAGGGAATTAGTGGCCATCCTATATTCCCGAGCGCTCATCAATTCTGGGGTGCGTCGTATTCGCTGTCGCCTGATTTCATGGCGCGCTCCTTCCCACGAGGGCTTCCGTCCTGGGTTCCGTAATACATGCATATAGTATTATCGAGATAATTATTGCCCATGGATTCGCAATCCGCTCGAGTACCTCGACTGTTCCCCGTCGCCGGAATCGACGATCTTTTCAAAGCACGTTAGAATCGATGCGATGCGCAATTGATGTGACTTTGAGCAGACAGCCGAGGGGATCGCCCGGATAAGCTTGCGCCGATATCGGACGGACGAGAGACAGCAGGGTACGGAACTGCCAGGGCGAGACAAGAGGTGGCCAGTGTGCCAACGTGTTATGCGAAATGTCCATACAGAGGTCTGCAATTATACAAGACAAGATGCTTTCACGATGCTCACTAGTCGCTTACAGAAGGGCGACAGCTACAAAAAATCGTAGTCGTGTTTGGGTATATGGAGACACAGAAACTACACGGACACGGACACACCTCACTTGAAGGTCGGGGCCGGGTTGGAGGCGGCGGCCTTGAAGTGGTTGAGGATGACAGCGGCTGCGAGAGGACGAAATCGATTAGACAATGTTGCCGCCCCGTGAAAGAAGGGCACTCACGACCAGCAACAATGTTGTCATCACCGACAAGGGTAGCGTTCTGCTCGCTTGTAGCGGTGATGTACGCGGTACCCTGGGTGGCTGGAAGCTGAACCTTACCACCCTGGATGGGGTAGGTAGCGATGTTGAGACCCTGGTAGAGGGCGATGTACTGGCCGTCGGAAGCTCCGGTAACGGCACCGGTGGCGGCATCGTAGGTCAACGCGGGGAAAGCCTTGAAGGGCAAAGCCGGGTTGGAAGCCGGGCACGACTTGATGAAGGGTGCGGCGGCAGAGTAGATGACGTCGAAGATGACGGGGGTGTCGTAAGGGCCTGACCAGGGCTCGTTCTTGTTGACGGCCGACGAGAGCCAAGCCTGGTGTCGGGCTTCAGTGGTCAAGATGGATCCAGCGACGCTGAAGATTGCAGAGCGTCAGAGGGGTAGAGGTAAGCCAAGTCAAACCTGCTCACGTCAAGTAGGTCTTGTCCATAATGGAAGCAGCAGCACCGAGGTAGGCGGAGACACCGACGTTCTCGATGAGGGCGGCCAAGTTGGTGAAGGACTTGGGGTCCGTGTAGGGGAAGGTGTATTCACAGGGCTGAACAGCGGCATCGCCCAAAGCACCGGAGAGAAGGGCGACGTGGGAAGCCTCATGCTCGGCGATTTGAGAGATCCTGTCAAGAGTATGAGTAGGTGATTCGATCCTTTCTATCATGCAGGCTCACCTCTCTCGGACCCAAGTGGGGAAGCCAGCGGCCTGGAAAGCGGCAGCGTCCATCTTGGCCAAAGCCTGCGAGTAGAAGGCGTTCTCCAAGTGCTCGAGGGTCACTGCACGAGAGAAAGTCAGCAAGAGCCGGTCACAAGGATGAGGCCGGACTCACAGGCGTAGTTCAAGATGGTGACATCGTTGATCTCCGCGTTTTGCTTCTTGACGGGAGAAGCCATAGCACCGATAGCGGCAACGATGGCAGTGAAGGTGGCAGTGGAGAATCGCATTTTGCTGAAGTGGTTGGTTTAGTGAGTGGTTGTGTGGTGTGTTGTAAAGATTATAAGTGTGGATGAGGAGTTGTGATGGCCGAGAGAGAGCGTTCAGGACTTCTGATTATATATTGCTCGCCCGCTGCACGGATCATGCGGTAACAGTCGAAAGAGTGGGACGACTTCCGAGACGAGAGGCCTGTGACCCTTGCAAGTAATCGAAGTTCGAACAACAAACAAACTTCCCTTTGGGGAAAGCACCCAAAGAACTTCCCAAAGCAGCCGTGGTACGACTCGTCCTGGCCCCTAGCCATCCAAAATTCAACACCTGTTCAAACCCCGTTCTGTTATTGCAATAGACTAGAACACTGCGCAGAATAGCTTGACAGGTTAGTACAGGTTGCAGAACGGGGACATACACCGGCCGGGACGAATTATTCGGTCTTGCGAAACAGCTTGCGAAAGCTCTTGCGAACCCTTTTCGGATTGTCTGATCGCAGGTACAGTAATTTGACAAGCAGAAGTCCTCCGGGGAGTCCTCGTCGAAGGCTTCCTGGGGCCCGGTTTGAATGTGTGCATCAGCCGAGTATGCCGAGTATGAGAGCTAGGAGTGGGACTTGCGAAAAGGGGCAACGGATGTCGAGAAAGATATCAGGCCGATCGCATGTTGTCATCAGTTTGTCTCGAATTAGTCCAATTTGATCCCGAGCTCCCCTAGCCCGTCGATCCGCAGGACGATCTGCCGGTCGATGGCTTGAAGGCTTGATGTGGCCCCGGCGGTCTACTCGGTGCACCGCTTCAGCAGCTGCTTCAGCCCATGACGAATCAGATCGGTGACGAATTCATCCCAAGGCGGCTTCTTTTCAACACGTACAGTAGTGTTTGTCTAGTCGTGTTCCGGGTCGCCAAGTCACCCGATCAGGGAGGTCGACAAGCGATCGCCGAAGGGGATAGAAATTCAGTGAACCAGATGGAGAGGATCTGCTGGTCGTCCGGGAAGAGTGATTTGTCGCCCAGTTGGTGCAACTGGCGGCTGGACCCCACCATCCCGTCGGATCCCCTCGCCTTGCCTACACTCACACTGTGCAATATCACGAGTCGGCTGATGGTACCATCGCGCAAAGCGACAGGTCTGCGGATGATGCTGAAAGCTCGCTCATAGGATTGCAGTCATGTCGAGGCAGGCAGACCGACAAAAGCATTACTACTGCATTACTGTGAGATATCAGCTGTTGAACCCCTGGAACCGCCGTGTGATGTCTGCATGACTAGGTACAGGAAGGGGCGCATGGGCGAATCGGCGGATTCAGACGAGCGCTCAAGCCTAGCCCCGCATGAATGGGACTACCTTCAAGCTCTCAGCCTTGACGAAAGCAGGCTGGAAAGCAGATACCACATGCCGCCGTGAGAGCGGCGGACGTGCCCGATGAAAGCGATTGAGAACCAAATAGATTCCTCTATATGCCTCGTTATGATCAACCTTGCGCCTCTGGAGACGTAACATAGCGACAAGCCAGACACTGGCGACGTCATAAGCTTTGTAAACCGCCTTGCAGACTTCGGTCCAGCGGAGAAGGTCGTGCGAACATGAACACCAGACTGGCCAAATACCACAATCAGAAGATGCTGATGCTTTGTTGAGCAAGTCGAGCCGCGCCCGCTCCTGTTGGCTCAATCCTCCTGCCTCTCGTTCGCGCATCACTTCCTGCCGTTCGGAAATGACTCGAGGATTGATTTCCTGCAGAGCTGGGAATCAGATGCTGCTTTGTGGCCGTTGAATCACTTACCACAGGCCATCATTCGCAAACAGGACATCCATCACACCTTGATCGTTCATGAAGTTGCCCATCGTCAGACCCAACGAAGCCACTGGTACGTCCGGGAAAGGGTTGATGCTGTTCGACTCGAAGAGATTGGGGGAGGTTCTGCCTTCTACCACATCAGACATTCGGAAAGAATCGGATCCTCCGGCGTTGGGGATATTGCTGGACAGTCCCAGGAGACTATTCAGGTCGAAAGGCATCTCGTCGCCAGGCGTCGGTTGAAGTACTGGATTGCTTCCTTGCAACTGGCGCGAAGCGGTCGCAATCGGGGTAGACCCTCCGTATCCCTCACTCAGAGTGCCGCCGACAACTCCAGCTAACGGTGGCGGAGGCCAGTTCGTCTCGTGATTGCGATGCTCAAAACTTTGGGCGAAAGCCTGCAGATTTACCGGTTTGGGTGGACCTATGACCATAGAGGTGTAGCTGGATGCCGTACGAATGTCCAACAGTCGAGTAAGGAACGTTGCTTGCAATGACGGCAGGTGATCAGAGGACTCGGCTCCTCTGGCTAGCATATCTGCTGCGCGACGGCAGAGCAGCAGAACCTGATCTACGGGTGACCCGAGCAGGTGAGAGTAGCGAGCTTGAGTGGACTTGGATATGAGGCGCCTTCAGCACCAGCCTGAGCAGTACCTGTCCGCAGGCATACCTTTAAGAGGGATACCACCGCGTATGTGAGAGCGGTGAAGACGAAATCAACGCATCCTGCAACTCGAGCGATGAGCGCGGCCCCTAATGGCAGCATCTCTGCATACCTTTGATAAGGTCTTTGATTTGCAGGTCTCGCTCGAAGCATTCAATTAACCTAATGGCCATTGTCTGAAACTGTGCGCGAATTGACATTAGTCATTGTATAGCGTTCGATGGCCACCACTCACGTGAACGAAAGCTGTGGCAAGGCGCTCCGAGTCTCCCTCTAACGCTTGGTTCAGCCCGAACGAGGCTATAATCAGTTCGGCATAGAAGTGATATCTGTAGGGCACGTGAGCCTCAGAATCCGTCGATTTGAACGCCCACTTACAGTCTAATCCTGCCGATCCGGATGAGCTTCTTCGTATCTAGGAAGATATTGAGACGACAAAGCCAGAGAGCCGAGGCGCAAAATGCTTACCAGGTGCGTCGACCGAGCTGATGAGCGCCTCGGCACGCTCAGCCCATTCCTGAAACTGCTTTTCATGGATGACAACAAGGCTATGGACATGTCAGCCCTTTGCAGACGACTTGTGATGTGGGATGCTTACTCTGGGTAGCAGTCCACGCCGATGCCGACTGGCGAACGCTCAAACATGGCTCGGTTGCGAAACGTGTCGAGCGCCCTATTCAGGATCTGGGTCCACTCCTTGCACCTAAGCATTCAGCATGTATCCTCGATGAGCACTGCCAGAACTTACTGCCCATAACGCGACGGCCGAATCATCCAACACGGCCTGGTGGTCCTTTGCCTCCTTGCTTCGCTCGATGTACCCATAAAGCAACGACAGGTACCGCTGCACCGAGTTTTCGCCTCGCATACTCGATGGTTTCCCCAGCTGAGCGCTCAGCGTCCGGTCAGTCACTGTCGTTAAAAGCCACGTCCGAATCATCGAGCGGAGTAGCCAGGGTGGGAGTGCCGTTGTCGCGTCGGGGAAGAGAGCCACCCGATGGAGGTTGATGTCGATGGCCGTCCTGTCTGTAGCGTCAGCGAGAACAGAGGGTTCGAAGGACAGGAGAAACATACCGTATTGCGAGTCCTGCTCGAAGGTATGTCAAGTCCTGCTCGAACCGTTTCGCCGGGATGAGACTGGACGACGGCATTAGCTGAATGAGTCGCGCTCCTGCAGCTGCACTCACTTCCACTCGCAGTACAGCAGGTGTGCCTGTAAGACAGATGTGAGTTCATTTCGCGACGTCAAGCCGTATATCCGCACCTGTACCACCTAGCATAGCAAACGAACAGTCATCGTCAGCTCGGCGAAAGTGGTATGTGCTTCAAGGCTTACATCCAGAGTCTTCTCCAACGGTATCCTCGTCATCTCCGACTTTGCAAAGTCCTTGAGCCGGTGCCATAGGCTAGGCACGAACGAACGAGCGGCACAACAGCAGACTATCCGAGAATCCCAAAAGTCAGTGTCTCTCTTCCCACCATCGTCCCATCAACTTACTCGCATTGAAGAGATAATTACTCCGGCTAGCGACATCAATCGGATCCGAATGGTCCTTGTCGAGCAACGGTAAATGCGGATGAAACCACTGCCAATAGATGTCAAACAGGTACTGCGCGTCGGATTGCGTGAGGAGTGCCATGATGTGTGGTGCTTCGCCTTGGAGAGTACGTTGGCCTGCTGTTCCTTGTTTAGGACGGGAGTAGTAGGCGTCCGCATCGGCGGGAGGAGCGGCGGTGGTTTCGTGCCTTGGGTCGTTGTGTTGCGATCCCGCGCTGCGACCTCGGGTCTCGGTTTCATTCCCATTTGTCGTCGGGTCGTCTCGAATTGCCCTTGGATCACTCCCTCTCTCCCTCTCGTCGACACTTCCATCGTCCCGACGTCCGACCTCCTCGCCCTTCTCGGCGCGACCCATCTCCCGTTCCCTCTCCAGCGCCGCCGACGCCTCGGCCAAAACACCCAACGGATTCGTCTCGTCCCCCGGCAACGGAAACGACGTCAATTTCGCACGATCGATCATCGGCGCCAGCTGGATCCGTTCTTCCGTCTCGTCATTTGTCGAGGGAGGGCGTGTGAGGTGTTGGTGAAGTCGCGGATCGGTGGATGATGCTGCCCTACGAGCTGTTGCTTGAAAGGATCGCCCGTGTGGTGCGCGAAACGTCCGTTCTTCTCGTTCCCGGGAAGATCCTTGTACCCGCCACGCCGGACCCGTCGCAAGGCCTTCCTCTTCTTCCCTTTGACGCTTTGTTGTGGACTGGTAGAACGCAGCGTGCAACGATGGAATCGGCGCCGCCGCCGTCCCAGGCGTCGGAGGTCTCGGCGACGAGCCCCTCCTTGGGAACACGCGGCGCGCACTATCATACTGCATTGCCGACTGGGATCCTCCGATAATCCCGGAAGGACGGTTTCCCGCCGAGCCCGAAGCGTCTTGCCTTTCCTCCGTCAACGGACGTTCCTCGAGCTTTGTTTTCCGTCGTTTCGTCCGTCCACGCATCGAGGGCTGGTAGAAACATAATTCCAACGCGGCCCGTCTGAGTTTATCCACTTCCCCTTCTCCCTGGTCCTCTTGGATCGTGCTTGACGACGGAGACCGTCCGTCCTCGTTCATTCCTGTGAGACCGGTCTTGACGAGCGCGAAGCACCGAGAACAGGGGTGGAAGCCGTCGCATTTCACCTTGGAGCGATTACACGGACGACAGGCATGGGAGATTCTCCCTGTGGGGGTTATATTCGGTGCGTGCAGTGTGGGCGGCGATGCTGTTGTGTCCTGTGAGGGCGATCCCGAGGTCCTCGCTCGTTTGCTCGAGTCTCCGTCGCCTGGATGTGACGCTGAATACCGGTCAAGGGAACGACCTTGATCGCTGGCTGGCACGCCCGGTGTTTGCTGTTGGTGTATGCTGGCCATATCGCTGCATGCTTCCGTGCCGACAGTGTCTCCGAGGACACCAGCACGCGGGAAAACGATATCAAAAATCGGTGCAGCGAGGATACACCGCGCATTCCCTCCGGGTCGACGGACACCTTCCCCGCCGGATTGCGCGATCGGCTTCCTCGGTCCGAAATGGTAGGGCGTCAATTTGTCGAGCATTTGTCGTCAATAATCTGTTATGTATGACTGACGAGCGACCGACGATTCAAGGTCTACCTGTACTTCCTATGGATACCACTATCAAAGCTGGATACGGATATACTCGCCCCTCATCCTATAGATGTGCCTTGAGACCCCCCGTGTTTAATTGACATTGCTCGACATCGTGGACGCGTCCCTCTGCAAGGACTTTTCAGGCTGGGTTCGTAGACTATTCCCCGGACAGGGAGGAAAGCTCCGGCCGTGAACTTTATTTCTTGACGGACGTGGAAATTGGCCCTTGCCGCGATAGATCCTCCAACGAGACGCATCGAGCCACAAGACGCCAGCGATAAGCCCTATTACCTGTCAAGCTCGAATCACGTGACCAACCGGAGCTCGGCGCAGGCATCCAGCTATGCATCCCCGACGAGTCAAGCAACATCCTTTTAGTACTCCGACCCCTACTCTGGATTCCCCGTCCCCCTCGTGTCGTTCCCCACGTCGATAGATCATTGACAGGTAAGCCTCCGACAAGATTCGGCCGGCCAGAGCTGAATAGGCGACGCGGCAGCCATCCCTTCCCTTTTCAGCAACGATGTCCGCCGCTCTGGAAACAAAGCGGAATCCCGCTGTGCAGGATCCCCGCAACGGTACAGCCGACTCTGCGTACGACTTGTCCGTAGCGCATCACCGTAAATCCACCTCGGTCTCTCCCATCTACGGCTTCCTCCTTTCGAAACTGGAACCCCAGCGCTCGACGACACGGGGCACGTCCATCAGCCACCTCACGCTCGCGCCGGAGCACCTGAATTCCGCTGGTTCCATCCATGGTTCCGTCTCGGCCACGATCGTGGACTGGGCCTCGGGCAACGCGCTGGCGACGATGGGGAGCAAGAGCGGGGCGAGTGTGGACCTGCACGCCACGTTTCTGAGTAAAGCGAGGGAGGGGGACGTGGTGGAAGTTAAGGGCGTGGTGGATAAGTTGGGGTCTAGGATCGCGTTTACGAGGGTCGAGCTGCGGAGAGTGGCGGATGGGGAGCTGGTGGTCACGGCTATTCATACGAAATTTGTGGGATAGCCGGTTCTTAACTGTATGTCATTTCCTTTCGTGAGCGTGGCGAGGACCTGTTCCTTCTCAAATTCCCTCCGACGTCTGGGAAGCCCTGGACACGTCAAGCTTGAGCGGGCGGCGTCGAAGCGCCGTGAGGGTTTACCCAACCTTTGACGCCGGTCGAGTAAGCAACAACGTCAAGTCGCCGATGCATGCACACTTGCAGCACTATTCATCTTACATCAGGTCTTTTTCGTCTCACCTACACCTCCGCGCCTCCGCGCCACCCTCGCCTACCGGAAAGGGACTCTTACGCCCCGCTGCGATGACCGGATCCCTTGTGGGATCTGCCTGTATACAGCGTTTGTCCACTGATACGAAGCCGCTCCCTCACCCCCTTACTACCGCGTCAACGGAATTACCATAGTATATCCAGAGATAGCCGGGTTGAGTCTCTGCCGGGGTCCACAGCCTAGCCCTGCTCTGGGGCAGAGCACTTTTCTCGTGGGGGATGAGACAGGTGAGAAAGATCGTTGGTTGCATGGAAAGGCTAGGGTATGCTCTCCTCGCTAGTATGAATCGACGGAAGACTCTCTGTATTACACATGGTAGGATTTGCGTGAGTTGTATGTTCCCATGTCCATATGTGTCCTTGGTCGACCAGACCGAGCACGACGAGTCTGGTATTGGTAAACACGATATCGTCTGAACCGCCAGTGCGGATCCAAATCTCCCCTTGAACCGGTCCAAGATATCGTTGATCATGCTCGCCATATTCGCCCGCGAGAATACGATTCCCTCGTCCCTACCTCTGACCGCCCAGGATGCCCGCCGCGTGAGTTCTACCCGACCTCTGCCTCAACGATGGCTGATCCTACTCGTCCCCGGATGCCAGCGAGTCATTATACCTAGATCCCGCAATCAGGGTACGTTTCCCCCCCTCGTCGAGCATACTCATCCTGACGTCTCTGCATAGGACTGGGTCCTGTTCCCAATCACACTCGTCATGGTATGTACCCGAGCTGCTACCATGTACGCAACCTGACACTGCGACGGCTAGATTCTCGTCGGTCTGCTGCGGCATTACGTGACGTTGCTGCTGAACACGCCGCCAAAGAAGCAGCCGGCGAACGTGGTCAAGGAACAGTACGTCCTTCCCTCTCTGACGCTACTATTCGACTGACTCGGCTCGCAGACGAGCCCTCCTCCGCTCCCAACTCCTCCGTCAATCAAGCACACTCTCCCCCCTCCCCCCAAACCTCTACACCTCCCTCTCCAGCCACCTATACACCCAACTATCCACCGGCGCCCTCGTCTCGACCGTCGTCTCTGAAAAGCCCGAGACGCCAGCGAACCCATTGGCGGATCCGACCCAGATGGAGGGCATGATGGATGGGATGAAGAAGCAGGCGGTGATGATGATTCCGAATATGGTGATCATGCAGTGGATCAACGTCTTCTTTTCCGGATTCGTCCTCAGTAGGTCCCCCCCACTTCCCTTCCCTCGGACTCATTCCGCTGACAGCAGACTCCTCGGCCACGCATCGCAGTCAAGCTCCCCTTCCCCCTCACATACGGCTTCAAGCCCATGCTCCAACGCGACATCAGCACACCCGACATGCCCGTTCACTACGTCTCCGCCCTCTCCTGGTACTTCCTCAACCTGTTCGGCCTCAACGGACTCTTCAAACTCCTCCTGAGCAACACCGAACAGCAGCCGGATGGCGCGAGGGATATGAACGTCGTGCATGCGCTCGGAGGAGCAGCTCAGGGCGTCCCGCAGATGGGCATGGGCGGTCAGCCGGATATGGGCAAGGTGCATCGGGTCGAGGCGGAGAATCTGGCGTTGGCGGATGGGATGTACCGCTGGGCGGGCGAGGGCGTCGAGGAGAGGGTGTTGGCGCTGTGGGGGATGGGAGTGGCACCGTAGCGTGACGGACGTCTTTGTGCCGTGCTGTTATAGGAGGTATGAAATTAACGCAAAAGCCCGAATGAGCGATCTTGAGCTCTCTATGGCAACTTTCGCTGGCTCCCCGCAGGCCAGGCTTCAAAGCTGGCATCAAATTTGCTCCTGCCAACGCTGTTCGAACCCTCTGCATGGTATCATGGGACACTCGCGTGACATGTGGATTGGCTGTCCTTCCCCCTGCATAAACCACTTTTACAACTTGTATCGAGCACTAGACGCATACATCGGTCAGACCGCATTCAACTGTCCCAAACCTCCCCAGGCATCATTCCGCACACCATTCATCGCGACCCCACTCGGTCGATTCTGCCAGCGTCACCATCTCGACATTCTCCTGCTCCCCGATAGTTCTCGAAACCGCAACACCTCTCTTGGGCTCCAATCCCTTCCAGAGCCGAGTAATGGCGAGTTGGGTCTTTTGCTTCCCCTCAAAGTGGAATGGGAACGCCATGAACGACGGCAGAAGATGCTGAAGGTCAGCCCAGCAGCGTTTCTCCACGTCGAGTAGGATATACTATTCCCCTCGATTGCCACAGGCGAAAGAGCTCTTGTGCCGGAGCCGTCTAAAAGGGTCTCGCCGTGCTGTGCTACTGCGCCACCCCGGCGATCAGGTATGAGTTGTCACCATCATTTTAGGGGCTGCCTTTGCCAGTGTCATAAGACCTATCTCATGAACCCTGCGCAGCGAGATTTGTTACCAGTCCGCTCGAACTGCGTGCTCGGAGAGAATGCATTATCGGGTCTCTGGCTATGAGCAGGGGTTCCGATCATTCGCCATCCTTTCAGTATCGGCCAACGAGATCAGCCGAGCTGCTGTAATAACTATAGGGTTCCAGAGACGAGGCATGCCACAGGTTGTAAATACAGTGCGACTGTCCATCAGCGACCATGTCGGCTGCCAGCATAGAGTCGAAAGCTCTCCCCTATCGACTCGGCAGGACCGATCTTTCGATGGCGGCATAACGAATACAGAGAAAAGAACTATGATGCAAGGGAAGGTTGACAGAAAGATTACAACACAAGCGGCAAGTCGAGAGTAAACACACAGGGACTTCGGGCTTGAACAGGCTTCGTCCACTATCAGATTGATGGATCGACCGAATCACAGCTTTGTGCCGTGGCTGAGTCTGGGAACAGTAGGCGGAAAGATTGGGTGTGAGCGTCGTACGAGACGGACACAGCCCTACCGGGTGCCTTGTTGAATTGTCTCTCGAGCCTTGCTCCCCCTTCCCGGTCATTTGGTGTCGCATCGTGTCGGAAGCAGTAGTCATACAAGAACTTTTTCGCTTCTTTGGTCGTGAAGGAGAATTGTCGTGTAGGTGGGTCACCATGTCCGGGACGGAAGTCACTCAGCGCATCTTCAATCTCTGACGGCCAACGCAATTGACCGGTTTGGGGAGATGTACCGCCGGAAGACTCCGGTGGGTTTTTACTATCTGGGACGCTGACCGGCGGATGAACCAGGGAGCCTGACATGATGTCCTTGCTGTCGCCAATGAAGCAAGCGGCCCACTGTTCCACATCGTCCTTGCGAAGCGCTTTCCCGAGAAAAAAGGCTTCCATTCGGGTTGCTACCTTTTGACCAGTCTCCCGGTTGTATCTGCTCTGGAACCAGTCGCCGAGGAGGACACAGAAGCGGATTCTGAGGTACCGTATCCTTTCAGCGGTTGCCCATCTGTCCGAACCCGATCTATCCGAGTGTGAGAGATCGTAGACGGCGCATGCCCATTCGTGAAGTGTTGTTTGGATTTCCTTATCGCTCTTGCCTTCAAATGCCGAACCAATCTGGTTTTTCAGGTCTTCTACGCATTTAACAGCGGTCTCATACGACGAGATTTTATCTCTTTCAACCGCCTCGACACGAGTTCTTTTGGGCATATCGGAATAGCTGTTGCTAGGAAACTGTTCTAGATGGATTCGCTAGACAAAGTCGGCGCCGTTGTGATGTCCAATGGAATTGCACAGGACGGAGACAATATGTGTGATTGAGAAGGGCGAGCACACCAATCATCTGCTTATATGCCCCTTGCGGATATCCCCTTCCCTGCTTGCGAATTGACTTGAAACCGTACGTCCTTTATGTTCTGGCCCTATACCCCTGAGGCCTTATTTCAGCTGCTTTTGCGGTACTTTTCCTGCAGGTCTAGAAGCACGGTCCGTCACCGGCGAGGAGATTGGCAGTATCAAATATGCGACCGGGGTGGAAATAGCTCAGCTCTCTCAATCTCCCTTTCCCGCGACTCGAAATTGTTTCGCCTGTAGAGTCATATGTCAGGTCAATGAGCTGATAGCCATGGGTCTACTATGTTAACAACAAAGAGCGCTATCGAAGAAGCCCCCGCCCCGATGGAGACACCGTGAACTGACAAATGCGGCTCGACAGCGCGAGAGCTACCTTTTCCAGCTTCATCTCCTTCCTGATAAAATCGCTGCCCATGGTCCCGCCGTGGGTCTCAATCGCTTCCATAGATTGAGGACTCACGCCCAGCGTCCCGACGATTTAGCTGGCACTTGTACGGTACAGCGCAAGAGTATCGTCGTGAATGTCGATTTACCGGATTCGAGGTCGAACCGTTTGCGATCCTCGAAGAGAATGGCAACTGGCCGGCCGACTGCCGTCGTCATTGAACGAAAGATTGAGTCCCACTTGATGACACGAAGGATGCGGATATCGTTGAATGGGGCTCTTATCTCGCTTGACGGGCTCCGTGTCCACGATACCGATCACTGCCTTCTCAACGGAGGGAAAAGGTCGTTCTGCATCGTCGCAAGCATTCGCTTACCTTCTGACAGCTCTACGGACCTCCAGCATAGCATTTTGACGCAATGAGGATCCGTCGCCTGTATTTTAACGCATACTGCCCTTTCCGTACCTCGGTCTTGTTAGCGACGCCTGAGAGGTAAACACCACAGCCGTCCGGGTGAGAACCCAGTAAAGAATCCAACCAGACTGACGCTACAGCAGGTTGTCAAATCAATCAGTAAGTCATCCTTCAAAAAACTGCACAGGAATCAATAAGGACTCGGCCTTGTATTCACGAGGAAGATCAAGTGAAGGGCGACAGATTTGACGAAGGCTGCGGTGGTGAACCAGTCAGAGGACTTGCCGAGACGTCAAGAGGCTGTGATGTCGCAAGAGTAAGCATTTGGCTCTCGCTGCAAGGACTCGCGGGGGGGAGGAAACCAACTTGTTCAATCGAAGCTTGCACGAATCCGACCAAAATGCGGAGCCGCGAATCATCCGTCTTCTTGAATGGACCCCGCACATTGAGCTCCTCCCTGACGCAGCTCTTGCTATCGGGGGATGACGATGAACCTGGAAGAGGTTCGACCGTGGAAATACCTGTGCACTCGCAGGAGGGTTAACTTGTACGACTTCCGCTTGCTTACCTGTCAAATTTCTGAATATCCCGCTGGTTTCGGGTCATTTTCGATCGCCTCCACTCACTCTCGTCTCCAGATTTCTTGACGTTTGACTACTATCGACCTCTCTTCTCGTCTACGGAATTCATCTCTATCGCGACAACGCCATCTCTATCTGGGACAACAGGAGGATTACCACTCACCAGCCCATCATGACTCTCCCTCTCTCCGGTCTTCAACCCATCACAGAATCACCACTTCCTTCCCCGTCAACTGTCGATCATTTGCAGCAGCAAGACACACCTGCGATGTCTCCCGCAATGAGCAACACTGCACGCTTTGCGGCAGAAGCCACGTCTATCGAGACGTCGGCAGCATCAAGCCGTAGCGGAAGGACCAGGGGGACAACGGATGGGTTTGATGTCAATGCTGCGTATGTCAAGGCATTGAGGGATGAACAGGTGAGTACCTCGCTGGGAATGGTATGGATTATGGCTGATCGGGATGGCACAGGTGCCACATCCGCTCGCAGCTATCCTGGCCCTCACACAACTCCTCGAAAACTCGACAGGTGAGCTCTCATCCGTGATGATATCCGCGATACGAAAGCACGTTCTAACAGCATTCTCACCTCAGCAACAACCCTCACCGGTCTTCTCATGGAACTCACGCAAGGACGCAAGAAGCTCGTGGAGACTCAACCCAGTCTGGGTGTCCGTGCAGGTTGTCAGTTGTTCGAGCGGTTCGTCGGTGCAAGCGGTGCCGGAGAGGTGAGTCCAACGTGTCTGCGCCTTCTGACTTGTGGTGTGGACATGAGCTGATGTGGTCACTACCGCAGGACTTTTTGTCGCACAGGCGATCGCTGGTGGAACAAGGACGGATGTTCTGTGCTGTCACGGCACCAGAGTGCAGGCACAAGATCGCGGATCTCGCTATTGGTTTCTTACGCGATGACTGTGTCGTAGGTGTTTCCTTCCATGCCTTGTCGAACGGGTTCTGATTATCTGTTTCCCAGATCTTGACCCATTCGTATTCGCGGACAGTGATGCAGGCGCTGCTAAGAGCGCACAAGCAGAACAAGAGGATCAAGGTGTATGTGACTGAAGGTCGGCCCGAGGGCCTAGGGTGAGTGTCTTTCCATTCACCCCGCGTTCCGCATCTCATTGTCGTCTTTTGCAGTATGAAGACCCATCAAATCCTGACCCAAGCCGGTATCCCTTGCACCGTCATCCTCGACTCGGCCATCGCCTACATCCTCGAACGCGTCGACATCGTCCTCGTCGGCACGGAAGCCGTCGTCGAATCCGGCGGCCTCGTCTCCTCCATCGGTACATCCCAGTGCGCCCTTCTCGCCAAAGCCATGGGGAAACCTTTCTACGCTCTCGCGGAGAGTTACAAGTTCCTGCGGTACTATCCGTTGACGCAGTCGGACTTGCCGATGCCCAAGAACCGGGGGAAGAGTATTCCGTTGGAGTTTGACGAGCTGGAGGATGAGGAGGAAGATGATGAGGATGCCGGAGAGACAAGAAGCGATGGCGATGATGGCTCGTTTACCGCTCGAAGGCGTTCAACCGGTCCGATGCAAGGCAGACTGTCAAGAGTCAACACGACAGCACCGGCAACACCACGACGTGTTTCCCTCAGCGAATCACACGCCGGCAATAGCGCACAAGACGCGACGGGTGCATGGACGTACGAGTACCGGTGGGAGATGACCAAGGAGATGGAGATCAAGAACCCGTTGGTGGATATTACGACGCCCGACTTGATTGATCTCGTGATTACGGATCTCGGAGCGATGAGTCCCACGAGTGTCAGTCAGTACTTGGTAGCGTTGTTCTCGTCGTAGGCGTGGATTCCGTATACGATATGATGATGTGAACGTTCACCGAGTTTGGGATATCCTAGAAGTGTGGAGCCAGGGTCAGAGCAGACATTCATCAGCACGACAAGTCTTTCGACAAGTAGCGTCCGCTTTGCAGAATCCCTGAAAGAACCTGGCACAAGACACGTTTGAGCGTCATAGATGATACGCTAACCCAATGCATAGAGAAGAGCCGGAAACCCAAGACATCTAAGACCGCACAATGTCAAGACCATACATTTTTACCACGATTATCCCATCTATTCGCAAGTACTGCAGGATCGAGTTGGGCGGTATACCGCTCACTGACTCGAACCAATACAGTCATGCTATTCAAGAACATCCAAACACGACCCACGACGAGAGAGACACGAGCGCATCGTTGACAAGGAAGAAAGCCCGCGGCTTTGCCTGCTGACAGTTCTGGCAGGCGAATGGTCAGCCCGTGTTGTTCGTATAGCAGATTTGGTAGATGTGCCGGCAAGGTACTCACTTTTTCCCATTGGCGATGCGAGAAACACCAATCACAACGGAGCGACCTTGATCAAGTCGCGTTCATCGGCAACGACATCTTCCTCCTCACTCGTGTAAAGAGCTTCAAGGCATTTGAAGTCGCTGATCGAATGCGCTTGCCGACCGGGTCCAACCCATTCTGGGAAAGGCAAGAAGAAGCGGGTCTGGGTGTCGTAGCGTTCCTTTTTACCCTTTCCGCGCCTACCCCTCTGTTTCTTTTTGGGCGGCATCGTGCCAATGCAAAGCGGCGGAAAAGCCGGAAGCGCGTTGTCTCGAGGTCGAGCGTCCCTGATGGGAGCCCTATTTGCCGGCAGCCCGTCCCAAATGTGAGCATATTTTACCGGCTTTTCTTCGGCCTCACCATCGGACTGCGCGTTGTGGTCGTCCTCGTCCTCGTTGTCGTTGCCGTTGCCGTTATCGTGCTGGTCCCCGTTGTTGGAGCTCATCGTCTGCCGATCTACGTGCTCGACCTCGGGGGATCCTGGTCGAGCAAGCTGGATCGGCGCGGCGACGACATCGGTTTGACAGGCGACATCATGCATCGAAGGCTTGCTGCGTTCGTCCGAGATGTCCGTCTGAATCGACGGCTGACAGACATCAGGCCGCACCGCAACAGTCGGGGCAGCCGGCATCGCGAGGGCGTGACAGATCGGATCGTATTGGGTCCCTTTATCGATCATGGTGACGGCAATCGTAGCGACCTGCGAAACGGTTTCGCACGCAGCATCCTTGATCAAAGACAACTTCGAGTCGGTCTGCGTCGGGCGCTCGCCGTAAGAAGGCGGCCCCGCAACAGCCGGAGCAGCCGCGCTGTCAATCGATTGACGCGACTCGACGGTTTGCGTCGCCTTGTTGATGAGGATTCCCGATTCGGAAGTAACGTCGGTTTGACTTGTCACGTCCCGCATTGATGGTCGACCGGTTTGAGAAGGAGCGTCCGTTTGCGTCGASCTGTCGGTGGACGAGAGCCGCCCCGCCAGATCCGGGGCAGCATCAGTCTGACACGACTTGTCGGCGGACGTTCCAGCGGGCGGTTCCTTTGGCGTATCCCGTGGTGCAGGCGTATCCGGCGGTGCAAGCGCATCCTCTTGCTCGTCGACATTCCGGAAGACGAGGGTGAGGCATATGCCCAGTAAGATTCCGAAATCGAAATAGGACTCGGGCGAGGACCGGTGCGTAGGCCTCGGCAAGCCGAACGGCATGGGTCGATAGACGGTGAGGTCAGTCTGTGACGGAGGAAGCGAAAGGAGATCAGCATCGCGTCTTCATCTAGCTCACAGACGTACCTGTCCATTGAGTCGAGATCGGGCGTGGTTCCACATGATCTTGACGTGAAGGCGCACGGCGATGTCGTGCTGTGCTTGAGCAGCCAGACGATCTGCCAGCAGCTTGGGCCGGCGGCGCAATCGCTCGTCTCTTCGAATCTCCGCACGTTGTTCCTTCATCCGACGTTCCTGTCGACGACGCTCTTCTTGCAGGCGCAAATCGAAGGACTCGTCGGACAAGTTCGCTGCCCCGGCAGGTGTGGCAGGATCCAGCTTGGTGTTGACGATGCCGAAGATCCCGAGGTACCCACGGAACGGGCCGACGGTGAAGCCCTTCCACCCTCCTTTGACGACCGAAACAAACGACCATTTCTTTCCCGTTGCGCTTGCCGAGCCTCGCGACGTTGTCGCAGAGGCGATCGGATCGAGCGGATCGGTGATCAAATGACCGGGAGAGGGAGTGGTGGCGGAAAGAGGGTTGACGTCTTGCTTCGATTCCCGCGGCAGGGACGATGCGACCGGAGCGGCCTCCTCGGTCCCGAAACCGTGCGTGACTTTCGAGCTGTCATCTTCCTGAGGAGCGGTGCTGACGGCGAAAGGCGGAATGGGTGGCTGCAGCGAGACGATCGAGACAATCTCGTTCGACAGCCACCCGACGGACGGCGACGTGATCGAGTCAACGCCATCGAGCCGTCCGTCCAAATCGAGAGGAGGGCCGTCGACGCCCACGAGCCCGAACAGAGAGAGCAAGAAGACGCAGAGGAACAGACCTTTGGCGTTCATCAAGAAGACTCTCGCGGGCCGAACGGGGACGGGGGCAACGTCGGGCAGAGTGTTGTGCGCAATGACGGTCGGGTTGACGGGGCGCTGGGCTCGTCTAGTTTGGTTGAGCTGTCGATGACGACGGGGATTGTGTCCCGGCATCTTGGTGAAAGGTGATAGCCAAGATACGGAACAGATGACCGACAGAAGACAAGAAGATCGAACACAGAGGAATGATATATAGGCATCATGGATTTGTTTACATCTAGCTAAGCGATAACGACTTACCCAAAGCGGTATAGGATCCCTTGCCGCAGTCAGGATCGCCCCTGGCGCAAGAATTCCCAGAATTTGAAGCCGTAACCCAGCATTTCACGCCAGGGAGAAGGAAAGGAGGTGAGAGGATGGGATCGGGCAGTGATGATCAAGCGAGGGTCGATGATGGTGATCGGGATAGGTTGAGCGGGGTCCAGGTGTGGTGAGAGGGGAGGAAAGGTTGTCGAGACGACTGGGACAGCGAGACCTGTCGGCAGAAGAAAATTAACCTGTGAACTGTGAATTTGCATCGAAGTGAAGAACGGTCCGATTCGAAAGCATTTCTTACACTGCATGAAGCGACAAATGCCAAATGCGGATGGCATAATGGGAATGGGAAGTGGTAATGCGGAATGTCAGCTGATGTTCGAGGCGGGCATGATGAGTACGATGATCGAAAAGACGGAAAGGAGACGTTGTACCCACCTACAAGCCATGAACCAACATCTGTGCTGTACACCCGACCTGCACCGAATTTCGATACCCTCTCACCCTCTCGGAGACTTGACGCGTCTCTCGTCCTCCTGATCGATCTCATCAATCACCCTTTTGAGCAATACGCCTCGCCGCAGCCCATCCATGCATCCCCTTGGCCATCCCTCGAGAGATGAGGACGAAAAACACTTCAGGACGACAACGAAGAATAAGCTTGAACGTTGCTGATCTCCTTCATTAGCTCCAGCCGTGGAAGTCGGCCCAAGCACAAAAAGACGCCCAAGAAGCGACGATCCTTGCTTTATATACAGCTGTTATACAGCGAGATAAGCCCAGACTCAACTTGAAACGCACAATAGAAAACTCACTTGGACGTGTTTTCCTGATTTGGCGAATTCTTTCCGTGATCCGGACGGCCGTTGTATGGTTACCGATGCCGGATAGGAGATTCGAGTGGGCTGATCTTCGAGGACATCCTGTTCGAAGGGTGGCAGAGAGAGATATGGGACGAATGCTAGATATCCAAGGGAGTTGTGTTTCACCTCGTCCAGCCAGGGGAAACGATCGACAGGTCGGAAACGGCGCTAATGAGAGAATGAGACTGCAAGGCGCAAGACTCGCGGGTCGCGATAGACTGCGATAAACCGCTCGAGAGACCGTCTGTCCTGCGGGAACGGAAACATGAGTACCAGCAGCTGTAATAGGCATCAGCTCTGTCGGGGCAAACCATTCCTTGGCGCTGAGGAGGAGACCGAGGTCCGGGCGGACGCTCGACGACGCTCGGCCCACTTCAGATCCGAATCACACACGAAATCGGCGAAGCGACAGGTCGCGATATCGGTCGCACTGGCTCAGAGATATGATACAGACGAAGAGTGCATCAGGCGCGCAGGTCCCTTCTCTCTCGTCTCCAGATTTGCCGATGTCTGACTACTGTCAACCTCTCTTTACATTTAAGCAGTCCAGTCGTTTTAACGACAACGCCTCCTCTATTAGGGTCAACAAGGGGATCCCTAATCACAATACCTTCATGACTTTTCACTCTCCGCCTTTGCCGATCACGGAAACACCGCTTCCTTCCCCGTCAGCTACGAATCGTTTGCAGCAGCAAGAGACACCTGCTATGTCTCCCGTGAGGAGCGACACTGCACGCTTTGCGGCAGAAGCCACGTTTACGAGAGGTAGGCAGCATCAAGCCGACTTCCTTGTCCGGGAGCTGCGGATCATTTGCAGCAGCAAGAGACACCTGCGATGTCTCCCGCAAAGAGAAACACAACGCACACGCTTTGCGGCATGGACCGCGTAAGCCGGCAGCATGATGCCTTGGTGCAAAGATCAGGGTACGACAGATGGGTTGGTTGTTAAAGCAGCGTATGTCAAGGCATTGAGGGATGGACCGGTGAGTACCTCGCTGGCAGTGGCGAAATCATGGCTGATCGGGACATGTGGAACAAGTCCCAGATCCGCTCGCAGCTGTCCGACAACTAAATATACAATCTTGGAACCAACGATTGATTCTACCGTGTCAGCCGAGAAGCAGACTTCTCAATCGGTCCTAGCTTGGCTCAAAGCACTAATAGCTGCGCTGCGATCCAAAGACAAGCCTGTGGACCGGGTATGGTCCGCCGAGCTGCTGGACGCCTTGGTCGGGGTGTCTTCGGACTGGTACACCCCGTTCTTCGATGCGCGGGTGACGTTCTGCTTGGCCAATTGTACCATCTCGCGTACATCCTTGTCCGTGTCTTTCCGTTCGCATGCCCTGATGAGTCTTCTGATTTCGTTGGAAATCATGATCAAAGCGTGTTCATGTTCATTCATCTTCATAATGTCCTCCATGTGAGTCTTGTCGAAGCGCTCCAGACCACAGATCTCATTCCATTGTCGCAGTCGGTCACGCGGTCTTGCGAAATCCTGTCTGATATCTTTCAGCACGTTAGCGCATTTGCGTTGAAGATCAGCGATGTCGAGCTCGCCAACCTTGTCGACAACAGCCCAGATCTCGTTGAGATTTTCTTGCAGGTGTTCCGATATAACCGCCTGATCCGCCGTTGAGTTCATGGATACCGCAGAGAGTGCGCTCGTGGTTGCTGTGGGATTCAAAGGAATCAATTGCAAACCCGTTTGACGGCGTCCCCGCCCGGAATCGGTGGTCAAGGAAGCTGTCTATATATCGTCTTCCGGTCGAGCGTTGAATCAAGAACCGCTTCGCTATTCAGGGGCAAGTACAAAGGAGGATTGTGCCAGGCGTGACTGTTCCGTCGTCCGTTAGGGGTACTCCAAGGGCTGTAGGCTTTTGGCCTGATATGAGAAGCACGACATATGGCACGAGCATCCGACTTGCGATAGGCAATCTCCTACACTTCACCGTCATAACTCCCCCAACCCGACAGGTATAAAAGGATGCTGTCACTGGAACCATTGTGGACCGATACCAAGCGATAGAAGAGCGCTCAACAGAGCCTCTGAGAGATTGACAACATTCGGACAGCTGTTATAGAGTGCAGTACTCGGTCGCAGCGATGACGCCATCACCTTCTCCTTTTTGGAATCCACCCAAAAGCGCGCGCTTACTCACGGCCGAATTGATTCCGCGCTTCCCGTCCCCATGCCAGCATCTTACAGCTCGCAGCCTATCCCCTCCTCGCTGCCCCGGGTCTGGGAACGGTTGAACGTCTATGACTATTGCCCTGGTATCGAATCTACTTCGGACTCCTAGGCTTTCATATTCTATTCGCACCATGGCTTACACTACGAGGATCGTTGGGGTATGTATGGCTTGACTTGAGCGTTTACATAGTGGCTGACGGGTTTGTGGATAGGCTCCCAACACTTTGGGTACGAGACCGCGTTCGTGTATGGCATATGCGGCGGCTGACAACGTTCGTAGAACACCGAGTCTTCATTGAAAAGGATGGCAAGGTCGTCTCCCCCTTCCAGTAAGTTACCCACTACACCCCGTCGTATCGAAGCTAAACCACCCGTAGCGACATCCCCCTCTTCGCCGACGAATCCAAGACCATCTTGAACAGTAAGTCTCTCCTCCGACATCATGGCCAACGGGACGAGGTGTGGGGTTCCCCGTTTTTTGAGATGATGAACAATCTTTCTATACAAATCCAATTGTTCCTACCGAACATAGCGGGAATACTCACCTGTTATTGGCGGAGAAATTCGTTACCTGATCGAAGACCCTGAACCTGCACCTTGTTTCGTGGCGGCTGCTGTTGCGTGGGGTATCGCGACGCGGAGCTGATCGTTGTGTCGTTCGATAGTGGTCGTCGAGGTTCCGCGATGGACTAACGCCAAGATGGAGATTTCCAAGGAGGAAGCGTTCAACCCCATCAAGCAGGGTACGTTCGAGTGGGTTCGTGACGCTGGTCGGTGCTGATTTCTGGCGGGTAGACATCAAGAAGGGCAAGCTTCGATTCGTCCGAAACTGTTTCCCCCACCACGGCTACGTGAGTCCAGAAGTCTTCCGAACACCGGTTGCATACCAACCGGTCCTCTGCAGATCTGGAACTACGGTGCTTTCCCGCAAACATGGGAAGACCCCTCGGTTACCCACCCGGAAACCAAGGCCAACGGCGACAACGATCCCCTCGACGTCTGCGAAATCGGTGAACGGGTCGGCAAGGTCGGCGAGATCAAGCAGGTCAAGGTGCTCGGCGTGATGGCCTTGCTCGATGAGGGCGAGACGGATTGGAAGGTGATCGTGGTCGATGTCAATGACCCCTTGGCGAGCCGATTGAACGATATCGAGGATGTCGAGCGGCACTTGCCCGGGTACTTGCGTGCCACCGAGGAATGGTTCCGAATCTACAAAATCCCCGATGGAAAGCCCGAGGTGAGCCCGCGCGTGGATTCGCTGCGCAGTGGAGGGGCGTCCGCTGACTCTGTATCTGGTAGAACGTTTTCGCGTTCAACGGTGAAGCCAAGGGAAAGAAGTACGCCGTTGAAGTCGTTCACGAGTGTAACGAGGCATGGAAGCGATTGGTCGGCGGTCAGACCCCCGCCAAGACTGCTTCGTACGAGATCTCGATGTGCGTTCTCACCTTCTCTGTTCATGTGTCGGATCATTGGCTGATGGTCTTTGATGTGCAGCGCCAACTCGACCGTTGACGGTTCCGCTGGATTCACCCAGGACCAGTCCCAGGTTCCTCAGGACTCGAGGCAGCCCGCTGCTCCGATCGACTCTTCCAGTAAGTACTTCCCCTTGCTGCTAATATGGAAACCCGATGCTCATCCGGACCCGTGTTACAGTCGACAAGAGCTTCTTCATCTCTTCCAGCTCCTTGTAAGCCGTCGTGCGGTTATAGATACGGGTTGGAAAACGAAAATGAAATCAGATGGATCATGTGAAAGAATGGTTGTAACAATGATGACATGTGCAGCCTGAACGCAATCCAGGTCGTACCCGTCCCGTGATGATCCAGGAAAGCTCTAGCAATCTCGCGAAAATCGGCGGCCGAGCGATGCGGAAGCGGATGGCTCATGAGCGGTCACTGTCACTGTCATTGTCAATGCTCAACAGTGTTCATCGGTCAGCCATAAAGGGACTCACAAGTTACTACAGAGGATAAGATTCCATCTTCGCTCAATTCGTAACAACATGTCAGACGTACGTACTCACACCACATCGAACACACCTCGCGATGAACGAGCTCACACTAACCTTTCGTAGGCCGTCGCACTGAAAGCAGAAGCCAACGCCGCGTTCGCCGCGAAGGATTTCGTGAAAGCCAATGAGCTGTACTCGAAGGTAAGTCTCAACCGGTGTGAAACCCACCACGGGGCGGGTCTTGCGGGGGGGGCGATCTGTGAGGTGGAATTTCCGCGGGATCCTTTGGCTGACTGCTATTGGTGTTTAGGCAATCGAGTTGGACCCGAAGAACCACGTCCTGTTCTCCAACCGATCAGCAACCAAGACTTCGTTGAGGGACTACGAGGGCGCTCTGGAAGATGCGGAGAAGGTGCGTTTTTCGGTTTTGCTTCGTGGGTGACGCGGGAAGCTGACGTGTCGCATTGGCGGGGTTAGTGTATCGAGATTGAGCCGTCGTTCGTCAAGGGCCATGCGAGGAAAGGCGCGGCTCTGCATGGACTCGGACAGCTCGAAGAGGCCGTGTTCGCATAGTGAGTACAAGCCATCTCGTTCACAGAAGGATGTCGCGCTGATTGATGTGCCTGCGTAGCGAGGAAGGCCTCAAACTCGACGCCAACAACGCCCCCCTCAAGAAAGGCCTCGAAGACGTCAAGCGTGCCCTCGACTCCCGCGGTCCCCCGGGCGGCGGAGACGGCGGCATGTCCCAATTCTTCAAGGACCCCGCGCTTTTCGGTAAGCTCGCGGCCAACCCCAAGACGGCGGCGCATATGCGCGATCCGGCGTTCCTCGCCAAGATCCAGGCGCTCGCGAGTGGCGGACAGGTGGATTTCGCGAGCATGTTGCAGGATAAGAGGATGTTGGATGTGTTGAGTGTTGCGATGGGGATCGATATGGTATGTCCCGGTTGCATGATAGGAGTTCGTCATGGTGCTGATGCGTAGTGTAGCAAGCGTTCGAAAGGCCGGAAGGTTCGAATGAAATGCCCGAGGGTATGAAGGAACCCACCGCCACACCAATGGAAGGCGTCGAATCCACCTCCACCTCCAAACCAAAATCCGCAACAGTCGAAGACGACACGTCCGAGCCCGCACGAAAGCAACCTTCCAAGCCCGCCCCGGCACCGGCACCGGCAGCGAAAGAGGAAGCCACGCCGGAACCGAGCGCAGATGATGAGGAAAAGACCAAGGCGATGGCGGCCAAGGCGCGCGGTGCAGAGGCGTACAAGGCGCGGGAATTCGATGCTGCCGTTCAGGCGTTCAACGAGGCGTGGGAGACTTGGCCGAAGGATGTGACATTTTTGACGAACTTGGCTGGTGAGTTCTTCCCGCGACGGGCAGTGAATAGCAGACTGACCTTGGTGAGTAGCGGTCTACTTTGAACAAGGCGATTACCCCAAATGTATCGAAACGTGCGAGAAGGCCGTCGAGGAGGGTCGTTCTTTGCGCGCTGATTACAAAGTCATCGCCAAGTGGGTCCTTTCCCTCCTCGAAATGGTGCACATTCTCATCTTTCTTTAGGGTTCTCGGTCGAGAGGGAACCGCGTATGAAAGGCAGGGAGACCTCGTTAATGCAATCAAGTACTACTCCAAGTCGTTGACGGAGCACCGAACGGCCGATGTGTTGAACAAGCTTCGAGCGGTGAGTCTCACTGCCACGTTCGCTGGGCGAGTGCTGATGCTGATTCGGGAACTAGGCCGAGAAAGCCAAGGCCGATGCGGAGAAGCAGGCATATATTGACCCGGACCTGGCGGAAAAGGCCAGGGAGGAGGGCAATGTGCACTTCAAGGCCGGCACGTTTGCCGAGGCCGTCAAGTTCTACACCGAAGCCATCAAGCGATTGCCGTAAGCATTCGGCGTCTGAGACTGGGATGACGCTGACATTTACGTCGCAGATCCGATCCCCGAGCATACAACAATCGAGCGGCAGCATACACCAAGCTCGCCGCCCTCCCCGAGGCCCTGAAAGACGCCGAGGAAGCGATTCGCATCGACCCGACATTCATCAAGGCCTACATCAGAAAATCCATGGTCCTCTACGGCATGAAGGAATACCAAAAGGCCCTGGCGGTATGCCAGGATGCCTTGGAGGCTGATACGGAGAAGAAGCATACGCGGGAGATTGAGGGTCAGATGCAGAAGTGTATGATGGAAACGTATGCGCAGCGGTCGAACGAGACGGATGAGGAGACACTGGCGAGAGCGATGAAAGATCCCGAGATTGGAGCTATTATGGTGAGCAGAAGAGGTATCGGGCGATGGAATGGTACTGACTCTCCCCTGCGATAGTCTGATCCCGTGATGCAGTCGCTGTTGCAGCAGGCGCAGTCCGACCCGAGAGCGTTGCAGGAGCACATGAAGAACCCGATGATCAAGCAAAAGATCCAAAAGGTGTGTCTCTTCTCATCTTGCCAGACGACTAGACACTAACAAGCCTATTCTGTAGCTCGTGGCCGCCGGTATCATCAAGACGCGCGCAGGATAGACCAGGCATCGTTTGTAACAAGGTTGTTGAGTAGCATAAACATCTCTTATTAAATTTTGCTGCCCTGGATATAGACCCTTTTCATATGCTTTCAGTCTTCTGATACAACTCGATCGCGCAAGGGCAGGATTATCCATATGTTTCTGCCTTCGGGCTCACTGCTTTCTACACAGCAGCGTCAGCGCTGCCACTTCTGGCGTAACGAAGAGGGAAGGCCCGTTGGAGCGTATGATATCGTCCTCGAAAACATTGAGTTTGAGCAAGGAGACTTTTTCTGCTCCCATAGAATTACGACTCATCAGTACCCCGCCTTCTCGAAGAAGGAACGAAAGGGAATCTAAGGAATGAAAGGGAATCCACAGGAACTTTACTGCTCAATCGGGTCTGTGAAGCGCTCGGCTTCAGAGCAAGGTGGAAGAAGGCCCAAATCGAATGGTCGGCGCCTACTTCCCATTCGATCCCGGCGTGGAAGATATCCCAACCTCCCACGCTTAGGAGAAGAAGTTTTTCGGAAGGCACGCAGGGGTGCTCCGTTCTGTACGTGTTCTCCCTGTCGCAGTATCAGTCTTCCCTAAAGTCGGGTAGTGTAACCGCAGCAGAGTACTTACCTTGAATTTGAGGGGGCGGCGCAGAATCGATCGTTGACGAAGCTCCTGTTGACTTGGCGATGGATCCGGAAGGGGTCACGACCATTTTTCGTTCTCTCCGTAAGCGCGAAGCGACAATCAGTGCACCTGTGCACGAGAAGAGCGGAGTGCCAGTGTTCAACTTACCCCGTTGTGGCTCAAACTTATCAGCTGGCGACGGAGCTGAGCTGGCTACGGAGTCCGGCAGATGTTCCAACAGACCCTTCCGCTCCTTGTATGCGCTCTTTGAGGAGTTAAGCATCATATCCGGATCGCCTGAGGAGAGCATAGGTTCTAGTTCGCAGCACAAGATGAGTTGCGATCCGCCAGACACTTGCGCCCGCTCCCGAAGAGCTACGACATGCCGTGATCTGCACTTAGGACAGAGGCGATACGAGTCGCGGGCTTCTTGCACTCTTCGTCTACAGCTAGTGTTAACATATCTCTGAGCCAGTGCGACTGATATCGCAACCTGTCGCTTCGCCGATTTCGTGTGTGATTCGGATCTGAAGTGGGCCGAGCGTCGTCGAGCGTCCGCCCGGACCTCGGTCTCCTCCTCAGCGCCAAGGAATGGTTTGCCCCGACAGAGCTGATGCCTATTACAGCTGCTGGTACTCATGTTTCCGTTCCCGCAGGACAGACGGTCTCTCGAGCGGTTTATCGCAGTCTATCGCGACCCGCGAGTCTTGCGCCTTGCAGTCTCATTCTCTCATTAGCGCCGTTTCCGACCTGTCGATCGTTTCCCCTGGCTGGACGAGGTGAAACACAACTCCCTTGGATATCTAGCATTCGTCCCATATCTCTCTCTGCCACCCTTCGAACAGGATGTCCTCGAAGATCAGCCCACTCGAATCTCCTATCCGGCATCGGTAACCATACAACGGCCGTCCGGATCACGGAAAGAATTCGCCAAATCAGGAAAACACGTCCAAGTGAGTTTTCTATTGTGCGTTTCAAGTTGAGTCTGGGCTTATCTCGCTGTATAACAGCTGTATATAAAGCAAGGATCGTCGCTTCTTGGGCGTCTTTTTGTGCTTGGGCCGACTTCCACGGCTGGAGCTAATGAAGGAGATCAGCAACGTTCAAGCTTATTCTTCGTTGTCGTCCTGAAGTGTTTTTCGTCCTCATCTCTCGAGGGATGGCCAAGGGGATGCATGGATGGGCTGCGGCGAGGCGTATTGCTCAAAAGGGTGATTGATGAGATCGATCAGGAGGACGAGAGACGCGTCAAGTCTCCGAGAGGGTGAGAGGGTATCGAAATTCGGTGCAGGTCGGGTGTACAGCACAGATGTTGGTTCATGGCTTGTAGGTGGGTACAACGTCTCCTTTCCGTCTTTTCGATCATCGTACTCATCATGCCCGCCTCGAACATCAGCTGACATTCCGCATTACCACTTCCCATTCCCATTATGCCATCCGCATTTGGCATTTGTCGCTTCATGCAGTGTAAGAAATGCTTTCGAATCGGACCGTTCTTCACTTCGATGCAAATTCACAGTTCACAGGTTAATTTTCTTCTGCCGACAGGTCTCGCTGTCCCAGTCGTCTCGACAACCTTTCCTCCCCTCTCACCACACCTGGACCCCGCTCAACCTATCCCGATCACCATCATCGACCCTCGCTTGATCATCACTGCCCGATCCCATCCTCTCACCTCCTTTCCTTCTCCCTGGCGTGAAATGCTGGGTTACGGCTTCAAATTCTGGGAATTCTTGCGCCAGGGGCGATCCTGACTGCGGCAAGGGATCCTATACCGCTTTGGGTAAGTCGTTATCGCTTAGCTAGATGTAAACAAATCCATGATGCCTATATATCATTCCTCTGTGTTCGATCTTCTTGTCTTCTGTCGGTCATCTGTTCCGTATCTTGGCTATCACCTTTCACCAAGATGCCGGGACACAATCCCCGTCGTCATCGACAGCTCAACCAAACTAGACGAGCCCAGCGCCCCGTCAACCCGACCGTCATTGCGCACAACACTCTGCCCGACGTTGCCCCCGTCCCCGTTCGGCCCGCGAGAGTCTTCTTGATGAACGCCAAAGGTCTGTTCCTCTGCGTCTTCTTGCTCTCTCTGTTCGGGCTCGTGTGCGTCGACGGCCCTCCTCTCGATTTGGACGGACGGCTCGATGGCGTTGACTCGATCACGTCGCCGTCCGTCGGGTGGCTGTCGAACGAGATTGTCTCGATCGTCTCGCTGCAGCCACCCATTCCGCCTTTCGCCGTCAGCACCGCTCCTCAGGAAGATGACAGCTCGAAAGTCACGCACGGTTTCGGGACCGAGGAGGCCGCTCCGGTCGCATCGTCCCTGCCGCGGGAATCGAAGCAAGACGTCAACCCTCTTTCCGCCACCACTCCCTCTCCCGGTCATTTGATCACCGATCCGCTCGATCCGATCGCCTCTGCGACAACGTCGCGAGGCTCGGCAAGCGCAACGGGAAAGAAATGGTCGTTTGTTTCGGTCGTCAAAGGAGGGTGGAAGGGCTTCACCGTCGGCCCGTTCCGTGGGTACCTCGGGATCTTCGGCATCGTCAACACCAAGCTGGATCCTGCCACACCTGCCGGGGCAGCGAACTTGTCCGACGAGTCCTTCGATTTGCGCCTGCAAGAAGAGCGTCGTCGACAGGAACGTCGGATGAAGGAACAACGTGCGGAGATTCGAAGAGACGAGCGATTGCGCCGCCGGCCCAAGCTGCTGGCAGATCGTCTGGCTGCTCAAGCACAGCACGACATCGCCGTGCGCCTTCACGTCAAGATCATGTGGAACCACGCCCGATCTCGACTCAATGGACAGGTACGTCTGTGAGCTAGATGAAGACGCGATGCTGATCTCCTTTCGCTTCCTCCGTCACAGACTGACCTCACCGTCTATCGACCCATGCCGTTCGGCTTGCCGAGGCCTACGCACCGGTCCTCGCCCGAGTCCTATTTCGATTTCGGAATCTTACTGGGCATATGCCTCACCCTCGTCTTCCGGAATGTCGACGAGCAAGAGGATGCGCTTGCACCGCCGGATACGCCTGCACCACGGGATACGCCAAAGGAACCGCCCGCTGGAACGTCCGCCGACAAGTCGTGTCAGACTGATGCTGCCCCGGATCTGGCGGGGCGGCTCTCGTCCACCGACAGGTCGACGCAAACGGACGCTCCTTCTCAAACCGGTCGACCATCAATGCGGGACGTGACMAGTCAAACCGAYGYYACTTCSRAATCGGSARTCCTCATCRACAAGRCRACGCAAACCGYCGAGKCGCGTCAATYGATTGACAGCGCGGCTGCTCCGGCTGTTGCGGGGCCGCCTTCTTACGGCGAGCGCCCGACGCAGACCGACTCGAAGTTGTCTTTGATCAAGGATGCTGCGTGCGAAACCGTTTCGCAGGTCGCTACGATTGCCGTCACCATGATCGATAAAGGGACCCAATACGATCCGATCTGTCACGCCCTCGCGATGCCGGCTGCCCCGACTGTTGCGGTGCGGCCTGATGTCTGTCAGCCGTCGATTCAGACGGACATCTCGGACGAACGCAGCAAGCCTTCGATGCATGATGTCGCCTGTCAAACCGATGTCGTCGCCGCGCCGATCCAGCTTGCTCGACCAGGATCCCCCGAGGTCGAGCACGTAGATCGGCAGACGATGAGCTCCAACAACGGGGACCAGCACGATAACGGCAACGGCAACGACAACGAGGACGAGGACGACCACAACGCGCAGTCCGATGGTGAGGCCGAAGAAAAGCCGGTAAAATATGCTCACATTTGGGACGGGCTGCCGGCAAATAGGGCTCCCATCAGGGACGCTCGACCTCGAGACAACGCGCTTCCGGCTTTTCCGCCGCTTTGCATTGGCACGATGCCGCCCAAAAAGAAACAGAGGGGTAGGCGCGGAAAGGGTAAAAAGGAACGCTACGACACCCAGACCCGCTTCTTCTTGCCTTTCCCAGAATGGGTTGGACCCGGTCGGCAAGCGCATTCGATCAGCGACTTCAAATGCCTTGAAGCTCTTTACACGAGTGAGGAGGAAGATGTCGTTGCCGATGAACGCGACTTGATCAAGGTCGCTCCGTTGTGATTGGTGTTTCTCGCATCGCCAATGGGAAAAAGTGAGTACCTTGCCGGCACATCTACCAAATCTGCTATACGAACAACACGGGCTGACCATTCGCCTGCCAGAACTGTCAGCAGGCAAAGCCGCGGGCTTTCTTCCTTGTCAACGATGCGCTCGTGTCTCTCTCGTCGTGGRTCGTGTTTGGATGTTCTTGRATAGCATGACTGTATTGGTTCGAGTCAGTGAGCGGTATACCGCCCAACTCGATCCTGCAGTACTTGCGTTTAGATGGGATAATCGTGGTCAAATTGTATGGTCTTAACATTGTACGGTCTTAGATGTCTTGGGTTTCCGGCTTTTCTCTATGCATTGGGTTAGCGTATCATCCATGACGCTCAAACGTGTCTTGTGCCAGGTTCTTTTAGGGATTTTGCAAAGCAGACGCTACTTGTGGAAAGACTCGCCGTGCTGATGAATGTCTGCTCTGACCCTGGCTCCACACTCCTAGGATATCCCCAACTCGGTGGTCGTTCACATCATCATATCGTATACGGAATCCACGCCTACGACGAGAACAACGCTACCAAGTACTGACTGACACTCGTGGGACTCATCGCTCCAAATCCGGAATCACGAGATCAATCAAGTCGGGCTTGATACATCTCGAGTTCGAGGTAGCCAATTCCGACCTCTAATGCGATTCGCATCTTTCCATTCGTAACCGATTGACGTAGTGATAACTGTCCTTGCTCCACCAGCGATCACCTGTGCGACAGCAAGTCCTGCGAGAGTGGCCACGCCAGCCTGTCCGCACACAAGCCAGAGATCGAACACCTCGGGAAACTCACCTCTCCGGCACCGCTTGCACCGACGAACAGCTCGAACAACTGACATCTACACTGACAGCCAGACTGGGCTTGGTCTCGACTCGTTCCTCGCGTCCTAGGACGAAGTCCTCGAGGAGACCGGTGAGGGTCTTCGCTCCTTGTTCGTGACAGCTTCATCGGGTTCGCAGGCATGAGCCGCTTGTCCTTGAACATCTGCTTCAGACCCCGAGTATGACTCTTGCATGCCGTTGGCGGTACCGTGTCCCGAGCCACTGCCTGAGCTGGCTCGCCGTGTTGGGTAGAGTGGTGGAGATGGGAAGAGTACGAGAGCTACTACGAGACTACGAAGAGCTCTTGCGAAGGTGAGACATCAAAGTGGAGGTCGAATATCAGTGAAGCTCTATCTTGACAACTTTTGGATTTCGTCATGTCTTGTTCACCAATACGAACTCCAGCATGAACGGCACCATGGACGACAACGTGCACAGCTTCCTAGACTGGTTCCGCCAACACGGTGGATACTGGCACGACGGCCTCCAGGCTTCCAAGGGTGAGTCCCGTTACCAGTTATTCGACACGAGCTGACCTCATTGATAGATTCTACGTACGGTCAACATTTCATCGCCCGCACGCCCCTGGCAGGAAATACAAAGGTCATCGCCTGTCCCGCGTCGATAGTGATCACCAAGGAGGCGGCTATCACAGGTCTGCAGGGGCTGGGAGTAGATGCAGCGGCGTTGAAGGAACTGAATGAACGGCAGTTGGTTGCGGGGTATGTTACGGCGCATCTTGCGGTTGGACTGGAACAGCTTCGGGAGGAGGGGAGGTAAGTCATGCATTTGCGAAAGGGTTTCCATCTAGCGCTAACATAGTTGGCAATTGGTACTTGTTTCCGTTTCTCGCAGCACCGCTGCCCATTTCCGACACGAGCCGTACATCTCGACTCTCCCGACAAACAACGAACTGCTGACGCCGTTCCAGTGGTCCGAGACCGAGCTGTCACTTGTGGCAGGTTTGAACTTGGGGCATGCCGTCAAAAGCAGAAGGGAGCTTTGGAGGAGGGAATGGGAAGAAGTGGAGCGGATACTAAGAGGTGTCATACCCGATGGAAAGGGCTTGTGCTGGTGAGTCCTCTTGGAGGTCGAGTCTTCCGAATGGCCTGCTCATTCGTACAAAAGGGACGACTACCTACTCGCAAATACCTACATCTCCTCCCGAGCGTTCCCATCATCGCTCCTCGACCCCTCAGCATCAACGACACCGATCAACCCGTCCCATATGGACACGAAAGCTTCCGCAAATCAGGATCAGCCGTCGGAAAGCGTGCCTGCACACGAAGTGACGCCGAAATCGTATCCCGTGCTTATTCCGGGACTGGACACGCTTAATCACAAGAGGAATCAAGCAGTCACCTGGGTCTCTGTGCCTTCGTCCGAAGCGACTCAAGGGGAGTCATCAGAGCGGAGTGTTGGGTTAGTTCTTCGTTCAGAGACCGGGGCGGGGGAACAGGTCTTCAACAACTACGGACCGAAAGGTAAGTCTGGGAGCAGGCCTCCGCTCAAGGTAACCACTGACGGGATTTCCAGGCAACGAAGAGTTGATCCTCGGCTATGGCTTCTCATTGCCGGAAAACCCGGACGACACTCTCGCCCTGAAACTCGGAATCCCGGAAGACACGTTGACACCTGCTATACGCACCGCTCTGTCCCATCTCCCGTCTTCTGCCTCTAGCTCGCCGCTCGATCAGACATGGTACATCCCCCGTTCCGGCGCACTCCCATCCGAGCTGTTCGACATCGTCCGGATCATCCTCTCAACCCCGGGAACAGCCGCGGAAGACGACCCGGAACTGGAGATGGACGTGACGGGGATGTTATTGGAGATGATCCAGGGAAAGCTTGAGCGATTGAATGAGCTTCTCGGACGGAATGAGGAGATTGTGCAGGGGGAGGTCAGGGAGGAGGTCTGGAATATGGTGCAGGATTATATGCAGGGTGAGTATTCGAGGTGCCGTGTCAGGGCTTTCCGCTGATTGTGAAACAGGGCAAATGGACATCTTGGCCGCGTGTAACGAGGATCTTGAGCGGCGAATGGATGCGCTTGAGGCAGCGGCAGACGGCGAGTGAGGAGGCTCAGGTGTGATGGTAATGCGGGATGTGACCGTCGAATCGGAGGCTTTCAGGGATCATGATGTCCACGTGGTCCAAGCCCTCCTTTTCGACGTCTCTCGACCCAGGGAAGCGGTGACTATCGTGCCTCGCTGCACCGTACTGCGCATCACGCAATTCCTTCAGAACAGCTAGAATAATAGGGCTCCTTGATCATTGACTGGCCTGGAGGCTTCCCTGTCGCATCGTTGCGTTGGGCGAACGTTGCGCTCGCTCCCATTAAGCATATCCTATCAGTCGCCACGAGCGAGCGGTCTCATGGCATCACTTGAGGAAAGCGATTAAGGGAAGTGTGGGAGCGGGCTGTTCCATATATCGGCGAATGGGATGAACCAGACTCTGTCATAAATATTGATTCGTTTGGAGGGGGACTTATATCGTGTCCTATCCCGTTCAACACGGAATGTGAGAATCGACTCGTTATTCCGATTCACCCAGGAAGCTTCGAGTCAACGAAAAAACGAGTGTCTTCTGCCGTGACGGCAGGGCGTTTCAGGCAACCTCAAGCATCTTCGTCACTCGCTGAGGGGAGAGATTTGCCCATTCTCTCGAATGGTCGTATCTGTATTGTTCCTGGACCTCGTACGGTGTGAGCTGGATCCCTGCCCTGGTCCACATACCATAGACTTTTGATCGCCACGAACGAACGGGATCACAACGTTACGGGGGAATCGAGACTTACTGAAGAGAAGTTAGGGAAAGGGCAATTCTCAGCGGGGCGGATAAGATGAAGTAGGGAAACAGCACAAATTTGTCTCGAGGCTCAAAGGAGGCTCAAAGGAGGCTCAAAGGAGGCTCAAAGGAGGCTCAAGTCAAATGTTGCTCGGCAAACGAAGGTGGTGATTGCACGGGGGCCAATCACGACATACGACTATACCCCCCTCGAGCAGTGCTCCTTTCATCCTGTCCCCTTCTCGAACCCACTGCTTCTACTGTCACTGCCCTCAGATACGGATATAATCTGCCACCCTGCGTGTTGTATGTTTCGGTCCAGTTCTCTCTGCCATCGACGACCTCTTTGACAACCCACGACAAAACTTGCAATGAATGTACCTTCTACCGCACTCGCTGACGGTTCTCCGGACCAACTGAAGCTGACTGACGATTTGCAAGCGCCCGCTTGACGACCTCTGGAAGAAACTCGACGGCTTGAAAGCGGACAATTGCGCCGCATTTGAAGAAGCATGTGGCAATTCCTGCAGGAAGTTCAATGAGATTTACAAGGACCTTGACGATGATTGGCTAGACAATGTCGACGATTACCAGTCTTATCATGCCAATAATCCGGCCTTGATCGTCCTGAACGGAATGGAATCCATCACAGAGCAACTATGGACACTCTTAGCGCGTGCAAGGCAATGATCCCGGACGAAACGTCAGGGGATCGCATCGAGAGAGTTCGGCAAGCGGGGCTGAAGGCGAAGCGCGAAGTGCAGAAGAAATTGCGGACAAACCAGCCCGGGTCTCCAGGAGCAGAGAAGGCGTCTTCGAGACCAAGTACCAGTTGTCATTCAAGCGACGAGCTCACTGATGACTCCGGCTACATTGCCCCTAGCAGTCAGCTTACAGAGAAGTCTGGCGCGACCGGCGAGCAATCAGCAAAAGGAAGTGGGAATGACTCAAAGGTCTACGTAGAACTGTTTGACGGATCAGTCTTCCGGTAATATGTATGATGAAAAGCGTACCGCGTGAGACTATGTAGTAGTGATCAACACATATGAGCAGAGGAGTGTCAATGCACAGGATAATCATGGTTGCTGGGTTTGAATTGTCCTTTACGGTAGTGCTTCCCAGCCGCGAGTCTTCTCCGTATTTCTGTTCTCGTCTGTCCCAATCCAGACTTATCATGTAGACAGGTCACCATCACTAACAGCATATCCTATCCTTCCAAGTCGTTGACAACCAGCTACCGATGCCACCATATCGATTCGCCACCTTCGCCACCACAATCCATGATCAGCTGACCTCGACACAACAAAAAATGACGTGTCCCTGTCTCCGTCGCATCGGATTTCCTCGGTTCGCCGCGATACCGCCGTCAAATCTCCCCCTGCATCTCGATGGCAAGGACCTCCGCTCGTCTGTGTTCCGCTTTACGAGATCTCAAAGATGGTCAGCTGATGGAGATAAGGTTTTATCGCTTGTCGATATAGGTATATGAGTTGGTGATGGCGGGATAGGTTGATGTTTGTCTTTTTACATGATATGCATGTTTGAACCACCATGTTATCCCTCACGAACCCATTCCGTGGCCAACGTCAATCTCAGATGAATGCAGTCTCGCTCGGTCCGCCACTGTCTTCGACCGCCACCGCTCCTTCAAACGCACCTCCGAGCCAGATCACGACGACGGCTCGCCCACCATGGCTGGCCGATCAGAAACTGTCGAGCATGTTGAGTGCTTGCGAAGCTGGGACACATGAATTCAGTCGCGATGATTACGTTGATAACGGTCGACGGCCAAGTAGTGGTGAGTCTTGCTCTTCTCATGTTAGGGAAGGACCGTTACTAATTCTAAATTGCGAGATTAGAGGAGCATGGGTTGTCCACGTCGCAAGGCTCTACAACGTCGGATCACCCGTTACCAACCTTCGCCGTGCCGCCCTCAACGACAGCTCAAAAATCCACCGGCTGGCCGCTGAGCAGAACCAGTACGGGGCACTTTGATCCGAGCAGGGATCCGAGGCTGTTGTATCTTTGACATGGGGACAGATCCGTTGTATCATTCGTTGTATCTCTAAATCAAGACTTGTTGTATATTGACCGATCAATTGTATGATGATGACGTTTAGGCTTTGATCCCTTTTTAGCGCGTCATCCGCCCATACCTCGCACAAACCCATTCATCCTATTCCCCTTCTTCTCGCTCTGTATTAGCTTTCTCTCCTCACAAGGGAGATGGACCCTCTCCAACCTTCGCCACGAGGAACACACATCCAGTCCGTCATCAGTAGGATGGAGGATCAAGCGGCCGAACCACCACCGCCGCACACCTTGGGCACCGTTGGCGGTCCCCCAACGGACAGCGAGATTGAACAAGTGATCAAATCCGCGATGGCCCTCGCCGCCAAGGGGACCTCTCGTGCTGGTACACCGGGAGGGGAGGAGGAACGGGTGTCGCTGGGGGGTCAGACGTCGATGATGCAGGGACATGAAACAGCGCTTCCGCAGCAACAGCAGGCAAGTCTTTATCAGGCGTATATGAATCCGTCGTTCGGGGTAGGTCCGGCGCCGAGTGGGTTTCCGGTTCACCATGGCAAGCCCGTCTCGTTGCCTTTGTTCAGTGAGTCGTTCTGCCCGTCCTTGGTGAGTATCAAGACAGCGCTGATGGGTTATGCGCTGTGAAAGAGCCGCGTTCGCATACGCCGATCATGTTTCATCCTGCTGCCGTTGGGGTTGATGGGAGAGTGAATCTGTTCGTTGGGAACGTGAGTACACACGTCTTTGCGTGCGGTGACTGCCGAACTCAGACGCATGTGATGTTTCTTCACGCTCCTTCGTTCGCTCGCATTACAACCTATCTGGTTCTCGACTTTATCGCCTCAAACTTCGCTTACTACTATCCCAAACCATGAACTCGCCCGCTCTCTCGGACATCGCGCTCGCACAGCTCCCATATCGTGTTAGATGGCAAGACCTCAAAGACCTCTTCCGCCGCGCCGGGACAGTCCTCCGCGCCGACGTCTCGCTCGATCCGCAGAGCAATCGGAGTCGCGGGCACGGGACGGTGCTGATGGGCAGCCAGGAGGACGGTGTGAAGGCCATCGGTGCGTCGGTCTCTCATCGCTTTCCCGTTTCCTTCGGCTGACGCTTAGTGATTCGCGCGTGGTAGAGCTGTTCAACGGGTACAACTGGCAGACGAGAATCCTCGAAGTCCGTCCGGATCGTCTTCCGCCCGAGTTTGACGTAGGGAGCGCATACGGCCCGTCGCAGGGCTACGGCGCGGTGGAACCTCGGTACGGAAACATGATGATGGGATCGCGCTTCGCTGCGCCGATGAATGGTGGACGGAGGGAACCGCCGCCGCCGCGGGCGTTTGCGAATACGGGGATGGGCATGGGTCCGGCGCCGAGTAGGTTCTCCCCTGCGTTGGGCCACGTTCCGCCCGTACAGTCGCTCGGGCCGAGGGGAAGCGTCGGGAGTGTCTCGCCGTTTGTCGACGAGGGGGAAGGGTTCAAGACGTCACCGTTCAACGGGCATCGTCTTCCCGTCGATCGAGCCGTGTCACCGGGAAGTGTCGGGTTGGATACGTCACCGACGATGCGACAACCTCCCGTCGGTCTCGGCGCGTTCCCGGATCCGACGACGTACGACTCGCGGAACTTTTCGCCGTTTGCGGCACAAGGTCACGCCTCGCTCTCCCGCTCCGTTTTGCAACCCCGATTCCCCGACTCTCGGCCTCCCCAACGGCCGGCCCCGCCCTCCCGGACGGACACGCTCGGCGGACGACTGTTATACGTCGAAAACCTGCCACCCGCGATGCAGTGGCAGGAACTGAAAGATTTGTTCCGTGCCGCGGGCGGGACGGTGGTCCGCGCGGATATCGCGACGACGAGCGGTGGCGGCGGGCAGGGCGAACAGAGGGGCAAGGGGTATGGAACGGTGTTATTTAGTAATGAGGGAGATGCGGTCGCTGCCGTGGAGAGGTTTGATGGGTGAGTCGCGAGTGACAGCGAGCGTCAGCAACCCTCGCCCGGTCAGAAGAGGAGGGCTGATCGTTTGTGTGCAGGACCGAATACCAAGGACGTTCCCTCCGCGTTCGACAAGATAAAACCCAATCCGGTCCGATCCCAGCGTTAACACCTACAGAAAGAGGGCCGCCCTTGTTCCCTGAAACCGCGTCCGACACCACGAAACCCGTCGAGGAAGCCAACAACGCTCGCCCGACGGGGCTCGCCGGGAAAAGGGGGAACTTGCCGCCGCTGAGGCTTGCGCCTGCGGGGTACGGAGCGTTTAGCGGTGCCGGGGGCCAAACGGGGAGGTTGATGATGCCGGTGGAGCAGGCTGGACGGGGGATGGCGCCGATGACGCCTTCGGTGAGTTCTCCGAGTTCTGTCCAGACGAGGGAAGAAGTGGGACTGATCATGCGGTTGTTAGATGCCCGGATACACATTCCACGCGTATCCCTCGACGCCGCCCCTGATGCCCATGGGCTTTCTCTCCCCCGGCTTGGGGCCGTTTTCACCGGCATTAAACAGCCCGCAGAGCTTTGTCTTCAACCCGTTCATGAACCCAGCTCCGGGCGCGCCGATCCAGATGACGCCCACGGGTGCCGCCGGCGGCGGCGCGGGGTATCACGCGCCGTATAACGCGATGACGCCCGGGAACCCGTTGACGGTCGATCCGAGTTCACTCCATCATCCTGCGCATCCGGATTACTTTCCGCCTCAGGAACCGATCGCGCATGGGTATCATCCGGGAGGAGGGTTTGGGCCGCCGCGCCGTGCGGGGGAGGATAGTGCGCGGTCTGGGCAAGGGGTTGAGCGACAGCGTGAGGAGGATAGTGAGCGTTTGGAGAGGGCGGGGGTGCAGAAGAACGACGAGGAGGAGCAGACTGTGGGACAGGTCACGGACGGTCTGGCGTCGTTGGGGATTCTCGAGGCGACCTTGCCTGGGGGAAACGGGTTTTCCTCCCGCGCGAGTTTTGTCTCTATGCGTCCCGGGGGCCTGGCCGCGGTCAAGGTCGACCGGGACCGACGGGCGAGTATGAACGATGCTGCGAATTAGGACACATGGGATGTAGGGAGGGTATCATGGGGTTGCATGGTTGTACGCATGGGATACGTTATACATAGGGTTACCCGTCATTCACTTGTTAAGCGCGTTGGAAAAGAAGCGCGTGTCCTAAGCGCGAGCCAGTGAGAGAGGGCGAATTGAGGAATCGGATCGATCGACGACGAGGTATAGGAGGTTGTTGCCACCAGTAGGAAGTAGGACAGCAAGCAGCTACTCCACTCCACCAATCATGCTCAAGTCCATCGCCAGACCACTCCTCAACCGCGGCATCGCAGCACGCCGCACCGCCCTCCCCGCCCCGCTCTGGCGCGGTCTCGCCATACCGGCATACGACACCTCGGCGACGGGACGTGCGCCCGTTCAGACCCATTCGGTGGAAGAGCTCCACGGCTTGACGGCCGAGGAGATTCTGCGGGAGACAGGGTCAAGGAAGGATGCCTCGATGCGACATTTCACCGTTAACTTTGGTCCGCAACATCCGGCCGCGCACGGCGTCTTACGTCTGATTCTCGAGCTCAACGGCGAGGAGATCTTGCGTGCCGATCCGCACATTGGTCTCCTTCACCGAGGAACGGAAAAACTCATCGAGTACAAAAACTATACGCAGGCGTTGCCGTACTTTGATCGACTCGACTACTGTTCAATGATGACCAACGAACTCTGCTACTCGCTCGCCGTGGAGAAGCTACTCAACATCGAGGTTCCCGAACGTGCGAAGTGGATCCGAACGCTCTACGGGGAAATCACACGAGTCTCCAACCACTTGATGGCCGTCCTCACCCACGCCATGGACGTCGGCGCGTTGACACCTTTCCTGTGGGGATTCGAAGAGCGTGAAAAGTTGATGGAATTCTACGAACGAGTCTCGGGCGCGCGAATGCACGCGGCGTACATCCGTCCCGGCGGGGTCGCCTCGGATCTCCCGCACGGCCTGCTGGACGATATTTTCAAATGGGCGACGCAATTCTCGTCGAGGGTAGACGAGATTGAGGAAGTCGTCACGGGCAACCGAATCTGGAAGGGCCGAACCGTCGGGATCGGCAAGGTGACTGCTGAGGAGGCGATGGATTATGCGTTTTCCGGCGTCATGTTGCGTGGGAGTGGAATACCGTGGGATGTGAGAAAGGTCGCGCCGTACGATGCGTATGATCAGGTCGAGTTTGATGTTCCCGTTGGCAAGAACGGCGATTGCTGTGAGTCCACGTTCGGGGTCCGTCTTATCGTCGGTACTAACTCCAGCTTCCTCGCCCCTCAGACGACCGATACCTTTGCCGAGTCCAAGAATTCCGAGAATCCCTCCGCATCATCTCCCAATGCCTCAACAAGATGCCCACCGGCGCCATCAAGGTCGACGACAACAAGATCGTCCCGCCGCCACGGGCATCCATGAAGGAATCGATGGAAGCCCTCATCCACCACTTCAAACTCTTCTCCGAGGGTTACTCGGTCCCGCCCGGGGAAACGTATACGGCCATTGAGGCGCCCAAGGGCGAGATGGGGGTCTATCTGGTCTCGGATGGCAGTCAGAGGCCGTATAGGTGTAAGATTCGGGCCCCCGGGTTTGCGCATTTGGCCGGATCGGACTTTATCAGTGCGTTCCTTTCCTCCCCCTTCGCTTCTCTCTTCGACAAAATGAGCTGACCCTTTTTCGGCAGTGCGACACCACTACTTGCCCGACGCCGTCGCCATCATCGGTACCATGGACTTGGTGTTCGGTGAAGTCGATCGTTAAGGCCGGCACATGAGAGGAAAGAAAACGATGTGTGTTGTGAGGTGTCAAACGTGTATTTGTATAATTCGATTCGACACGATGAGTCGCTCGAAGCCTTGTGATGCGTCGAGACGTCGGTTGACGTGCGTCCTTCCTGTAGAGCAAGGTCTCTCTGCCGTCTTGCCGATGTTGCGCAGTGTTGATGCCGTCAGACGATCTGCTTGCATGTCCGGCGACGAGCCACGCTCAAGCTTGAGCTTGCTGCTTTGTATTACGACACAGTGCTCAAGACCTCGTCATCTTCGCCAAACACTCTCAGGTACAGAAGTCTGCGATGGAGAGCTCTAGGCTTCTGATCATCATCGACGACATAGGGACCTTGATGATCAAGGCTCATTGGGGACAATCGCGCGCGCTTACTTTACACCCGTTTGCATGCAAGTCTCTCGTAACGCTAAAGCATCAATGGGTTCTTTGCCGAACCTGAGGAGACATCATCTTCACATGACCTCACTGCGTGACTCAAGGCGAAGGGGATTTGTCGCAAGTCAAGCATCGGCCTTGCTTTTTGATTCACCCTAAATCGTTGGGTTGAAGGAGAAGTTGAAGCCCTAAGTCTAGCGACACCTCATAAGCCGCTGCGCCTTGATGGCGCGACGCTCTGGCTTGTCGGAGAATCGTAGCATGCATCATACGGACCTCTACACCTCATTCGCACAACTTGATAAAAGCACTCACGTATAATAGAAGACGGCTCTGCCCTCATGATCACGCCCTGACAGCCCCCGCCAGAATCGACTCGGCGACCGCGACTTCCTCCGGCAACCTATCCTCCGCAATCACCCTACTCCTCACCACCCCCTTGGGGGCCAAGTATCTCCATCCATCGCTCAACACCGCCCTTTTCTTCCCCTCGAAATGGAACGGGAAACTCGTTGGCGCCGGAGCGGTACCGATAGGATATTGCTTCTCCAAATCGATGAGGAGGAAATAGATCCCCTTGTCGCCTTGTTGCCAGCCGTCGGGGGGAAACGTTTGAATGTTGATTTGGAGGTCACGTTCGCCGTAGACGGTGCGGACGAATTTGGTGGACCAAGGACCGACGGTACGGCAGTCGGTGATGCGGAGGCTGCTTTCACCAGCAGTTTGTTGCTTGTCGGTAGCATCATCGTCAATGATATCTATGTTCATTCCGAAGATTTCTACCAGGAGATAATAAGCGATAATCAGCGCTGGACCTGTCGACTGTGAACCTGTCTTGGCAACTTACTTGGATCCCAACGAGCATCCGGGGGACGGAACGCTATGAGCACTCGAGCTGTGACAGCATGTATTCCGTGTGATTTCGATACGTGTGGGCGATAAACGACGCCGGACCAGTATACACCGCATCCACCAAGGGTCATCAACCACGGTCCCTGAGCTGGCTCCTCTACAGACACGAAGACGATCAGCGATATCCACGTATTGCAGAAGATAAGTGAGAACAGAACCCTCACCTGAACGGACGACACCGTTCTTCGCGTATGCTGCAGGCACGATATCCCGCACAACCAATCCCGGATAGCTTCCCGGATAATCAGAAACGACGAGTTGCAAAGGAATCGCCGGGCCAGGGGATCCATGCGTCGCGTGCAGCGGAGGCGAATTCGCATGTTGGTTCGGGTCGCTGCGGTAGATGGCGTGATTCGTCGTCCAATTGTTGTTGGCGTTCCAAGCTGGATCGTTGTTGTTTGCCATTGTCTTTTCACGCTTATACGGGATGTAAGTGGTTGGTTGGATGTATTGTTGCCAGACAACAGGGCAGGACAAAGTGGTGATCAGAGGTCCTGATCCTCAATGTGTGCAGCTGCGTCATATCGTCGGTGCTTGCAAGCTGAGATGGCGGATCGAAACGAGGTAAGGATGTCAGCAAGATGTAAGATATCGAGGTGACGAATTTGCATTGCAGGCGGGCTGATTTCCGTTTGTTTACTTTGTTGACCTCCGGGTGTCCGGGTCATCGAGTCTTCAGTCTTCGTGGCGACTGCAACACTACTGTGTGCATGTCTGTTTGGTCTGGGAACCCCTGTCGACCGTGGAGGAAGAATGGGAATCGCACTGAGATTAGAGGTCTCGCTGGGGACCGCTATGTGTCTTTAACACACTTTTGTAAATGGACCGTCGAGCTGGATTTTGCGGAATACGTTCGAGCGTGAATCGCCCGTCAAGACTCAAGAGGTCGTGCAGCGGTGGACTCTGGCGCTGCTTCAAAGCATACATTGAGTGGTCAGTGACTCGTGTCCGCGATATAAACCAGTGCGAGCTCACGCACACCTCTCAACGCTATAGAACTGCAGCGTGCACATTTTTTCCCGTTAGGAGGAGATCTGTGGAGCGGGAGGATGACGCACCGCCATCCTCTACAAGGCGATACGCTGAAGTCAAGACATCAGCGCGCTTCGTGTTCCATCCGTACTCGGGTCAGGCTATTCATTGAGCGCAAAATGAGGGTCGGAATGGAGCCTCTTCGGGAACGACGTACGTGCCGCGTCTTTTAGCATAAATTGTAGGATCTGGTGGTTCCTTCGCATCAAAGGAAGAGGATTGCTTGACGGCTATAGACGGGGATCCGGGTCCTAGCGATGCAGGACTGACATTAAAGGCGACCAGGGCCTGCTTAGATGGCGGCGTAGAATCAGACTAGGTGTTCCTTGAACAGATATTCAAGTCAAACCCCCCACCTTTCCCGCCCTTTGTGACGCGGCATCCCTTTTCCATTTGCCCCTCCCATCCGAAAGGTACTTCAACAGATGCTGAAGCTTATACCAGTCTTTCTTGTCGAGCGGAGGCTCTACCCTCAGCTCCGGGTGACAAGTGACCTCAGGATTGGGTTTCCATCGAGCATTTCAGATATCAATCGTGAGTTTGTTATGCGATGGCGTCTAGGAGATCCGTTCGCTCTCAGGAGGTCCTTCGCCGAGGGCCCAGCACGCGAAGATGTAAGACTTAGGCTACAGGTGGAGAACGACTACGGGAGATCCACCGCCAGCTACGAGGGGCCAAGGCGACGTCGGGATTCCCGTCTCCCACGAAATGATGCTTATCGAAATCACTTCGAGGCGACGTCACGTCGCACCTTCGAATTGGCCCATCCTACGGGGCTGGTGCGGTCAGTCTGAATGAACCGCTGTTGTTCCATGGTCTCAGTTTCCGGGAACGACACAGAAGTCAAACGTTAGCTGGGTTCGACACAGGCGCACAAAGTGCTGTATCTGACGGTCCGAAGATAGACCGCTAGTGCCCGACCCGAAATCGCGGGGAAAGACTAGTAACTTACCCCGCGTCCAGGTTACTGACCCAGCCTGCCGCTCTCGGAGGTTTCAATTCCTCAAGCTGGTTTCAGCCAGGGCAGCTGCCAGGGCCAGCTCGCACGCGTTCCTTACGTCTTCACCAGTCTCATGCAACTTCCCCGTCTTCCACGTCGCGTACGCGTCAGACCAGTCCTCACAGCGCTCATCGCCCTCGCCCTCATCTTCCTCCTTGCACGCGTTGAATCCTTCCCTTCGATCCGCCAAATACTATTCGACGAGGAAGTCACGTATGGATTCCAGACAACGAGGGATGTCTCGTATCAGCCGAAGATCTCGCTGATTGGGGTATGGGCTGGAAACGAGGAGCCGAATTATCTGCACTGGTTCCTGGAGAGTATCGCGCGGCAGCCGGAGGATGTTGAGCTGGTGGTCATCCAACGGGGAAAACGACTGGGAAATTTCGGTGGGGATGTCGTTGCGAACGCGGAGAATATCAGGGTCGTCAAGATGTCGGATGATCGGTGTGAGTACAGGTACCTCTTGTCTCCCTCTGAAAGGAGCTGATTCCGTTCGCATAGACTGGGATTTGCACAGAAATTACCTCTGCCGACGGTGGGGATGCAACGAGCGTGACCGTAGACGCATCGATCGACATCTCAGAGACCTAGGCAGATACGATCCTGTGAGTGAACGTCGACGAAACATGGCGTGTGGCTAATACATCAAAATAGCAAAGCTACGGACTGTCGATATTGCGAGGAGAGGTATTCAAGGCGTATACACACCCTGGGGCTGAGTGGTGGGGATGGTGTGACTTTGATACGGTGATGGGAAGGTGAGACGCTTCGTGATAGCTTTGAGACCGACTTTGGCTGATCAGCCGGTTACTGGATAGTTTCAAGCGGAAGTGTAAGTTTTCCAGTGGAGGTATCGGCCTCAAAGCAAAGACTTGACGCAATGACCTTGTAGTTCCGTGGGACATTGCGAAGGACTATGACGTGCTGCTGCCCGCACACCGCAATACTGATACAAAGCGCCTGCTATTCATGCGGTTCGCACGCGTTTTCTCTCGGTCTCCGGAGCGTCGCTGATGTATCGTCTGGATTCCAGAGGCCACTTGACGTTCTTCCGCAACACGCCGCAAGCGTCGAAGAAGATCACAGGTCATCCGGACTTCGCGACGAAGGAAGGTTGGCTCGGCATGAAGAATTTCCACCACAAACTAGGCAAGTCCTAATCCTCGCCGTCTTTCTCTTCGACGCTAACGTTTCAATGCAGGATGTCGAAAGCTAAAGACGATTGGTTGCTCGCCCAAAGAAGCCTCGTATTCGAGCTACATCGTCAATAACCCGGACATCAACTTCCTCGCCTTCGATGCATTGCCTATGAAGCACTACCTAATGATGGCACCGAGTGGGGTATACAGTCTGCAGAACGGGTTGGAGGATCCGAAGCGTGGCGCATTGGTTGCGCAGCGGATTGCGGATGATAAGGAGGATCTACGCACGACTGCGCATCTGTCAACGTTTTCTGATCAGGGCAAGGTGCGGGATATCACCTTAGTTCAAGGCAAGTACCCTGCGGGCGCCCTTTGGTTTCACCCTCGACACGCGACACACTACAAACCGATTTACGGAGACGGCGACCCGACTTTCCGGAACGATGATTACCTCACGTACGTGTATCGTCTGAATGGGGAGGTCAAGGAGCGTTTAGAGCCGGTGCGAAAAGTGGAAGATAGGCCGGATGTTATGGAGGAGTGGTTGTATCTGCATTGGCAGGAGGAGAAGAAAAAGGGTGAGTCTAGCTATCTGCTTCAGCGAGATTTGTTACTGAACGAGCGGAGTAGATTGGTTCTTGGCGATACCCGAGGAGGTTGAAGGTGATGATTGGATGTTGCTGACACAAGGACACGACAAGGGGGGTTATTGGGTACTGACAGCGGACGACGTCGCGGATAGGAGTCCAATAGACGTTAAGTAACATTGTAACCTGCGTGTCAAGGTCAGTGAAGGTTGTATTTACACCATGTAAATTGAAACAGGCACCGCAACGCGTAAGATCGCCACAGATGCTACAAGTGGACAGGTTACAACGAGTCGCTCGAACAATTTCCGCCAACTCATCCCTCTCGCTGATCCAAACGTGATTGCGCCAAAGGAATGATATCCGGTCGTACCTCTTGTCTGATACGTGGGCTTGTGCTCTTGAGCAACTTGTCATCGGATAAATGCGTCGCCACCATCGTATGAATCGGCCCTTCATGCCAAGAGGGGTTTCTGTAGCCCAGACATATGTATACACCGGGATCGTTTTGCGCATCGGCTTGTTATCCACGATATCAAAGCGCTTCCGTAGTTCCAAATAGAAACACATGATTTCTGGCCATGGAGATGTGTTCCCGTACTGTCCGGTAGGTAGCCACTCTACTATTCGGATGGGGCGCGCAACGTGAAAGTCTCGGCTACGGTCGACTTTTGCCCACTCGGTATTGTGCCAGCCTCACTCCACCTTGCCTTCTCGGACTATACACAAGAGCAGCGATCAGACTAGAACACGACAGCCGTTGTTGCTTGTTATCTAACTTATAAGTACTGTACACCTGGAGAGCCATACAGACCTTCGCCGTCACTTCGTAAGCCTTCTGCTCCGAAAAGACCTCGACGTCGTAAGCAGCACCGCAAGCGTGAAGACCAACCATTCTTCGCCAGTATCAACTGGCCTCTTTCCGAGACGCCTCGCAACTTGTCCCAGCGTCCAAACTCAGCGGTCATCGATTTGTAGCGAAATCGGGCTGGTCTTACGAGCTGGCGTGGTGTCAGACTCTTCGTAGGCCGGTAGTGCCTGTTTGAAAACGGCTCACATGCTGTGTGTTGGCTTGGGTTGCCCAGAGCAAGGAGAGGGTGATGCGTGATCTTTCTGCATGCACCTTATAATTACAGTGAAACTCTCAGAGCTGCAGCACATGGATATGGATTTCTGGACCGACTTGGTCGCCATTGCCCAAGTGAGATACCGATAGGTACGCCACTATCCAGACTGACTGCTCCAAGTGAATGAAAACCTGCTGCTGCACCTACCAGACGTCGAGACAAGGAGCATGATTACAATCCGCGAGACAGGCGCACGCGCGACACTTGTCGTTCCGGGTACGCCCCACCGTGATATGCAGCAGTAACCTCACTTGTGAGTTAGTCAATCTTCGCTGTAGCGGTAGGACCAAGCTCGCACAGGTTAATTGTCTGCACACATATACATGATATCACCATTGCCTTTCGGTGAGAAGGTCCTAATAGCAGATGGTGATTTTTACGAGTCTGCTTTGGGACGCTGTGCTGCCAGTCGCTTGTGGAACGCTGTGCTCCGAGTTTTCTTTGGACCGCTGTGCTTCGAGTCAAGACCGAAATCAACCGATTGCAAGCAGCTCCGGGCCTTCAGGCAGATATCCGATGTCAGCTGTCATCGGTGTGAAAAGGTGGGTCACATTACAAGACCAGCGATATGCCGGTCATCGAGGTCCGTATATTCAGAGCTGCACCGGCAAAAGAGTTTGGCACCTTTCAGCTTAGCAAACACCATGTGATGGTACTGCCACATTTGCTTTACAAAAAAGACAAGCATCAGCAAAAAGGGGGGTGAGCCCTGTCGTCGCAAGGCGGAAGTGCATAGCCAAGGACAACGTGATCAGACATGGGCAAGCCCAGCGGTCTAGATCAGGCGGAACAAATTACTTGACGAAATAGGGTCCAGTGGACCCGTAATACTCGTCAGAGTATTAAGAACAGATACTACACATGATCTAAGCCAATTTGGCAACAGAAATGTACTTGGCCTTCATGGGGATTTGACCCAACATGTGTGCCGCGTCGCACGGTACTTTTGATGATTTTATCATTTTCTCGATTTGCCTCGGCAAGGTGTGGGCATGAGACATGCTTACAATCTATCTATCCTTATTACAGCCTCGGTGTTTCGCTACCGTTTGCGCACCTTCATCCCAATCAGCCTCACCCACGCCTCCTTCCAACCCCTTTCAAAAACGTCTTCCGCAAACGCTTCCTTTGCCTTTTCCCTCGACGCCCTCCGAATCGCTTCTTGGTCCCTAGGCGGAAGACTCAGAATCTCGTGCATCCGATCTGCAAACGACGATGCGTCGGTGCCGTGGAAACCTGTCCGTGCGCCGGATCTTGTCGGGGTGATGATATCCAGCAAAGGACCGGCCGAGGCGTGTGCGAGCGGGATAAGGCCGGCTGCCTGTGATGGAGTGAAATTTAGCGTGTCACGATATGCAGACGTTACCCGCACGTACCATGAATTCGACGACGCTGATTCCAAAGTGCTCGTCGACCATCGTGTTCAAGCCGATTGATGCCTCTCCTAACCGCTGAACAATTTCCGAGAACGGCGCATTCACGACAAACTCGGTATATTCCTGTTGAGACGGTCCGTCAATCACAAGAACACTCTGAATCCAATCGACTCACTCTGACGCCCAACCTATCCGCCAACTCCTCCAATCCCCTGATTCTCTTCTCATCCTCCTCATTTCGACAACTTCCCATCAACACCAACTTCACGCCCTTCCCCCTCCACTCCGCATGCCGCTCAAACAACAAACCCAACGCCTCAATCTGCTTCGCCTGGTCCTTCTCTGGCCTGAATTGTGCGAGGGAAACCATGACGGGGTTTCGCGCATTCAGGTTCCCGAGACGGAGGAATTCTTCCGTGTCACATGGCGGGTAGACGATGTGTGGTGGATCATGTACGAACGCTCCGCGGTCATCGAGGACGCCGGAGGGATCCGCGGTGGTGGATGATGGACGACGGTCAAAGTTGAGCAGGCTGCTCAGGTAGGATCGGCGTCCGAGTTGGAGGAGGTTGGAGATGTGGTTTTGAGTCCATGATGAGTTGGTCATGGTCACGTTAGAAAACATGAGCGCTACGGCGTAGAACTGGGTGAAGATGCGGTAGTATCTACCCCATACAAATAAGCTTTACGATGTAGAAGCAGGAAAGACAGAACTCACAACAGCTTTCCCCACGTACGCCACCGACTCGCACTGATTCCCTGCTGATTCGTGCCCTCAACCTTTCGCTCCCTGACACGCCTCAACATGTCCGTCGAGATGACCGGATAATGAATGTACGATCCCAATGGCACCGAACTCCCGGATAAGACCGAAACGAGCGGCAAGGTAAACGCGTAGCCCATGGTATCTAGACATGTCATCAGCTCTGGGCCTCTTCCTTGAACAGGACTACTTACCGATAAAGATATCAGGCCACAGCGCATCCTTCCCCGTTACCAATCCCTGCAGCGCAAGCCATACGCTTCCGGCGCTTTGTCCGAGAAGCGTGAATCTACGCCAGTACGTGTCCGAGATGACATGCCGCGAGGGAAGGGCGATGAAGTGTATCGAGGAAGGGTCGAGGGAGATGTCAAATCGGGCCTGGACACAAGCGTTAGCTTTATAAGGTTTTCTGAAGAAGCTCAGCTGTACCTTGACTTTATGCAGGATCTCTTCCTTCGATGAGTCAGGGTAGTCTCCGGTGTAGACGAGGGAGAGGACGCGGCCTTGCGGATGAGTGGATTGAACCCATGCGATTGCGGTCCACAGGACTCGTTCGCCACCTCCGCCTGCGTTGCTGAGTGCGGAAGAAGGTCAATTGGGCATCAGGGGCCGAAGGGAAGGTGCTCACCAGTACGGGTGCCAGAACCCGACGATAAGAGGTTTCTCTTGCGGCTGTTCCACAGCAGCCGTCCGTTGTTTCCGATTCCTCATCCCCTCCTTGGGCTCTTCCTTCTCTTCCGTCACCGCCTCCTCCTCCTTCCACCCAAACCTCTCCAACAACCTCTTCTTCCGCTCATCATTCCTCTTCCTCAACCGTCCCAACCCAAGTCCAGCTAACCCAACTCCAACGAGCACCAGTATCGGTATCAGCGAGAGGTAGAGGTAGATCGGCGCAATGTCCTGTTGTTGGTTTGGCGGGAATACCGGACGGCCGGCGCGGGGTGGACGGAAACCTGTTGCTGGTAGTCCCTTGCGGATCAGTGGGGGACGTGGGCGTTCCATTTTGGCTGCGGTAGAGGTCGAGATGAGGTGAAGGGTAGACGAAGATGATATCATGCTTGCATGGTGGACCCTACTTACGTAACCCTTCGATCGGCCGTTGGCAGAAAAAGACGACTTCAAGTCACAGGGGCGACTTCATTTCCTGACTTCCTCTTCATACCCTCAGTACCCTCATCAGACTAAACCATACATAATGTCAGGCCGTCCCGTTCAACCCCGATACATCGGTCTCCCGGGATCCGACGCACCCTCGAACCCGCTCACCGCGTTCTGGAAGAACCAGGTCGTGAACCCGGAATACCGTGCAGGAAACCTCAAGTACGTCTTCTTCCCTTCTCCGTGTCTGTGTGTCGCTCGCTGATCGCGATATCGGGGCGCAGCATCCTCCTCGGTGTGACCACCTTCGCCGTCGGTGTCTTCGCCGTCCGAAACTTTGGCGGTATCCTTGTGCCGGGATTTTAAACGACGTATTCGTTACTTCGACTACGAATTACGAATGGACGAACATGGCGCAGCAAGAGCCGGATAATACAGACGGATGGAGGACTGGGACGTTCGGAGAGGGCAGACGAGAGGGAGAATGAATGACGACTCGCCGAGCGGAAGGATGTATCGACGCAAGACAGATCATGCCGAACATCGAATGAATGTATCATATCTTGGGTCACAGGAACATCCGGCCACTCGCCACTTCGCTGGAGTCGTCCCTGTGCATGTGCGGAGTCACCATTCGGCACACTGCAAACCGGACAATGTCCATCGTGGAGAAAGTATGCAGCTTACAGTGTTGAGTCAATCTGCGCCTCTCCGCAAGGGACGAGCGATTCAGAAAGCCGCACCAGTAGTCTGGCGGTGGTGGGACTGCTAATCCTGATGCGCAAACCAGAGACCGAAGCTTCACTCGTACCCGACGCATGGCGCAGGTCTCGACTTCGGAGGGCAAGCACTGTGCTGCGCATCGGTCAGTACCATTCATTATGTATCGTCTGAACCTCTCTGCTTCACAATAGCCCGTCCCTTGTTTATCGACGCCTTCGAGGACTATGCATCGCATTCAGGCTCGATAGGGCGTCTGGGATCAACTGTCAACCAATTCAGTCTCGCGACTCCGGACAATCACGTCACCGCGATGTAGCCTCACAACTCGCACATATTGCATGAGGCTATTCAAGACTTGCATTACGGACATCGTTCGATACCGTGCGAGCGTCAAGTTGCACTCGATTGCCTTTGAGATAAGGACTTGCGCCTCAGATCATCCAACACACCGATTTTTACTACTCAAAGGACAGGGCAAAGACTGTATCATGGCATGTTTCATGGCCTTCAAGCTGACTTTGGACGATGACGACATTGTGAGCTTGTAACACATAATTTAGCTGACTTCCTACTGTACAAACCATCTTCCGCTCCCTTTGTCAACAAATTCCGGCCGGCTTCTACTTCGAGTTGGAAGTCTGCCCATATGACCTTTCGCTATGTTATCCCAATGCTGTCTACAAGTTCTACAACGTCCTCTATGCGATCTCCCACTGACAACCCTTCACAACTGTGCTCTATACGCAATACCCTCCTCCCCTGCCGTGCCTCCATATCGTCAACCTGAATGACGATAACCTTTTCTGACGCGCCGCGCATCGTCATACCCCCGACGCCTACGCTTTCCCCCTCGGACAATCCTGATTCCCCTGTGAGCGTGCCATCTTCCTGTACCTTGTGGCTCATGAGTTCGCCAGGCGTCTCATGATCAACTCATATCTGTGCGCGGAACAATTCCAATCAGCCAAGGATGAGCAACAACGGACTACTTCAGACTCACGTCAACATTGTCACCGCATTACTCGGCACCGTCCGTACCAGATTGATACTCAATCCCCGATAAAACCCCTTTAACCCGCTATTCTTGAAGATAAACTTGGCCTCCTCGATCAACCCCTTTGGCGGTCCCTTTGGAACCGGCTCAACCGCATGCGGCGGAACAGCAGATCCTACCAACGGCGTTCCCGACGCCTGAAGCTTCTTGTGTTCTGTCCGATGTACTTGCAGCCGTGTGCGAAGGACTTCGTGTGGGTATGTGACGCATGAGGCGACCATTTTTGAGGATGCCGAACAGGCGAGGATGGTTTGTGAGCTGAGTGGAGATTGGTTGTCGGTTGCTGCGTGACTATGGCGTCAGTCGAAGTCGGACGAATGGGAGGAGGACTCACCTGCCCAGACCTTGAGTTGCTCGTATAGTGGGAACTGGACGGCCACATGTGTGACGCCTAGCAGACTCGGTGCGAGACCTTTATAGAATGCGCCGAGACCTTCTTCGCGATAGATGGTACGGCATGCATCGAGCGTGTGCTTGTACCGTCTTTCATTCGGTGACATGATAGATTGAGCCTATCACAGACGTCAGCCTTCCCCTCCCTCACACATCGATCGTACCGCTCAACTCACCATGAACCGCGTCTTGATCACCCACAACGGGTTCGTCGCGATCGTCCCCGTCGCACCCGCTGTCATCGCCGCCAAAATATGCACCACCCACTGCTCATTCGTCCCCCCACCCTCCATCCGTGCACCTATGCTCTTCCCGAGCTTATCCTTGATATCATCATACACGCTGAAATAGATCCCCCACGTCGGGAGGTACCCCAAGATCGTTGGGCCCAAGCCGCGGTACATCCCGCGGATTCCGCTGGTCCGCCATATCGTCGTTACGAGAGATTTGACGGATTCCGCAGAGGGAGCGGTGGATGCTTGAAGTCGGGTCTTGATCACGTCCAGGGGACAGGTTGCGATGCTCGAAACGAGACCGGCGCCGGCGCCGGCGATCATGCTGTGGTACATGTGTGGTATGCTCGGCGTATGTCGTTGGCCATCTGCGCGGTTCTTGCCTTTGGCTATTGCTGTTGGTGGTGCTTCTTGGATTTCACGTTCCTGTGCCATGGCGGACGATTCGGCGGGACTTTCTTCCTTGAGAGCGGTGTGCGACATTTTGGCGCGCGAAACGTTGGCAATGTGTAGACGCCGCTCCGACTTGCCGTTCTGCCGTCGGGACGTGTCTGGCCAGAGCAAGGAGACCAACGACTACCAGATTAGTATCACCATTTACAGGCCATCCACCGGTATTGAGCCCGGTTCGATCATGCTCTCCCCCTCGCGCGTCATTAGTTCGCCTAAGCGGAGCGCGTCACCCGGACGAAAGCGCAATACCGGGTCCAACCCGAGATGGTCCGACGACTGTCCGAGAATGACTGCAAGGGGAGAGTGCGTCTTAGGTGCTCTGACTGTTTTTCTGGTGTCGACAGGACGCAGTGGAGAATGGGTACAAAGGCAGGATTCGACGGGTCGAGGGCGCCATCAAGTTGCCCGAGCCAAGAAATTCGGCCTGAAACAGCTGCAATCAGATGAAACGCAGGTCACGTGCACGTATGTGAGCGTTTCACGACCTTGCCAGCTGTCTCGGTTCGAAACTGCCCATCACTGAATCGATACAGCTGCCCGACAGTGAGCACAGACCAGAAAGATGCGAGCTGCGATCTGGCTCTTAAAGATGCCGAAGGCCAGAGCTCGTATCTGAGAGCCTCGTCGAAAGTAGATCGGAGATCCGCCATGCAATGACAGGAATCCCTCTAGCCATGTCTAAGCGAATTGGCACAGGGAGTTCAATAAAGAGTTGAGAGATTGCTGACTATACATGACTGCTAGGACGCACTGCGATAATATCGATCCTCGAACTCCTCATTACCAGTCTCCACATCTGGCATCGGACGGATGGACTCGAAATGTGGAACCTCCTCCGTTAAAGTCGCGTGTTCTGCCTGCGACATGGTCGGACAACGATTGAGCGTGAGTCATTCTAGCGCTGAAACCGAATCCGTCACCTTGTGTTTCTTGACCCATTCGATCAGCTGCACCCCGGTCTCCCAGCAATGTTCCAGCTTGAGTTCCTTGAGGCGAGGTACGTACTCCGGATGATCGAGAAGAAGCTCCAAGATCGATGTGGGCCCAGTCATCCGGGCTATCAGACATAGCCAGCTTCTCCGGAGACGGCATACCTGACCCAGATACCGACAGTCTCGCCAGATTGGGGGACTGCGAGATCCATTTCTCCAGACGCGCGATATCGTCTCGGTGACTGCATTGCAGCGCGAGGCTCTCTAGCTTTGTCAGCGAATCGAGAGATGCTGGTGAATCTGCCACGGTCGGGATGAGTGGTCTTGAAATGGCGAAAGTCGAAGAACGCGAGTTGAACTTGTACTTGTCGAACGAGTCTCGACTGCTCAGGACAAAGGGAAGCGCGCGTGGATTCGGCGCACGATATCGCTTGCCCATACTGAAGGTGGTGGGATCATGGCCGTATGGAGGAGTGAGTGTATGGGAGCTGAACGCGTTCGACATGATAGCTACCGCTGAATCGCAACCTATACTACGGTACGACCGCAAGCAGGTGGCGTTATATCACCCTCTCTCGGACAAACCTTGAGTCTGGACAGCTCCAGCAACACGGCCAATATAAATGTGCATACCAGATGAACAAACGAAAGTGCATGACCACTTCAAACGGCCTACTAACAACAGCAGTCCTTATCCAACCAGAACCAAATCCAACTTTACCTACGAAACTCATCTAATGAAGAAGCGTCCATTATCTATTCCCTCCATCAGACTCCATACCTGAAGAGTCGATGTGGAACCACCTATTCGAGAAGGCTGTACCTCTTGTGCAAGGAATCACCGCCCGCCTCGGCGCAGGCGGTCCCGTTATACGAGAACCCGCGTTGGCAGGAATAGATCTTGCAGTGTCCCTCAACGCAAGCGACCTGTGACAGAGGAATGTTAGTGAATGTTGGGTTGTGGAGAACGCAGGGTGACTCACTTCGTTCGCGCCGGGGATGTCGGAGCAGACTTGACCTTTGGGACCGGGAAGGATGGGATAGATACATCCTCCGCCTAGCAACCACGCATCAGTGCTCGTTCTCATACAGTAAGGTCAAGAAGGGACTTACAAGAATCCAACGCATTCTGCACATCCGTACACTCCCAATCCGCCTTGCCCTTGTTCAGAACCGCACACGGGACCCACCCGGGCTCACACGTCTTTTCGTTCGTCGAGCGGTAGTACTGCCGCAGCAACGTTGGCTCGGGGAGGTCCCGTACGCCGAAAGTCGCGGTGGCGACAAAGTCGAGTAGGTCGGCAAAGGATTCTTCGGAATCAATTGTCCCCGAGGAGGAGAGGAAGTCGTCGAGTTCCGGTACGACATCGGCGGGTGAGTAGGTGGGGTGGTCTGCCGCGTCGAGAGAGCGTTTGTATTCGTCAGGATAGGTAGGGTACTCTGTAGGGTACGAGGGATAGTCGTCGGTCGAGGTCGTCTTGGGCGGTTTAGGCGTCTTTGAAGGGCACGGCTTTTCCGGCTTCTGACACTTGTTGTTGCATTTGACTTTACCCTTGGGGCAATCTACCCTTGTTATCAGCGCCGGGTCCCGGAGAAGGAAGCAGACGGCAAACGTACCGTACGAGCAGTCCTTGCAGCTCTTCGGGATAGCGCCTTTCGGGTACTCGCATCCTCGCGGGCATTCCTTGTACTGGTCAAGCTGATAGGAGTCGGTCGCGCGCGTGAGCACTCTTCCTACACTTTACGTATAAACACCTGACGACTCACGAAGTCTTCCGCGGCGTTGAGGACGGCCTGCTGGACGAACAACTCTTCCCACGAAGCCGGCAAGGAATCCAACCCGAGTTTCTTGGCGAGTTTCTTCACGCCCTCTTGCTTGACCTTTTTCTGCAGCTGATCGACCGTCTTGTCGGTGAGTTCACCGTCGGCTTGACAGAGGCAGATCTTGGGATCCCATTTCAAGTTGACCGAAGGGACGGGACGGATGAACGTGAGGGGAGAGGTGACTTTTAGTTTGTCGACTTGTTGGCAGAAGGTGCCGCCGTCTTTCTTTGCGATAGTAGGGAGAGCGAACGTGGCGAGAACGGAAAGGAGAAAGGTAAGGGATGCGAAGTGCATCTTGGTGAAGGAATGTGCTGCTGATTAGTCGTGTACTACCCAACTGACCATGAACAAGAGCAAATGCATACCCTATATACCCACCGCGATGGAGTCAACCTACCAACGCGTCCGAGAAAAACAAGGCATCGCCTTGAACCTCTTTCTCACCACCCCTTCTCCCCTTCTCGTCACATTCCTCACCTTTCCATGCCATCCCTCGGCTCCAAGACGACCACCCTGAAACGGTCAACGGCGGAACACGAGGCCTTCTACGCGGCGTTTCAGGGTGAGTCGCGTTTTCGATCGGGCGATAGGAGGTGTTGTAGAAGGGGTGAGTGGAAGGGGCTTTTTTGGAGGGGTTCGTTGTGCACTTTGAGTTGTTTTCCTATGACGAGGTGGTAGCAAGGAGGAAGGAGGTTAAGGACGTGGCGGGCAACGTAGCTGAAGAGCTGAGGAACTCGGCTGGGGAGTTGACTATGCACGGGTCGAACGATGACGAGGAACCGGTTCGCGAAGAAACGACGAGTCATAGACTGAGTGAGGCGTGAACTGAGGAGCATGGATGTTGCGACGTCGATCCCACTTCGCTGGCAGAAGAACACGACTGGAAAGTATCCGTCCAGCTATCGATATCCACGAAAAGCTATCCCATTCTACGCGCCTGTATGGATGTGGTGGAGCAGACTTCACGTGCGACTCTCTGACAGCCAGAATGGTCATGAGATCAGGTTGAGACCCCGGGTGCGACTCGTTTCGCTACGCATAGCCTGCAAGATTGAGCGGAATCGTTCTGAAACGTCTCCTATTCCGACCCAACGTGGGAAAACATCTAGAGACAGCCAGGTGCGCCCAAATTCCGCTCGCCACTTAGAGTGTGATCGATCACTTGTGGTCGACGCGGTATTGCTATCACATTCAACATTCTTCAACCATCCATACCCTGGCCTTGTTCCCCCAGATCATCGGCACCATGGCTTCCTTTCCACCGGGATTCGGTCCACCGCCGGGATTCACCAACACTTATGGTTTCCCACCCATGGACGACTCGGCCTCGATCACGCCCATGGAAGGCGGCGGCTCTTTGAGTCGCGCCGAGATCGAGAAGAAGGCTCGCAAGTGGCGACAAAGTCAGACGCGGCGGTTCAGTGAGAAGAGGAAGGCGGGTGGGGGAGGAGGGATTGATGGTGGTAAGGCGGAATTGCCGCCCGAGCACTTGAGGAAGATTATCAAGGATCATGGGGATATGAGTAATCGAAAGGTGAGTTTCGTGGTCTATTCTGGTCGGGAGTGGTGTGCTGATGTGGTCGTGGTAGTTCCGGAATGATAAGCGTGTGCATTTGGGAGCGTTGAAGTATGTGCCGCATGCGGTTATGAAGTTGTTGGAGAACATCCCCTGTCCTTGGGAGGTGAGTATTTTCGTCCCGCCGCCATGAACTCGGCTGACCTCCTGAGCAGCAAGTACGCGAAGTCAAAGTCCTCTACCACATTTCCGGCGCCATTACCTTTGTCAACGAAGTCCCCCGCGTCGCCGAACCAATCTACCACGCCCAATGGGCTTCGATGTGGCTCGCGATGCGTCGCGAGAAACGAGACCGTCGGCATTTCAAGCGAATGCGGTTCCCCCCGTTCGATGACGAGGAGCCGCCGATGGATTACGGGGATAACGTGTTGGATGTCGAGCCGTTGGAGGCGATCCAGCTCGAGTTGGATGAGGAGGAGGATGCGGCGATTCAGGAGTGGTTTTATGATCCCAAGCCGCTGTTGGATACGCCGCATATCAATGGACCGACGTACAAGACGTATCACCTGACGCTGCCGCAACTCGCCAATCTGTACCGGATCGGACGACAGCTGCTGAGCGATTACTCTGACAACAATGCGTTTTACTTGTTCGACAAGAAATCGTTCTTTACCGCCAAGGCCCTCAACGTCGCGCTCCCTGGTGGACCCAAATTCGAACCGCTTTACAGAGACATGGACAACTTTGACGAGGACTGGAACGAATTCAACGATATCAACAAGGTCATCATCCGTGGCCTGATCCGATCCGAGTACAAGATTGCTTTCCCGCACCTGTACAACTCGCTCCCGCGGGCTGTTCACATCGGAAACTACCACGAGCCGAAGAACGTCTACATCAAGACTGACGACCCGGACTTGCCGGCGTTCTACTTTGATCCGCTGATCAACCCGATCTCGCAGCGTCAGGTGATCCAGGCACACGCAGAGTTGGTGTCGCACGAGGATGCCGTGTTCGGGTATGGCGTGGAGGAGGACGAGGAGTTCGAATTGCCGGAGGAGATGGACCCGTTCTTGGCCGAGGAGGAACTCAGCAACGATAACACGGCCGACGCGATCGCTCTTTACTGGGCGCCGTACCCGTACGACAAGCGAAGCGGTCGAACACGTCGTGCGCAGGATATCCCGCTCGTCAAGAATTTCTACCTCGAGCACTGCCCGCCGAACCAGCCCGTCAAGATCCGAGTCTCGTATCAAAAGTTGCTGAAATGCTACGTCCTCAACGCGCTCCACCACAAGCCGCCCAAGGCGATGGGCAAGCGAAACTTGTTCAAGAGTTTGAAGAATACCAAGTTTTTCCAAACGACGACGCTGGATTGGGTCGAGGCCGGTCTGCAAGTCTGTCGACAGGGTTACAACATGCTCAACTTGCTCATCCATCGAAAGAACTTGAACTACCTCCACTTGGATTACAACATGAACTTGAAGCCGATCAAGACGTTGACGACCAAGGAGAGGAAAAAGTCGCGATTCGGAAACGCTTTCCACTTGATTCGAGAAATCCTCCGTCTCACCAAGTTGATCGTCGACGCCCACGTCCAGTACCGACTCGGAAACGTCGATGCCTTCCAGTTGGCAGACGGCCTGCAGTACATGTTTGCCCATGTCGGTCAGTTGACCGGTATGTACCGATACAAGTACAAGTTGATGCGACAAGTCCGAATGTGCAAGGATCTCAAGCACTTGATCTATGCGCGATTCAACACCGGCCCCGTCGGAAAGGGCCCCGGTGTCGGCTTCTGGGCGCCCGGATGGCGAGTGTGGCTGTTCTTTATGCGGGGTATCGTGCCCTTGCTTGAACGTTGGTTGAACAACTTGCTCGCGCGTCAATTCGAAGGCCGAAACTCGAAGGGGATTGCCAAGACCGTCACCAAGCAGCGAGTGGAGTCGCATTTCGATTTGGAGCTGCGAGCGGCTGTGATGAGCGATATTCTCGACATGATGCCTGAATCTGTCCGACAGAGCAAGGCCAAGACGATTATGCAGCATCTCTCGGAAGCATGGCGATGCTGGAAGGCCAACATTCCATGGAAGGTGCCCGGTATGCCCGCCGCCGTTGAAAACATCTTGCTGCGATACGTCAAGAGCAAGGCCGATTGGTGGACTTCCGTTGCGCATTACAACCGAGAGCGAATCAGGCGAGGAGCGACCGTCGACAAGGCCGTTGTCAGGAAGAACCTGGGTCGGCTCACTCGACTCTACTTGAAGGCCGAACAGGAGCGACAGAACGGTTACCTCAAGGACGGACCGTACATCTCGTCCGAGGAAGCCGTCGCCATCTACACGTCCACCGTCCACTGGCTCGAAAGCCGAAAGTTCGCGCCGATCCCCTTCCCGCCGCTTTCGTACAAGCACGACACCAAGTTGCTCGTCCTCGCGCTGGAAAAGCTCAAGGAGGCGTACAGTGTCAAGGGTCGACTCAACCAGTCTCAGCGAGAAGAGTTGGCGTTGATCGAACAGGCATACGACAACCCGCATGAGTGTCTGTCCCGAGTCAAGCGGCTCTTGTTGACGCAACGAGCGTTCAAGGAAACCGGTATCGAATTCTTCGACACGTACGACAAGCTCATCCCTTGTTACGACATCGAACCCGTCGAGAAGATCACCGATGCCTACTTGGACCAGTTCTTGTGGTATGAAGCCGACAAGCGACACTTGTTCCCTGCGTGGATCAAGCCCGCCGACTCGGAACCTCCCCCGTTGTTGGTCTACAAGTGGTGTCAAGGTATCAACAACCTGACCGACGTCTGGGAGACCAGCGAGGGAGAGTGCAATGTCATGATGGAGACCGTCCTGTCCAAGGTCTACGAAAAGATCGACCTGACCCTGCTCAACAGGCTTTTGCGATTGATTCTGGATCACAACTTGGCGGATTATATCACGGCCAAGAACAATACGACCTTGACGTACAAGGATATGTCGCACGTCAATGCGTACGGTCTCATTCGAGGTTTGCAATTCGCCAGTTTCGTATTCCAGTACTACGGCTTGGTGCTCGATCTCCTCATCCTCGGTCTTCAGCGTGCAAGCGAGATGGCCGGACCGCCGCAGACGCCTAACAACTTCTTGCAGTACCGGGACACCACCTCCGAGACCCGACACCCTATCCGGCTTTACTCGCGATACGTCGATCGAATCCACATCTTCTTCCGCTTCACCGCTGAAGAATCTCGAGACTTGATTCAACGCTATCTCAGTGTCCAGCCCGATCCCAATAACCAAAATGTCATCGGCTACAACAACAAGCGATGCTGGCCGCGAGATTGTCGAATGCGTCTGATCAAGCACGACGTCAACCTTGGTCGAGCCGTCTTCTGGAACGTTAAGAACAGCTTGCCGAGATCGTTGACGACCATCGAGTGGGACGAGAGCTTTGTCTCGGTGTACTCCAAGGACAACCCACAGCTGCTCTTCTCCATGTGCGGTTTCGAAGTTCGAATCTTGCCTCGAATCAGGACCATGAATGGCGAAGTCTACTCGCTCAAGGACAGCGTGTGGAACCTGACGCAGGAGAGCACGAAGGAACGTACAGCGCAAGCATACCTCCGAGTATCTGATTACGGTATTCAAGAGTTTAACAACCGACTTCGACAAATCTTGATGTCTTCCGGTTCGACGACATTCTCCAAGATTGTCAACAAGTGGAACACCGCCATCATCGGTCTTTGTACCTACTACCGAGAGGCCATCATCCACACCAACGAACTGCTCGATTCCATCGTCAAGGCCGAAAGCAAGGTGCAAACTCGTGTCAAGATCGGTCTCAACTCCAAGATGCCCAGTCGTTTCCCGCCCGTCGTCTTTTACTCGCCCAAGGAATTGGGTGGTCTCGGCATGCTTTCGATGTCGCACGTCCTCATTCCTCAGAGCGACCTGCGATGGTCCAAGCAAACCGATGCCGGTGGCATCACGCATTTCCGAGCTGGTATGACGCACGAAGCCAACAACCTCATTCCCAACTTGTATCGATACATCATTCCTTGGGAGTCTGAATTCCTCGACTCTGCTCGGGTCTGGGCCGAGTACGCTCAGAAGCGAAAGGAGGCCGCCGCTCAGTCCCGACGATTGACCTTGGAGGATTTGGAGAACAGTTGGGATCGAGGTATCCCCCGTATCAACACCTTGTTCCAGAAGGACCGTGCAACCCTCGCTTTCGACAAGGGATGGCGTGTGCGAACACTCTTTAAGCAGTACCAGATTCTCAAGCACAACCCCTTCATCTGGACGAATCAGCGTCATGACGGAAAGCTATGGATGTTGAACAACTACCGAGTCGACGTCATTGCGTCGTTGGGAGGTGTAGAAGGTATTCTCGAACATACCATGTTCGCGGGAACTGCTTTCCCTACTTGGGAGGGTCTGTTCTGGGAGAAAGCCAGCGGTTTCGAAGAGTCGATGAAGTTCAAGAAGTTGACCAATGCTCAGCGATCCGGTTTGAACCAGATCCCTAACCGAAGGTGAGTGAACTGCTTGCCGTCTTCGTTCGTTCGCTAATGCTCTGTTGCAGGTTCACGCTGTGGTGGTCGCCTACCATCAACCGAGCCAACGTCTACGTTGGTTTCCAGGTTCAATTGGATTTGACTGGGTAAGCTCAGTTTGCACATGTTGGTACAATCTGCTAACGTCTTGCCTGCAGTATCTTCATGCATGGTAAATTGCCGACCCTCAAGATCTCGTACATTCAGATCTTCCGAGCGCATTTGTGGCAAAAGGTGTGTGGACTTGTCAAACACTGGTCGAAACGCTTGCTGACTAGGCTCATCTTAGATTCACGAGTCCGTGACCATGGATTTGGCACAAGTCTTGGATCAGGAAATGGAAGCACTGATGATCGAAAGTGTATCGAAGGAAACCATTCATCCCCGAAAGTCGTACAAGATGAACTCTTCCGCCGCCGATCTCGTGCTGTTCAGCAGCGCCAAGTGGCAGATTTCGCGACCCAGTTTGTTGGCCGATGCTCGAGATGTCTTCGAGGGTATTACCAGCAACAAGTACTGGATCGATGTCCAGCTGCGATTCGGAGGTGAGTATCGATCTTCAATACGCCATACAGAGACTGACTTGCATCTTCTTAGACTTTGATTCTCACGACATCGAGCGATACGCGCGAGCCAAGTTCTTGGACTACACTTCCGACAGCATGTCCATTTACCCGTCGCCTACCGGTGTCCTTATTGCCATCGATCTGGCCTACAACTTGCATTCGGCGTACGGTAACTGGGCGCCCGGTTTCAAGCCTCTGATTACCCAGGCCATGGGCAAGATCATGAAGGCCAACCCGGCACTCTTCGTTTTGCGAGAACGAATCCGAAAGGCACTCCAGCTGTACTCGTCCGAGCCGACCGAGCCGTACTTGAACAGTGGCAACTACTCGGAGCTGTTCTCCAACCAGATCATCTGGTTCGTCGACGACACCAACGTGTACCGAGTCACCATCCACAAGACGTTCGAAGGTAATTTGACGACCAAGCCGATCAACGGTGCCATCTTCATCTTCAACCCGCGAACCGGGCAATTGTTCTTGAAGATCATTCATACATCAGTCTGGGCTGGTCAAAAGCGTTTGGGACAGTTGGCCAAGTGGAAGACTGTAAGTACTTGCGTCTGGCAAAGGGGCATATCTAATTCACATATTTCCAGGCCGAAGAAGTGGCTGCCTTGATTCGATCGCTTCCGGTCGAAGAACAGCCCAAGCAGGTCATTGTCACCCGAAAGGGTATGCTTGACCCGCTTGAAGTTCACTTGCTCGATTTCCCCAACATCGTCATCAAGGGTAGTGAACTGCAACTGCCATTCCAGGCCACGATGAAGATGGAGAAGTTTGGTGATCTCATTCTTCGAGCAACGCAACCTCAGATGGTCTTGTTCAGTCTTTACGACGACTGGCTCAAGTCGATCTCGTCTTACACCGCCTTCTCTCGATTGATTCTGCTTCTTCGAGCACTCCACGTCAACAACGAAAAGGCAAAGATCATCCTGCGACCCGACAAGAACACAATCACGGAACCGCATCACATCTGGCCGACGTTGAGTGATGACGAATGGATGAAGGTCGAAGTCGCCTTGAAGGATCTTATTCTCGCCGACTTTGGTAAACGAAACAGCGTCAATGTTGCCTCTTTGACGGCAAGCGAAGTCCGAGATATCATCTTGGGTATGGAAATCGCTGCGCCATCCATTCAGCGTCAACAAATGGCGGAGATCGAGAAGACAACCGAGGCTCAGGCTCAGGTTACGGCCATCCAAACCAAGACGACCAACGTGTAAGTCCAGTCTTTGTTACTCGTAAACTTGGCTGATAGCTGTTTATAGACACGGTGACGAGATTCAGACGGTCACGACTACCAACTACGAACAACAGACTTTCAGTTCCAAGTCTGATTGGAGAGTCCGGGCGATCAGTGCTACTAACTTGCCGTTGCGTGTCAACCACATTTACGTCAGGTAAGTCAGGTCGTATGCGGTGATATAGCTGGTACTAACGGTGGTGTCTCAGCAACGACGATATCAAGGATGAAGCCTCCAGCTTCACCTATGTCATGCCGAAGAACATTCTCAAGACGTTCATCGTCAACGCGGATTTGCGAACTCAGGTCGCCGGGTACTTGTATGGTATTTCGCCGGCCGACAATCAGCAGGTCAAGGAAATCAAGGCGATCGTTTGGGTACCGCAGCGTGGCAGCAACAACGGCGTCGAACTTCCTCACAAGATGCCAGAGCACGAGTTCTTGCTCAAGGATATGGAGCCCTTGGGTTGGATCAAGACACAGGTGAGTGAGCAGTGCTTTGTAAACGACTCGAGCTGACAGCTTTTCTAGTCCTCCGAGCTCGCGCACCTAGCGCCCCAGGATGTCGCCGCACAAGCCAAGATCATGAGCGCGAACCCGTCTTGGGGTCCTAACTCGATCTGCCTGACGTGTTCGTTCACGCCCGGTAGTATCAGTTTGAGCGCGTTCGAGATCACCGTAGCTGGATTCGAATGGGGACGTAAAGCACAGGATGTGTTGGCCAACCCAGCTGTAAGTCGAAACACTTTCTCGCTTCGACATATACTAATTCGCTGTTTATAGGGATTCAACCCGTCGATGGCGCAAAGAGTACAGCTCTTGCTGTCCGACCGAATTCTCGGTACCACGTTGGTGCCCGAGGGCAAGACATGGAACTATTCTGTTGGTTTGACCCAGCAGTTCAGCCCTACCATGCCATACACTCTCACCCTCGACACGCCAATCGCCTTCTGGGCGGAAGAACATCGACCCGCACCGTTCCTCAACTTTGCCAGTATGGAGTCTGGCGAGGATTCGGCGGATGTGGAGAATGCGTTGGCGTAAGAACATAAAAAGGTCACGTTCTGATGCAGGAAATCCAAAGTTTGAGATCTCTCTTCGTTGGACGTGGGTTCGCAATCTGATGACTAGGCAGAAATAAACTTGTATAGCTCATAATGTAATAATTCGTCTGTCTAGCATGACTCTCCTTGCCTTGCCATCCGATTCTGAATGTTCATCCCCCCGATGCTTCGGTATGGAGGGACGTTAGCGAAAAACAGTGCATCATATATTTTACATCGAGCGAAAGAGTGTCCGTTTGTACATCGCCATGAAGGAGGGAGGGAGCAGACGGAATGTGAATTACAGACGAAGACGTTTCATGTGGGAAAATGCAAGACAACAACAGGCTCATAGCAGGCAGATAAAGAGGATGATCTTGCTTGGCGACACCGGCGCACAACAAGTGTGCTTGAAATCCCGCCCTCGGACCACCTTCCGTCCCTTCACTTCGAGCATACCAGTCACTCTGACTCCGAATCGCCGTCGATGCGCTCGACGCCGAGATATATTCCTCGCGGCCATCTGCCGAAGCCAGATTCCAGTATCTGTGGTTGGATTATCTTGCAGCTGGTACGTCCGTATCCTCTGCGGCTTTGCGTTTGTGTGCGTTGCATAATCTGAACGGAGTCGCAGAAAGTATCCACGACCTTAACGGCGCGACGGCCCTTACCCAATTTGATACTGACGCACTGAACACCATCGCCCAGGGTACCTGGTGGACCTGGAACAATGATAGCGATTCCATCCGAATACTTGCGCCATTTCCACTGCAGCGGTACCCGTTGTCGACGGTTCTTCGTATGAATGCGTTCGTGAATGCCTTGCCAATCGAAAGACATTACAATATCTCCACGATAAAGACGGATTCGAATGGGGGTCTTCAGGTCACTCGGTGTCAAGGTTACCCAAGCGCCTTCGGCAATCGAGCGAGCGGCTGGATTACGGGAGAACACGATGTCCCATTTTAACAGTCTGGTGGAAAACTCGAACGGGGCGTTGTTCAGGATTGCACCGGGGTTGAGTTCCAAAAGGGATATCTTTTCGTTAGTCGCGTGAGTACCGAAATGAACGCTTGGCTTTGCGGTGCTGTCGGAGGTTTGTACGGTGTCCCGCGCATCCTAGAAAACAGACAAACACAAAGTATAGTCAGTCGGGTTCATGGACAACTTCAACCACACTTTGATCTTTCGCTGGCCACGACGTACCTGCCTGCCCGAGTGTTGAGACTCCACAGCACTAGGATTCGCTTCGAAATCTTGAAACAGAGTGGCACATTTCCCATACAGTTCAAACAGACTGTGAACTTTCTCGGTCACTTGAATTTCCTCTGTCTCGACCGCACTGAGGAATGCTTGTACCGATTCCTTGAACGCGTTCAGGAATTCATCTTGCATCGTCTTTCTCTGGCGAGCAAGGCTTCGGGGCGTGACGCCATTGCTGGTGATCTCCGAAGCGCCGGCTGTGTTGTGCTTCGAAAGAGCTTCGCAGAGCGATTCCAGGCGCGCTGTACTATCGTCAAGAGCCCCACTACCACCGATTGTGTACTGTGCGGGGTCGTACGATGCGCGATCGGCCATGGACATTGTTGACTGGGCTTCGTATGTGAGGAGTCTGAGGAAAGATCTCGTCGAACGTGGTAGGGTGGAGGAGTGGGAGAGCTTGAAGCACTGGCAAGCTTGGATGCTGGACTCGTTGAGGGCACACTGCGATCCATCTGGTTTTGTATTCCCCTCGATACTCGGGCTTGAAACGTCCCAACAAAGGAATCGCTTTCCTCGGGAGATCCCCAAGAGGACTTCACGTCAAAGGAGGAGCCTCCTTCGCCCTGATCTCTGCAACCATAAAAGTAAGATCTGACGTGCTGGAGGCGCATTATCTATGCTGACACTGCTTGCCTTACGCATTTCGCAATCCCTGTCACTCTTCTCCGGTCTTCCCCTGACAACTTTATACAAACATAAGAGGGAGCATCTGAGATTGGGCGCGACCGACTCCGGAACGGACTATCGATGTCAATGTGTTTCATTGTCAGGGTCTCGCTGAAGAGGCTTGCATCTTATTCAGACATTTGAGGCCCAGGTGCCTTGTTAGTCATACATGATCTGGCGTCAATCATGAGGTTTAAAAAACGGTTCCAATTTGCCTACTTCATGGACCTCTCGCTTTGAACACGATGTTGCGATATGCAGAAATGCAGTATGTTCCTTCGCCTATCGGTTGCACTCGTGTGAGCCTCCTCTGTACGATAAGTCAGTGACCACAGCCTATGAAGCAAGTTGTAACATTGCAGCTCCTACTTGATCGTGTACAACGGGCGTGATGTATATACTAGAGTCCAACAGGAAACAGCTCCAGCAGTGCGGATTCACAGATCTTTATACAGAGAACTAAGAGCAAAATCAACCACTAACAAGCGCCAACATGGACACCGATAGGGAAGGGCCCGTCTTTCAATCGCGCCCGATAGTTCTCTTCACAACGTCGACAGTGACTCCCTCTCTGACGGTCTCAAAGACGATGTTTTTCGCCGTCGAGTCGTACTTGACTATCGCAAAGCAAGCAAAGTTGTTTTGATGCGTCGCGCTCGGTCGAATGTAGAGCGAGAAAGTCAGATTGCCCTGGGCATCCTCTTCGCGATAGATTTGCCACTTGAGGCTGGGGTCGGTTTCCATGAATCGCGTGCCGAATATCAAGCCGCACGCGTACTTCCACTCTCCTCGGATGCTGATCAAGCTGCCTCCGAGAGATATCTCAAAGGCGTCGCCCGGTTCCAGGGTTTTCCACTCCTTGTCCCCTTGCACCGGCTTGCCATTGGCATACACTTGGCCGTGCGTAGACTTTCTAAGCTTTCTGGGGAACCGAGGATCTACAGGCTTGCGAGGGATATCGAACTGAACAGCCCGGGACCGTTCCGAAAGAAGATCTTGTGGGTTGCTGGATGTGCTTCGAATCCCCGCGGGCGCAGAGCTCTCTGATGTGCTCGCAGAGGTCTGTGCCGCACTCGATGGCTGGAAACGGATTGGTGAGAATATGGAATGGACGGTATCATGCTGATGCTTACCAAGCTCTCTTTCGCCATGCCCGAGGGGGCCTCTTCGGTGTCCGCGCCGCCGAGAGAGCCGAGACGACTTGCAAACGCAGAGAGCGATGCACAGATCTCCTTGAATTTCGCTGACATGTTAGGATCCTCGGGGTTGGGCTCGAGTCGCTCGAGTCGCTGACCGAGGGCGATAAGCCGGGCAAGGTTTTCGTCCATCTCCCTGTTCTGTGCGGACTGTGCATGGGCTTGCGGATCTGTCGCACCGTCGGGATTGGTTCCAGGCTGGACTGACGGAGTGGCTGGAACCGAAGCTTCCTCGTTACCGAAGCCTTTGAACATGTTCCAATTTCTCCATTCGCCCCTCTGAGCGGCACTGGGATCCGTTTGAGCCAGAGGCGCAGATGAGGCAGCTATACTCTCCTGAACCGACCTCGTCTTTGCTTCGTCGTACGACTGCTGGAGTGCGATCGCCGTTGCAAGGTCCAGATCATGTTCAGTCTGGTAGTCGCTCTCGACGAAAGAATGGCCTGGACCTATGGAGGTAGGACCCAAAGATCCACTTGAAGTAGCGGGCGCACGACTATATGACATTGTCCGTGGCGTAGTGGCACCGTACTGATGGAGAAAGGGTGAGGATAAGGGATGCAAAAGCGAGCCTCTAGGACATCTCAGGCGGAAGGACCATCCCCTCGGCCTTATATCCTTGTCGCCTCGGCCCGAGCCAACGTCACGATAAAAGAGGAATCCGGGGATCAAGGAGAGCGAAAGGGTGTCTGCTCAAAGGAAGCTCCCAAAGTCGAACACAGCATGACGCTATCGCCCTTCCCCGAGGCACAATGCGTTGGGGCAGAATACGAAACGCGTGGTCCACCCGCTTCCCGATCCCTCGTGGCCGTGGCATTGATCCATATCCCGGCGAGGCAACGCGACCGCGACCGCTGCGATGCGAGCTCGAGCGCATCAGCGTTCAATGGTGTCCGACAAGGCTGCCCGCTTCGGAGCTTGTCTACCCGGGTGAAGTCGGTGGAATGTTATAGACTAGTCCTGTTTGTACCTCACGACGGATCAATCGGTCACTGGGACTGGTTGCAGAACGGCTTCGCGATCCGATCTCAACATGGTCTAACCGTCAGAGGTACAACTGAGAAGGGAGAGTGCGCGACAGATACCGAAAGAACCATTCGGATCGAGACGTCGTACCGGAAATCTCTGGCGGCGGGGATATAGCGCTGGTGGACCCTCCCCGACTGAGCGACGGCGACGATTGAGTCGAGAACGCGAGCGTCAAAAACGAAACGCCGTCCCCTCGAGTTGAGTTGTTCCGCTATCACTGCACGCTGCTGATGAGGATGACAACTTATTGCTCGAGTTGCCCATGTCCGCGCTTTATGTAATATTCCCGCTCTTGCCCTGTTTTGCATCCGCCGTACACGCTTCCGGTCGTCAGTGGCTTCTAGGGGCGCGCTGTACGCGAGCCAATCCAGTCGGACGCGCTGACAGGGGAAAAGATATAGGGGAGGGAAGGGGAGGGAAGGGAAAGGGGAAAGGAAAGGAAAGGGGCTTCCATCGAACAGGACATTCCCTCCCAGACACACACTCCCACTCCCCACAATGGACAACATGGTACCCGACCCTTCCCCCGCGCTGCCCCCAAGCATCCCGGAAATCCAAGCACAGATTGACCACCTCGAAGCCGCGCACAAGGCCAAAGGCTTCCCGCTCTCCGGACGGATCATCCACGTATGCCACCACCTTCCGATCGAGATCACCCGCGTCCTTCCCCGTCCGGCGCAGCCAGGCGGGGATGCCTCGGTCGAGGGCAGCCCGAGGCCGGATAGTGACGGTTTCTCAACGAGGGGTTCCATCTCGGCCATGGGCGGCGGCGGCGGAGCGACCGCCGCGGGCGTCCTGAGCCCGCCCAGGATCCCCGAGTTCAAGGAACCGGATGCCGTCTCGCGCGTGACCGAGGACTTGTCGTGGAAACTGGCCTCCCGACGGGGCCATACCGCCATGATTTCGGGGATGAGGAGCCTGAGTTCGACGCATGAGCAGTTGGTGGTCGCCTGGACGGGGGATATCATGCAAGAGTACACCGATCAACAGGATCTCTCAAGCCAGCAGGACAAGCCGAACAAGTCGAGGACGGGAACGGGAACGTCGACGCCGCAGAAAAAGATGCCGGCGATGCAGAGGACGTACTCGGTCGCCGGTACGGCACCGGGAGAAGACACCCCGTCCCAGGGAGACCTCCAAGCCGCGGCTCCCCCCATGCACCAACAGGAACCGAAAGACGACGGTCGGCCCTCGCTCGGGCATTCCAACATGCAGCACGCCGTCTACATGCCCGAGTTGACGGACGACGAGAAGCGCGGGTTGGAGACCGAGTTGGACAAGTTTTCCGCGTACGAGGTCGGCAAGGGCGAGAGGGGCAAGATGATGTATGTGCCCGTGTTTGTGCCCCGGGAAGAAGCGAGGGGACACTATGAGGGATACTGCAAGACCAGTGAGTCCGCGTGCCGCGGCCCCCATTCTCACTCGAATTCCGACGCTAATCAATGCGCCCGACAGCACTCTGGCCCCTCTTCCACTACCTCCTCTGGCAAGACTCGCCCGTTCCAACACCGTCGCCCGACCCGATGTGGATGCACTACGAAGCGACGAACAAGCTCTTTGCGGAACGCGTCGCCCAGATCTACAAACCGGGCGACTTGATCATCGTACACGACTACCATCTCCTCCTCGTGCCCAAGATGATCCGGGAATACCTCGGACAGCATTCGCCCGAGCTCGAGCAGCACGAGGAAAAAGTGACGGTGCCCGACGCGAGTATCGCCAGGGGGATGGCCGAGGACGCGAGGGAGCCCGAGACACAGTTGGGCAAGGTCACGAGTCCCGTCTCCCTCGGGAATTTGGGCGGCGAGTCGAGGGAACAGGGCGAGATTGCGATCGGGATGTTTATCCATACCCCGTGGCCGAGTAGCGAGATTTACCGGTGTTTGCCGAAGCGAAAGGAGATTCTGGATGGCATGCTTGGCGCCAACTTGGTTTGTTTCCAGGTGAGTCCCACAAGTTATTGGCGTTTTGATGGCGGCTGACGCCGCACAGACCTACTCGTACTCCCGACACTTTACCTCGACCTGTATCCGAGTCTGCGGCTACGAAACCACCGCCGGCGGAATCGACGCCAACGGCCAGGTCACCGCGGTCGGGTACTGCCCAATCGGCGTTGATGCCGACCGGGTCATGCACGACCGGGACCGGGCGGGCGTCAACCCAAAGATCGAGGCCCTCCGGGCGCTCTACAGGGACAAGAAGATTATCGTCGGTCGGGAAAAATTGGATGTCGCCAAGGGCGTGTACAACAAGTTGCAGGCGTTTGAAAAGTTCCTCGAGACGTACCCCGAGTGGCGGGGCAAGGTGATCTTGATTCAGGTCACGACGCCCGCGTTATCGGAATCGCCCAATTTGGAGACCAAGGTCGCCGAGTTGGTCAGCCATATCAACAACCAGTACGGAACGCTCGACTTTGTGCCCGTGCATCATTTCCACCAGGCCATCGACCGGGACGAGTACTTTGGCTTGCTTTCCGCCGCCGATCTCGGGTTGATCACCTCGCTTCGAGACGGCATGAACACAACCTCGATGGAGTACGTCCTCTGCCAGGACAAGACGAGCAAGTCCCCCCTCGTCCTCTCCGAGTTCATGGGCACCGCCTCGTCCTTCCAAGCCGCGTTGCAGATCAACCCGCACGACCTCCTCGGCGTCGCTCGGGCCATTCACAAGGGCCTGACCATGCCCCAGGCGGAAAAGGAGAAACGACACGACCTCATGCTCGAATCCGTAAAGTCGCACACCAGTCACACCTGGGCTCGGACGCTGCTCAAGCAACTGCTCGAAAACGTCGGTCTCGAACACCAGGCGCACCAGACGCCCGCGTTGGACCGAAACGCGTTGGCGGCCGCGTACAAGGCGTCCAAGAAGCGACTCTTGCTGTTCGATTACGACGGAACGTTGACGCCGATCGTCAAGGTACCCTCGCAGGCTATCCCGACGCCACGAACCAAAGCGGCGATCGCGGCGCTCGCCAAGGACCCCAAGAACGTCGTTTGGCTCATCTCGGGTCGAGATGGCGAGTTCTTGGACGAACACTGGGGCGATATTCCCAACTTGGGGTTGAGCGCCGAACACGGTAGTTTCGTCAAGGGTCCCGGTGCCAAGGAGTGGGTCAACATGACTGAACACATGGATATGAGCTGGATGGGCGAGGTCGAGGAGATCTTCAGGTACTACACCGAGGTGCGTAGCCTGGCGTCGCGCTGGTTCCGTTGCTGACCTTTATCTAGCGAACGAGCGGTAGTACCATTGAAGTCAAAAAGGCCTCGATCACGTGGCACTGGAGGCAATGTGATCCTTCTTTCGTGAGTACACTCGGTACACCCTCTCCGAGGTCTTTGGCTAATCCCATGCCGCAGGGAGAGTTCCAGAGCAAGCAATGTCTCGACCTGTTGGAGTCCAACTTGACGCCGAGACGGCCGATTGAAGATGAGTGGAATTCCATCGTGACCTGCTGGACGCCTAGACTGACATCAATCCCGCGCCTCCACTGATGGTCGGCAAGAAGAACGTCGAATGCCGAGTTCTCGCCATCAACAAGGGTGAAATCGTCAAAAAGATCATTTACCAGAACCCGGACGCCGATTTCTTGTTCTGCGCCGGTGATGACAAGACAGACGAGGAAATGTTCCGTCAAGCCAAGTCGGTCTTCCCTTCGGGCGGCCGAGTCCCGGGACAGGCCGTGACCATGGCTGCGCCGATCGCCGTGACCTCAATCATGGACGAGGAAGAGGCCGAAAAGCTGCCCGAAGTCCACATTTCGCTCACGCCAGAACACACGTTTGCCACCGCCGTCGGACCGTCTACGAAGAAGACGCTGGCTAGCTCGCACTTGACGTCTCCGGAAGAAGTCGTCCTGGCGATGGAAGCGATCCTGCAATAAATGGTGGTGTTCATCCGGGTCATGTTAGAAAGAAAAACAATAGAAGTGCTTGTAACACGCTGTTCGGGCGGATGTTCCATTCTTGATGCCGAGAATCGGCCAATCCGCTCGTCTATACAACTATTAGAAATCCGCCACTGCTGCGGTCCAACTGTACAAAAGGTATTCATTCGGTATATATCGCCTCGACTGAACGTAAAGCATCAGGGTCGCCTTGCACCGCTGTCTCCCGAGCCAATGCGGGAGTCCGCATGAGCCATCCTCTCAGCCATATTTGTACGGCTCGTCCGCGTCGATTCTTTGAATCGTGTAGGTTGATGACGGAGGATTGGTAGGGATGGTCCGCGCAGGAGGGCTTCAGTGGAGTGGGTCAGAAGCAATCCACCATCGTCGGCGCTACTGTCTATGTGCAAGCCACTGCATGCAAGGCCTCCGCAGCGTTGCTACTGTATGTCGACTGCTCGTGAAGTGGTAACTACCCCTTGTGGAATGACGGCTGTCCTTGTCCCCGTCAGGCGGTTCCCCCGGTTGGAGCCCGTTCGATGCGGTGCCGATCAAGGCGCACGTCATGTTGAAGATATCGAGACCTATGAGGAATCGTTCATGTTGCAGCGCAGCTTTACAAAGCCCTTCGCCACGGCTCCTTCCGTCGTCCAAAGAGCATCTCTCCATATTCGTCGCGATCCATCTCTCATCAACTTCATCCATAAGCATACAACTCCATCTCCATTTCCGTTACACCGAATCAAGCAGTCGCCGCGGCCGCGACGGCGAGTTTATCATTTGCAGCGGCCTCGACGGGGTTCTTGCGGCGGTAGCTATAGGAAGCGTAGCGAGTAAATGTGATATGACGGATGAGTGAGCGATAGAGGGGCGTAGGCGATGAGGCGGACGGAAAGATTGATGGATGGTAGTGATTATTGACGACGACGCCGTTGAGGACAGCGGAAGAGAAGCCGATGGGATGGGGCGAGAAACACACGGGAAGTTGTTTAGCGAGTGCAGAGGACGACAAGAAATCAACGAAAAAGAAGGCAAGCGGAGCGATCAGCAACCGCCCCAAACCCCTCGTCGAACCCCGCCAAAAAGGAACGTACTCCCAAATCCTATAAAGCTGTCCCAACCCGGTCGCCCCGACGCAAAAGTTGACGGCGGCCAACGAGTAATTCACGGGCGTGATCACGAGCGAGTAACGAACCCAGATGAAGCCCGTCGCGGCCAAGGCGACGTTTTGCGGGACGGACAACTTGGAGGCCGGTCGTTGGAGGTCTTTGAGGCCCGCGATGACGAGGCCCCATTTGGCTGTGATGTGCGGATGGCGAGGACGGAGGGGGAAAAGTGGAGAAGTGGTCAGCGTTGCAACGATATGAATATGGGAATACGTACCGACGGGAGCCCAGAAGAAGATGGTCCTACAAAAAAATCAGCTCACCGCCCACCAACTCGAGAACAGACATACTTGGGTCCTACAAGCAACGTCAGCATACGCCCCACGCATCAAATGGGAAGACATACCAGCAGGATGGTTCATGAACGCTATCCTCCCCATTCCCTAAATCAGCCTTTCAAGCCCGCGCGGAAAAAGGGGAAAGGCGTACCCTGGAACTTGGACGTGCTTCGTGCGGCGGCTTGAGAAGTGACGGGGCCTGACATGGTGGTGATGGTGGTGTTTTGGGATAGCAGGGGCGGGGGAAAGGGGAGGGTCGATGATGATGGACATGTAACCACGACGTCTTTCGGGTTGGCGGAGGACGCGGAGTTATTACGTAAACAGAGGAAACGACTCACCTGGATTCAACACGAATCCATCGTCTCCGAGTTATCATACCCATTGATCCCCAAAGCAACCATGTCGTCCAACGACGCTCCACCACAACGCACATCTGCTAGACTACAATCTAGAACGCCCTCCCACACACCCCAACCCGCACCACAGACCGTCACCACGGCCGAAGCAACTTCCTCCGCAACAACAGCAGCAACAGCGCAGCACACCGTCGAGGAGATCTTTGGTGATTCCGACTTGTCGGACGCTCCAGATTCCGGGATCTCGGGGGATGAGAAGAGTTCGCCTGCGAAACGTGCAAAGTCGGAGGAAGGGGATGAGGGGAAAGTTCCTTCTCCGAGGAGAACATCGCCGTCGAGAAAGGGCAAGGGAACGGTGACGGCTTCGAGTTCGGGGGAAGGCGTGATACGAACCAGTAAAATCATTCACAGCGAAGACGAGGACGAAGCAACACCACAGGCCGAAGCGGAAGCCGAAGCAGACGAATCTGAAGCCGAGCGCGTTCCTGAACGAGCCCCGCGTACCGCGCCGAAAGACCGCTCCCAGCTGCAACAACGTCCCGCCAAGGCACACCGTCGTCCGTCAGGCGACGAGCGATCCGACCATGAAGGTGCGAAAGACGACCGGAAGACACCCAAGATCAAGTTGACGAACAAGGACGCGAAACCGGCGATGGATGGCGGCGCAAAGTCATCGTTAAAAGTGACCATCAAGACGGGCGGCTTGAAAACACCGACGCCGACGCCGACGCCGACGCCTACCGCGGACGAGTTCACCAAGTCTGCTGAACCGACAACGACGAAGCGCGTTCCCTCGAGGGTTTCGAAACCGAAAGCTCCTGTCCCTGGAACGGAAGACGAGGAGCCCTTAGAGGGGAAACGCAAGCCCGAGCGCAAAGAGGATGGTGTCCCCCGTCGCAGCAGGGACGGGCAATCCACGACGGGTAAGAAACGTCAGCGGTCGCCAACGGCGGACAACGTGTCCGATCATCGGGATCGAGGGGCATCTCGGAAACCTCCCATTCGGCGGGAACACGGGGCGGGATCTGATCCCGAGGGGAGCGGCGGCGAGCGGAAGGAGAGGTCGAGGAAGAAGCGGGAGGTGGAGGTGTCCGATGCGGAGCGGAGGGGTCCTTCGAGGCGGAAGAGGGAGTATCATCTTTCTTCTGATGAGGACCATCTATCGGATTCGCGTCCAGTCGCGACGACGTCGAAGAAGGATAAATCGTCGGATGTTGAAGAGGATCGAGAACGACGGATGGCTAAGAAAGGCAGACGGGAGCGTACAGACGGGGAGCACGACGACCGTGACGTCTCGGATCACGAACCTCCTCGGCCAAAAAAGAACAAAGCCAGGGACCACGCACACGACACAAACGACACTGGCCGACTGAAGAAGCGCGTCATCGTTTACACCGAGGAAAACCAGCTGGACGGCCGCAAGTCGGGGAAAAAGCATCGCGCGACGGAGGACGAGTTTTTCGAAGTGCCAACGGTGGAGAAGGGCGGGAAGACGCCTAAAACGCCCAAGACGCCGAGGTCGCCGGGGTATGAAGGGGCGGAGGAACGCGGGGAAAAGGTGAAGAAGGGTGAACATGCGAATGGGGATGTCGAGGGCAAGGCCGAGGAAAGACGCAAGATTGGTGAAGAGGAAGGGAAGCCGCGGGTGCGTCGAGATGAGGAGAGGGAGGGCAGGAACGACGCACAAGACGTCCCTCTGAAAAAGAAGAAGAACCGACCTCCAACAGGCGGCGAACCCGATTTGCCAAGTTCCGACGTCGAGGTCCTCCCCAAAAAGAAGAAACCAACCACAGAGAGATCGAAACAAGACGATATCGAGCTCGTAGAGCCGCCCGCCCGTCCGAGACTGCAAAAACGACCAGGAGGCGGACGCATCGCGGAACTCGGAGGTGGCGGGGGCACACGTACGCCCGGCGAGGGTAAACCACGTACGCCTATGCACCGGGACGGAGAGGAGGTGACGCCGGTGTCACGGAGGCCGGTGCCGCCGAAGAAAGTGGCGTATGATCCGTTGGCGGCGGCGATGAGCTCCTTGGGTGCCGGTGGGGCGGGGCTGTCTTCTGGGGTGAGTTGAGCGGTTTGTCAGGGGGGAATGAAGCTAATTCTATTGTCGTAGGCTTCTACACCGATCAACCGCAAGCCGTAAGTACATGATCCGTTGCTCGAGAACGCAGCTCATCAGTTTTGGTATAGTGTACTCAAAACGGACCCTATGGCGGGGATCGATATGGCGGAAGCGCGAAAGAATTGTCAAAGGAAGCGTTTCGAGAAATACGTTAGTTCATCGACTGCTCGATATTCGTACTTTTCTAACCTCTGGATCTGCAGGCGGAACAAGTGCAGCTAAACTCCATGTCGTCCGGCCTCCTCATCCAAGAATACGAGGTAAGTCCATCCTCTCCCCGTTCTCGATACCCCCTCACGCGACATCGAAGCAGGACCGACCGAAGCCTTGGCGAACGCACGCAAAGATCCCGCGGGACGACGTTACGGGCAAGCACGCGGAGCAGACGATCCTTGCGATTCTGGAGATGAAGGAGAGTGGGTTCTTCAAGCAGCCGAGAGAGCAGAATGGGATGAGCTCGCTGTATAGGCGCGAGTAGTGTGATGCTGCGTGGGTGGATCGAGTTGTATCAGACCATGATGTGGGAAGATGTCGAGCAGAAGCAGGTATACGTTTGTCAGTTGTAAAAGTCGGCATCCAGTAATCGCGAATGCGTTAGCTGTGACGCTGTAGGCTCGCCCGTTACATTGTCCAATTTCCGAATCCAGTTGTGTGCGAGATCGTTAAGTGCATCTGTTTAATTATACAGATGTGCTACAACTACGCTTTAATACATCGCGGCACGCCCATTCCCGCCCTTCTTATCCTTGGGGTCGTGGACCCGCGTCCAATTCTTCTGCAAGCCATCGAGCACCGCAAGCGCATGGCTGCGCTGCGCGTCGAGGGCGGAATGCGCGAAGTAGAACCAGTGGCGATCACCTAGGGCGATGGCAGCCTGCGAAAAGGGGCAAAACAGTTCAGCCTTCTCCTTTTTAGATGATGGGGGAAAGGTAAGCGAAGTACTGACAGCGTGATCCTCGAGATTCGGGTAACGGCACCATGACATTGCCAGAGCCCGGCGATCGCCGTAATGTCGGGCCTTGGGCAGCACCTGGTGTTCCCAGGAGCTGCTACGAAATTGATGCAAGGAGCGGAGGATCTTGTCTTGAACCTGAGGAAAGAATGATCGGTGAGCCGACTAGTATAAGACGCATCGGTTGAAGGACTCGCATCCACGCCAAAGTTGTTCCCTGATTTACGAGTCGTCAGCGGGTGCCGTAGGGCAGAACGAGAAGGACTGACCATCTTCGATCGTCGGTACTTCGAGGCGAAGCCATTGCAAAAGACCTCGCGCAAGGACCACTCCTTGGTTTGATTCCCTGTTGCGGGAAGTGGATTTGCGTCAGAATCACTGCTTGGCGGGAGTGATATGCATACTTGTGGACGAGATCTGCCAGACGATCGCATATCTCGTTAGGAGGCAATCGCCCTTTCCAGCAGGCGTCACTAGAGGTGTCTTCGTTGTCTTCTCCACCGAAGTCGTCTTCGCTCTTCTTGGAAGTGGACTTGTCTTCCTGACCCTTTGTCGCTTGGGTGCCGCCCAACTGTATGTCGTCGAAATTATGCGGTGTCTCTGACGGTATCATTCCATCCTTGGCAATCCCTTTCAACAATAGCAGTTTTACATTCTTCTTGATAAAGGAGCCCGACTCGAGGTGTCCATGCCAGAGCGGTGACTCGGGATTTTGGCTCTGCTGTTCCAACAGGTCATCAAGATGAGCGATGTAGGCCGGGAGCTCGGTTTGGAGGATCGTCTTGGCTCGCTGGCGGGCAGCTTGTCGCATTTGCTATCAAGAACATCCAATATCAGTTTCAAGAGGCACAAAATTTCCAAGACATACATTAAGGATGACTTGACTGGTACCAGTGGAGAACACGTCCTCCATGGAGACTTCGGCAACGTCGGCTTGGCTTTTGTCAGCTTGAGCGAACGAAGGCATGATTTTTCGTGTGAGCGGATCGCGACCGTCCCGATCTCAGATGGAAGTGGTGGGGGATGAAATAGGTGACAAAGCCTTCTGCCATCTCTGACATTCCCTTGTATATATGAAGCAGCAGGCGCATTTTGACCTTTGTCTCGCCTCGTCCCTTTGTTCGAGAGTTTTTGTCAATAGCTCAAAGGCATTTTTGGCTCGGAGTGATGGTGACGGCCATGCTAGGCTTGACGCTTGATATTGAAACATTCGACTTGTATACATGCTCACTTTCAAAGCTGACTTATCGGCCTGAGACGTCCTGGTGTGCAATGTCATTTCCAAAATGTAAACTGGCGTACGAATCCCCGAGAAGGCTTGAATGATCAAGGAGTCCACGCGGCGATACATTCACATCTATAGACTAAATCGTTTCTTCACGAAGTCGCCATGCTGACTGAACCTGATCTGTCATGCCTTGCATACTTCTCGGAATTTCGCGGATGTTTGGCTTTCTTCCCTTCACAGCCGAGCGACAAGTAGATTGGGATAACTCTCAACGCATCTCTTGATCTCACATGAAACGGTACATGGTATCCTGCCGTGGCAGCAAATTAACACATCGAATCCACTGCACTGGCGTGTTCAGCATCCTTCGGATTATGCGCTTTTGCCCAGTTATTGCGCAGAGCTGTGAGCAAAACCGCCATGTTGCCTCGCAGTTTCAGAATAGCATTGCACAGCAAGAAAAAGTCATGGCGGTCGGATGATGCGATGGCAGCCTGTTCCATGTATAGAAACAGTCACTTTCGATAGGCGGTATATACACACCGCAAACTTACGGCGTGATCCTTCAAGTTGGGAAACTTGTTCCACTGCATGGCAAGGGCCATTCTGTCGTCGTAGTGCCCCTTGGGCAAGCCGCGGAATCTGGCAGCGGCATTGACCATCGTATCTACTTGCCTGATCATTTCCTCTTGCACCTGTCGTATAACGGCGATATCAGGGGTCTGTACGCGCGAGATCCTGTCCCTGTAGCCCCACGTACGTCCACACCGAAGTTGTTCCCTATACGGAACGTGAGCTTTAGTTGTTCGAGCGCGCGTGTTATTTTTCACTTACCGTCTTCTAGGGTTGGAACTTCCAGCCTCAACCATTCCAAGAGGTCGCGACCGATATCGAGTGATTTTTCGGCCTCTCTGATAATATGCAAGGAGGCAAAGACGGCGACCTAATCAGTATCCGCGCCAAATGACAGCGAAGATCTGACTCACGCTTCGACCAATACGTTGAGTCTACCACAAACCTCGTTCCTCTCAAGACCTCCCTCCCATCGCTTGCCTGCCGAATCCTAGTTGTCTGCTGACAGGGTCCCCTGTAAGGGCTCGCCTTCTGGCGCGTAGTTCGGATCCAGCGAGAGACCGTCAACACCCCTGACTACGATTGTAGGCGTTCCCGGACTGGAATGTTCCTTCCGAGGTTCGCTACGAACGAGCTTCACATTGTCTTTGACGAAAGGTCCAGAGTCCAGATGCCCTTTCCACATCGGGGAAGGTGAGTCGGTCTCAGCGGCAGCCAAAAGAGCATTTAGATGTTTGATGTATTCGGGAATGTCTCTTCGGATGAGGCTTTCACGCGCGATCTGGCATCGACCTTGACAGCCTGGATGAAAAAATTTCGAACTCCTTGTCAACGAAAGAGCGTGAAGCGAACGCTCTCAACTCACTTGCAAGACCTCTTCAATATCTTCACCGGAGAATACGTTGGCCAATCCCCCATTATCATTGTCCATGTGTTTCTTGGCAAAAGAGGGCATGTCGTGCAAGACTGGTGTAGGTTCTCGAGACCTCCAGGGAGTGAGGTACCAACGTGAAACCCAGGGCGAAGTCGCAGCGAGAGTCCTTAATATAAAGATCGGCCAACATCGTCCATCGAGGAAACAAGTAACCCTCTCGAGCCTTTGTTCGATCCTTGTACCGCTCGAAGATGGTTGGCACCTTTGTCAAACAACAAAGAAGTGGTCAAAGGTATCAGCGAATATGCCTTTCGCGAAGCGAGCACCGTAATCCTCAGATGCCTTTGAATGGGAATATATTGGCTTACCATAATTTCCAGCTACACTACGGCTTGGTCGAGGGTGATCTTGGAACAGGACGGACAGCGCGACATTCTGTCATGGTGCGTTTCGACAAACGACAGGTCGTCTTCGGCTTTCGCTGACAAGACTAGAAACCGCATGGACGGACAAGTCGATCGCGTTTCTCACGAACACTGCTCGGTGCAGCGAGTCGTCCGCGTCCATGGAAGGCGAAGAAATGACGTGATGCTATTGACAAGTCGTAAGTCGATTTCCAAACCGCCCGGAAGGGGGTGGCTTGCTCTATGCATATGGTATCAATCTTTATCCCCAATACAATGTTCTCCTCTCATCTGATTGAAAGTCTATATCGATCTAAGGGGTAAACGCAATTCGGCATCTATTCTATACTTTGTTCTTTCGCATCTAAGCTGCACCGGTACAGACGGCCGTGGGAACAGCAGTACCTGCACTGTAGGCACTACGGAGGGAGACACGTCAGGCAGTCGAACCACGCCTCCAGTACTACACGACTTACTTGGGATAAGTGCAACCATTGACCGATACATATGCACCGGCCGTATCCTGTGCGTTGACCCATCCGTTTCCTGCGTCAACGTTGGTCGGCATAGCCGCATGCGTCAAAGTGACCGGTGAACCGGTCTGCGTGAAGGTCGGCAGCAGGGCGATCTGGGTCGCATCAAGGGTAATTGTAGCCTTGTTGGCAACGTCGGTCATGAGCATGCTTGAAGGCGGGAAGGCGGAATATGCTCCAACGGCACTTGTCTGGACCTGTCCGTCACCCTACATCTAATGGATGAGCCCCTGTCCAAACAATGCTCAGAAAAGAGGACTTACGCCACCGGTAGCGCTGGCCGGCATTTGCCCTTCAAACTGGTAACCTCCCACACCGAGGGAAGCACACTGGCCTGTCGCCTCTCGAGGATCCTTCGGGAACCAGCCTTGTTCCCATCCTAGCTTATAATGCCAATACGGACTTGACGGGTATCCGAGTTTCGTAGAGTTTCCGATCTGCGAATCAGATTAGCTCTCGTTACGACCTCTTCCGGCATGAAACGCACCTTCCACGTCCAGAACATGTAGTTCTGCAGAGCATCCATCGTCGAAAGCGCCATCGTCTTGACGTTTTCCTTCGATGCATCGTCCCATGTCCACCAATGATCGTACGGGTCACACGAGCTGATGGTTTCGAAGCTTGGGGTACTGCCTACGCCGTTCAACCAGTACCCACAGTCATTGATAGCCGCAGACCATTCACCACCGATGACAATCCCATAATCACGCTGGGACTCGTTGGTACCGCCTCCCCATCCACAGGCCTTCTTCCATTGTGCGTCCCAAGGGTCGGTGTTGGGTTCCGTAAAGGCCAAATAGGGATGCTGGTCCAGTGCGAGTCGATCCGCACCAGGCATAAAGTTTTTGAAAGCGGCGACACCTTGCATGCCTTCGTGAGCGACAATAATCGGACCCTTTCCGACGCCCGAAACGCCTCGGATCATGTTGTAGGCTTGATAGTAGAACGTCTGAAGCGCGTTCAAACCGACGACTTCGGCTTGCACCTCGTTGACCAGACTGAGCATGGTGACGACCGAGCTATACTGTGGCTGGGAAATGAATTCCGCGAATGATCGGTGAATGTTGAGTGTCCGCTGGGCGTTGGCGATGCCCATGATGCCGTAAAGCCAGTTGACGAATCCCGCTTTGCCGCTGTGGTTCCATCCGTTTTGACTTCCGGGCAAGGCGTGCAGATCTATCAGACAGTCAGCGCAAATACATACCCCGAACCGACCTGGACTCACCCAAATCAATCCTCAAGCCATACTTCCTCGCCCATCCGATGGCCCGAACAAAGTAATCCCATGAGACACCCTGTAAGAATGGTTCCCCCTCGACCGTCTCCACGGCCCAGAACCCGATCGGAATTCGAACATAGTTGAACCCGGCCTGGACGATTTGCGCGAAATCTTGTTCAGTGATGAATGTCTCGTAGTGCTGTCGCATGACGGATTCGAGGTAGATTTCGCCGCCTTTATCGCGCAGTGCTTGAGAGAGGGTGAACTCGTCGACGGCTTTCAGGTAAGGTTCGAATAGAGACGGGACTGTACAAGCGTTCAGCTCAGAACGCATCGGCTGTGTAAGGGGACTCACCGATAAAAGGCTCCGGAACCAGCCATCCACCAAGATTAACACCGCGCACAATATCCCTTCCCCAAACCCATTCCTCCTCGATCGCCGGCGACCAGCTCTGCGCCTTGCCGCCCTTTACGAAGGGATTCGTCGGGTCGTAGTAATAGTATCCTCCGAAATCATTCACATAAGTGAAATCGACGGCGGAACCATTGACGTAGGTTGTTATCGTTGATCCCGAGTTACCGGATTGAACCTCCATGGATGACGGTCCTGCCAACGGGTTCAACGGGTTTCCGGCAGCTCGATAAGCCGAAAGGTCGATTCCTTCACTGACGTTGGCACCCGTGCCGCCAGAAACGATCGTCCCTCCCGCCTTCTTTCCCGTCGTTGCAGCCGTCGCAGCAGCTTCGCTTGCCTGAGCCGCCGCCTTTTCGTTGTTCTTCCCAACGACGTAGATGACGGGAACGACAATGGCAATGATGGCGATCACCCCAAGGACGGATGCGACGGTGATAATCTGTTTCTTGCGCCGAGACATCGGTTGTTTCGCTTGTGCTTGGTCGCTGAAGCCGAGACGGCGCAGGTGGTGTGCGTCTCCGGAGGGACGGACGGAGCGGATGCTTGCGGGTTTTTCAAAGGATGAAAAGTGGGACATGGTCGGACTGTTCAGACCGCTGGGAGGGTAGGCATGTCGTCGTTCAGGCGAGGGTGTGCTGTCGTGGAATCGTTCAGAACCGTGAACGACCGGAGTGGTGGAGCGGTATGCTTGACGTTCCTTTAGACTCGAGTCTTGTCTTGAATGTCCGACACTTAGGAACGACCCGTCCCTCTTTTCCAAGTCCCCTTCAAAGGTCGGCTGATGGGTAATCCCAAGACCCGCAGCCGCGTGCAGACTGGCGTACGATCCGTGCTGTTGGCGGGGTATCGGCGCCGCGAGGGGAGGTACCGGGGGAGCGTCGTCGTTGTATAGTAGAGAATCGTCGGCCAACGTCGAGTGTGCCGAGGGAGCAAGCGAGTGTAAGGAAGGAGAGTAGTTTATCGCGGCAGGAAGGGCGGGTTGGTAGTAATAGTCGTGAACATCCTAAAGGAAGAACAATAAAAATTGCGTCAGCCTTTTGATTCACGTTTCATCATTCCATCATCCCATCAACCCCTTCTCTCCTTTTGTTCCCTTCGTTCTCCACCCTCTAGATTATGCTTCAACCGTTTCACCTTCAGACTATCTCTCATGCGGCACCAGCGACCCCGTCTTATCACGCGTACTCACCTCATCATCCTCACCAAACGACGCATCTCCCGCGTGTGGCACCTGGTCCCGGTTGAAAGTCGAAGCCGTAGGTGAAGGCGAGCTGATGGCAAAGCTGTCCCCGGTGACGTTGGCACGATCGGTATTGGACATCGTGTTGGCCTGCTAGAGTTGAGTCGGAGATACGGTACTGGTGGTGTCTATGTAACGACTGCCAACGCGTCAAGGTATCCGAGGTATCTCGCCCAAACAATTCGCTGTCGTCCGGCGTCAGCTGATTGTACCAAGTCGTGACGAACAACACTGTTGAAGTCACACTGCTACACCACCACCACAATCTATAACTCTTGTGACGGATCTCACAGAACCTTGGCTCGACAAGCTGCTCGACGAGCTGCTCGACGCGTCGCAAAAAGATCGCGTAATGAACGGCGTCACCTAAAGATCCGCACGCGAAGAGTGGCACAGCCGGAGGTGACTAACCCGGGATTGGCGTTACTTGGCGCGACTGTCTTCCGGAACGTTTCATCCTGTTTCATGACCTCCCCCGACCGTCTCTTCAGCTGTTTCGTCAAGGCGCGAGCGAGTGTAGGACACGGTACTCGGATGGTCAAATGGAGTTCGATCAGTTTCGCTTTGTAAGAAGCATCGAACGCCGCTTCAGACTGCCTGATCCACGTTACCCGGCGTGCGGTGAAAGCTGTTTCGTGCAGGATCCGGAGGATTCATGCTTTCATCTCGTTCGGGTGGCATAGCGCAATATGAAATTCCCTTTGGAAGCGATTTCTCAGAGTTAACTATGGGTGTGAATATATATGTCTGGGCTCGCGAGCCCAGGATCTTCCTCCGCGCCTTCATTAGTGATCATTTGAGCCAGAGCGATTCCGGTAAACCGGCCAAAGACTAGTGCGGTGAATGTGAGAGGTAGCGGGGAGTTGGAATTCGGGCAGATGCGGAGATGTGAGGCACTGCGGGTAAGGTGATGTGTATATAGCATGTCTGTCCATGGTGAAAAATTCAGCTACCTCAATGAGTTATTCACCGACAGCCTTGTCTCTCGATACCCCTGGGCTTCCCGCTTTGAAGGACAGGGGTCACTGTTGAGAGAGCGATCGAACGGGAGTGGTCGTCTGTTACTGGAACAAAGAGCAACACCCCAGATGCAGTACCGCACAGGGCGGAAAGATGAATATGCAGCGTGTGCTTTTCCAAAATGGCATCTTCATAGAACCCGTTTGCACCATGGTCATAGCATGATGATGTGATAGCTTCTACTTGGCGCGCAGAAACACAAACGCAGCGTCGTAATGTGGATCGTATATACATGAAGGCTAAATCGAGAGATCGAGTCCGATTATTACTGCCTTCGCATGCTTTGGAGACGTGGAGGCTCGATTTAGAGCCAAAAAGGAAAGCAGAAAATCGAAGACTGCCGAAGGCGAGAATATCATAGTCGGGCGTTGTTGGAGGGACTCCGAAGTTGCACGAGACGGAGAATTAGGTACAGTTGAGATAATGATCATGTGGTCGGACGGCATGGCGTGAACAGAGGCTGAAATTATAAACCTGGACTATGGATCGACGCTCTCCGAGGTTGCGCCTAGTCGCTGGCGGGCGACACGAAAAAACGGTGGAACAGTGCAGAGTCGATTGCTGCTGATGGGGAGTGGCAAAGGCAGGGGTGCGGTCAATGATGCAAATTCAGCTGAACTCGGAAAAGCAAGAAGTTCAGAGACTGCATTCATCGGCAGCCGAACAGGTTACTCACATTCGCAGGAAAAACGGTCGACTTATTCCTTCACCGAAGGGTCACTATCTTCGAAGTCATCGTCGATGTAACGAGCCATCATTGGCGGAGCCGCAGCTGATTCGCCTTTGATGCTGAATATAGGCACTTCCATCCCGAGCGCTCGTTTCGCTTTCTGCGACAGCCTTCCGCATCAGACCAATGTCAATCGCTTCAGCGGCTCACATCCGGCTCGTTCCTTTCGCTTTCTGACGTATTCCACCAATGCCTTTCCCGGAGTCAAGCACGCCTGAAATTCCAGCTCTGTCAACTTCGGGAACCAGGTGCCGATGTTATCCGTAAGGGCTTGAACAGCTTGACTGGAAAGACGAGTGTCAGGATTGGCACCGGTGGGTACCTCTTTAGGGAAGGCGGCACCGGCGTTTCGGATGGTCAAGCTGGTAACGTTGTCGAGTCGAGATGCCCAAGGTTGAAAATCGCCGACTGTATCACTGCTGAAGCAAGCGATTTCGAAAGTTTGGAGTTGGAGCAAGCCGTCCGAGTGGCAAGGAGATGTATCGATCGAGGGAATCAAGCAAGGTATCGTGACTACAAATTCTCCAGGAAGCGGATTGTAGACCGCGTTCTCGTATCGATAAGAGCGGAATCCACTGGTGTTGAATGCGAGAGACTCGAGAACCGGAGCCGTGATATCGATACACCAGACAGCGGACGGGCTTGGCAAGATGGCGGTCTTCAACGCAGGCATCGTGATGCGCTTCCCTTGTCCCGCCATATACGCCTTGCATTCGTCGCGTGGTTGGTATTTGACTTCGAGATACTCCAGATTTGGACAGCCTCGCAAAGCTGTGTGCAGCGCGTCTTTTTGATAAGCGATAGAAGATTCCGCACCTCCCGGTTGTCCTTGGCGCGTACTCGTGAATGTGTTATTGAACCCGCAACCAACAAGAACCAGCGTCTTCAACTTCGAGTAGTCGCGGAGCTCCGGAGCGCAATCGCGGACCAAATATCTTCCCATTTCATAAACACCCTCAACGCGTTTGGTAACGAATTCGACGCTGTCAACTTTGATGCTTTGAATTCGCTGATGGGACTCCGGGTCCGGTAGCATTTCGCAGGATATCTCTGAAAATGTTCCGCTTCCACGATAGGATCGCGTTGTTCTCCATAGGCTCCTCCCAACCTCGAGATGTTCAACGGCGCTTTCATATTTCGAGAGTTTCCTGGCAAGGCGAGACAACACAGTCGCTCCCCTGGCCTCGACCATCAAAGTGCGAGCGTCGGCGAGATATCGAGCTTGCTTTCGAGAAACCCTGTCGGCCGCACCGGATGACATGTCGTCAAAGACAAGGGTGTCGATTCTCCCTGCCGCCCGTTTGACCCATTCCGCTGATTTGGCCTCCCAGGTCTTCTTGATGAATCCAGTATGGCTGAAGGTTAGGGTCTTCCATAACTCCGGACAGTTGTTAATGAGCACCGCTCGCCACCTCCTATTCGTCCATGACATCCTGAGCACAAAGTCGGGGTCGGAGTCCACACACCCCGAGTTCCATAATCCTGATGATCACCTCCAAGGGGAAAATCGCAAAGGGATCTTCTTTGAACACCGCGTTTTGCTGATCGACTGACTGCTCTCGAAGGCGTTTGAGCTTCGCAAGGTATTGTTCACGTTCCGAGACTGGCAAGAGCGAGACGGCGCGGTTGTAGAACGTGTGAGCTTGGACGAATTCCTTTTGATGTACGAAGCACGCGGAGAGGCGGAACAAGATGGTGGGACTGAGCGGTTCCAATAGGGCCGCTTTGAACGCAGCTTCGGTAGCCCGAGGGTACTGTGCGAACTTCAGGCGAAGCTCGGTCATCCATATGTAAGGCAAGGCTTCTGTTTCGCCACTGAGTTCGATAGCCTATTACGGAAAATGCGGAACATCAACGAGTCTCCTATAATATCGCCCATCGAGTTGATCGATGACATTATTGACATACGCTCTCGAGATACTCCTCCACTTTCTTGAACATGACCTGATCCTCTACTTGATCTCCCAATCCATCGTCATCGTCTTTCCCATCGTCATCTTCTTCAACAACAGCTTCCTCGGAATCATCAACTTCAATCTCCTTTCTCTTTCGCGAGGACTTCATCATTTTCGTTGCCTTCTTCTTGCTGACCCGTGTCGGACGCTTGTTCTCGCTCGTAACGATCGTGCCATCCTTCTCTCGTTTCTCCAGGATTTCCATACGTTGGACGGCTTTGATGAAGGGATCGACCCATGGAGGGAGTTGATTGGGATACTTGACGCGGAGCGTTTCAACCAGGGAAGTGGCCATCTAGTAACGAGGATGAGATTCGTTAGTGCCTGGAAAACCTGCAGATAGCGTAGCACTTACGATGAAGGTGTTGTACAAAGTTGGAGGCAGATTGATGGCGAATACCGGATTGATTGATGTGGCCTTCATTCATAAGAGATTCGACGCGCTTCTCGATCGTTACCCCTATCCAACTTGAATTTGCCACCATCGCACCCGTGTCACCCCGCGGGCAGGTTCCCTCGAATGATCACAGATCCGCCTGGTTCCACATTTCTGCCGTCCGACACCACATGCATGTCAATTGAGCAGATCCTACCATATACAACCGACCTATACTTGAAGTTACGCGCCATAGAAAGGCTCCTCGTGCAAGAATCCAATCAACGGATCCAACATTGCTGAGGTCGCTCCACCACTCCCAAACAGCCCAAAATCATCTCCTGCGCCGTCCGCTGCTACCGCCACCGAATGCGGTCGGGATGGCGGCATCGAGAATCCTGCAGTATGTGGGAAGACGGGTTGCTGGAGCTGATGTAAGGGCGCGCCGAGAGACGGGTCGAAACCTGTGTTCATCATCGATGACATGAACGATGGCGTTGTCGTGCCTCCGAATGTTGCAGCATGTTGAGTCTGAGGACCGTACTCTGGAGGAGGAGCAGGACGGTAACCTCCCAGGCTTCCCACACCGTCGGTTCCATCCTGAGACTGACCCGGCATACTAGCGTCGTATGGTTCTGGCCACCAGAATGACCGCATGATGCTCTCGATGTCGACTTGCTCCGCGGGATTGGGCGTTGTCACCGGGAAAGGCGGAGTCGAATTCGTGCCATCCTGCGCGACATCTCTCTCCATTCCCCGACGTACTTGGTCTACGGAACAATGTCAGCCCATACCCTCGCTACATCTCTATCGACTCACTGTCTGGCAGCGGCACATCCACGACCCTCGGCGTAACACCCAACGTAATTCCCAACTTGTCCATCAGTCCCGCGATGATGTTCTGAGCCTTGCGGCATCCGGCATTGACCTTCCCTGCCTCGACCAAGGCGTCCCAACAGAGCTTCAGGGCCCTGGTAGCGTCGCTCGGCTCCTTGGCGGTTCCATTCGGGCCTCGCGGGTTCTGAGCTTCAATCTTCTCCAGCATCGCGTTCTCTGCAGCAACCGCTCGAACGTGGATCGTACTAGCCACGTAAGTAGCATACGAGATCAGATACGGCGCGCGACGGATTGTGAAGATTTGGCGATAGAGGCGGAGACATTGGGTGAAAGCTACTGCTGCGGCGACGCACGCGGACCAGCTTGCCGTGGTGGATGCGGAATCGGAAAAGTACTCCTCTGTCGATTCGACAAATGGTCGGTGCAGGATGATTGTGCTCGTGTGGTAAAGAGCACTGAAATTGAGGAATTAACGAAAGGCTTGCCAAGACAGATATCCACTCACTGCAACGAGAAAATCATCGGCGTTGGGATATGAACTGGTTCCCGTGGGTTGAAGCATAAATGAGGCGGTAGACTTTGTTTCCAAGAGCGCAGCTCCCGGTCGAGCTCGTCTCGTTTCGTTCTTCTCGCCTGTTTGGTACGCCGGGTCGTTCCTGTATAGATCTCTCCAATTATGTGTTCCTGGATCAAGACAACATCGATAACAATCCTTCGCGCAAGGGAAGAGTACTTACTATAATGATGGAAAGACGACAGAGAGCTTGGAACGTCGACACGCTGTACGCCGTCGTCGTAATGGTTGTCTGTGCGCCGGGGAAGGCATAAGGTTGCCATTCTTCGAGTTCTTCATATAAATCTAGGAACTCGGGCAAAACATGAAGCGTATGGAGCGGAAGGCAGTATGATCGACCCCTGTGTCAATGAGTCAGCCTCGGCACAGATCGAGAGCTGCAATAGCAGAACATACTGGTAGAGTGACTGAAGCTTGTCGATGACTGCCGCGCGAATGAGCATTGCAATTCCTCTCGACAGACAACATGCTTACCATAAGCTGCCCAGACGACCCTCCGATTGATCTCCCTTGTCTCTGCTGAAGCACGAGCCTTGACGTCTTCCCTGTCGATGCCTGCAAGCGCGCCATCAGCACTGAGCTAGGGGTGGATGCCGGTTCCGGCTTACCGAGCTCGGTGATCATGGCCAGTGCTGAAGCAACGGATCAGCCGCCGGCCTTCTCGCTTCCCTTGTGCCACTCACCGATCTTGAGATAAAGCATTGACCCATTCCCTGCAATCCCTTGAGCGCCGAGCGAGTTCGCCAACAGCAGTAAAGCCTGGATCGTCGGTACGCTCGGCTCATGCAAATCTTGTCCGAGAAGGGTCTTTGCGCGATCCAAGAAGCCGAGGCCGCCGCGTAGGTTCGGCAGGGAGAGTTCTTGTCGGTCAGAGTACTTGCTCACGCCGTAAAGGATCTACGGAGGGGGATCAGTAGGAAATCCAGCGAACCTTCCATGAAGACATACGGCATTCAGGAGAAGCTTGCTGAAGTACGGTCCTCCCGATGCCATGTCGCGCATGAACGCTGGTCGATACGTGATGCAGAACGCATGATGCTGTCGATTGAAGTGCAGTTCGAGCAAGTGCCGAACGAGACTGGGAGGCCAACCGTCGACTATCAAGCGGGTTAGCCGAAGATCGAGCAGACTGGATATATGTACTTACAATCCAATACACCTGTTGTAAAGTCTATTCGTTCACAATGCCTCGCTTGGGCTGCCCTCGCCATCAACTCGTTCTGCCTGACCAGATCCTCTGCGTCCATTTCCGGCACTGCCTTGACCATCGACTCCCGACGCTGTCGTGTCCCACGTTCCACCTTCTCCAAATGGGATCGCAAATGCGAATCGGACGGCAGGCGGAATGCAGGTTGCGTCGAAGGGTCGGCGGGTTCTGGCTTGATTCCGTCAAGGGAAGGCGCGTCCTCGCCCTGGTTGGGAGAGACGCCCCAGGTACTGCCCGTTCCTGCACTTACCCCAGATCGAATTTCCGCGACCGGGTCCTCGGCTGGCGGGGGCACACATGTAGCGTCGAAGAAGGCCGATGTCGAGTAGTGCGCGATTCCATGCCTGTTTAAACGAATCAGAAAGCCGTTCCAGCAGCGTGACAGACCACTTACACATCGTCTGGTTCCGGTTCTGGCGAGTTCCTTTCGCTCGGGATCGGGATAGCTGTAAGGGCGTCAGTGGGGAACGAGATGCAGGAAAGAGAAACGCACGTTTAAGTGTAGCCAGCGGACTCTCCTGAAGAGCAGATCCGTTCCGCCCTGGCAAAGCCTTCTCTGTCGATGCCCGCCTAAACTCCTGCAGCTGCCCATCCACTCCCGGCTGTGATGCCCCCGATAGGGCACGAATGAGTGGTGGATCGATCCGAACTGCTTCTACCGCAACATGTCCGTTGACGGACGGTTCGCGGTTCTTGCGTTCGAGAAGACGAGATTCCTGCTGCTGAGCTTCGAGTTGACGTTGTAATTCCGCGACTTGTTCTTGAAGGCCCTGGATAACGGCATGTGTCGGTCTGTAAGACGTCGAGGTTAGGGGGAATGCTAGTGAGAGACGAAGAGAGCGGGACCTGCCTTGGCTTTGTTTCACGTTGGTAGTTGCACGTTTCGCCATGTTCGATACAGTTCTTGCAACTTGGACGAGCGGTATCGCATTTCATCTGAAAAGCCGGCAGGTAATTCATGTCAGCCATAGCTCGGATCAAGGGTAACATGAACCGTATCGCAAGGAACACGAGACGAAGACCATTTGACCAAAATGACGCCAGAAGGTGCAGGGTACCGCCTCGTTCGCTTTTACACAGCTTGAGGGTTCTCACTGTCATCAATCAGCTCACGACATTGTCCAACTCGACATCACGCCGGGGCACAAGTCCTCTACACGTCCTACGACGCACTCCAAACCGGGATTCTGCCTCGGCTCGAATATAATCATGCTTTATCCCTTCCACCGCTTGTCCCTTCCGAGTCAGAAGAGCGTTCTGCACAGACTTCCTTGACCGACTGTTTCCCACCGACCGACTCACCTTCCTCCTCCGGCAGAACTGACAGGCACTCGCATACATCCTGACCGCCTTCTTCCCGCCATTCTCCTCATCCTCCTCGGCTCCCGACTCGATCTTGCGTTTCTTGCCCGAGGATTCTGCCATTGCTGCTGTTTGCCGAGGGAATATGGACGTCAAGGCGTGTCCATCGTGTCATTATACGAGCGGACTCTTCAACAAGCCAGGAGATGCTAGACAAGTTCACCTCCGCACTCGCTCGGCCGTCTGAGTAACCGAATTCCGCCGGGGCCCGCTTGAGCGGAAGCAAATATGATCTCTCGGTCCTTTCAGGAGCTCTTTCGAGCGTGATCAGCTGCGCGACCGTACGTGCCTTCCATATTGATGCCTGTCTTGATACACGTCAAGCTGTCTGGTCGCCGAAAGACAGTAGCATCGTCAACAGGTGCCCGGGGCACAGTAAAGCTTCCTCAACAAGGGTCATACGTTTGATCATACAGTCGGTCGTAATCTCCCTTCATACTCTTCCCATCCGTCTATTGTTCCAGTCGCGTCAAATGTTGTACTCTATTCAATGATGCGAAAACGCCAGAAACACCTACCTCTGCGCTTCAACTCGCTTCAACTCAACTCATCTCGACACAATTGTACAACATCTAGGACTCCCATGTACCGTATCCGATGATTTCTCCGACACAGATCCACAACACAGACGGACAGACGGACAGACAGATAAACACAGACAAACACAGACGGACAGAAGGACAGAAGTTTGTGTTGTGTTTAGTGTCGAAGGCCAATTCCTCTAGGAGCCCTCGGAGAACTCACTTTCACCACCGTTTCCTGACGTCTATATAAACAGCCCATGTTGTACCCTTTCGCGTGCTAGGCTCTTATGCAATCACGCTTGATCTCCCCTGCACTTCTTCTTCCCTCCTCCTCTTCCACCCCTCTCCCTCAAGCCCCCTTGTCTAGCTGACGTTTCTTTGTCCCTATACTAGGTAGAGACACCGTAAACTTGATAACCTTTGACTGGACCCGTCAAAAGGACCGATTGTTATGATCGCGCCACGTCTCCAACGACGCGCCACGTCTCCAACCACACGCCTTTTCCTGTCAAATACAATCGTCTGCCTTTCCGTTTCTGCCGACCGCCCGTGACCGCCTGTGACCGACTCTAACCGTATGAAATCCAAATTCTGTGATCCCTGGCGACCCACATCGGTCCATTTCTGATCAACCGCGACCGCCGAGGGTGGTCACTTGGTGGTCACTTGGTGATCACCTGTGATCACCACTGATCGCCTTTGCGCAACATAGATCAACCGTTGTTCGCTGCTCTCAGTAGGTTTCCCCGTATAATATGTGTGGCAAATAACTCTGCCCTAGGCAGGCCAAAACCTATAAGAAGCAGCCTTCTGGCTCTGTGCTGTATCAGTCTAGTTTATGAATTACGCAATTTAGATCAAGAATCTTTACTCCTTCCTTTCACCTTCAAACCAGGATTAGCTACCCTTCAAGCTGACTGGAACGTACTGATTGGCAGTCAACAAGACAGGTGAGTATTACATAACAACTGTGTAGAATCTGGGAAAAGTCGTTGCTTGCCGCGACGTATCAAAAGTACAAGTCGCGAACTTGTGGGACTTGTGAAATTTGATCGTAGGAACAGATTGAGATCCGTCATCACGTCGCGACTTAGGAAAGAGAATCGTTGGCACCCAACACCGATAGTGTAGCAACATCTATAGTCGCACGACCATAGGATCGTATATAACGCTATCTCGTCTCTTACAAGCGAGAAGGCTTCAACACCACACCATTTGCCTACTCTGACTTGTCAATGCCTTGGAAGGATCTCTACATCGACTCCGAGCCATGGAAAAGGAGGGTTCAGGCACTTTCTCCTTTCTTCTCGTGACGCCATTGCCAAGACCCTCGATGTCACCAGCAAGTATATAATGCCCTGTCCACGAGCCATCATGAATCTTTGTGCCGAGACCCAGCTTCGGCCCTTTTACACAGCTTCTTTCGCTCATACAGGAGCCGCATCCACTTCGACGAGAAAAGCACCGATGAATTCCATAAGTGACACTACCGACGTGAAGGAAGAGTGGATGAGCGTTCGGGGTCAAGCTTCCATTTCAACGTCGTCAGACGCAGGAGTGACAGTGAAAAGGGAGCTCTCGGTGGATTCCTCTGGTGAAGAAGACGAAGGCCATATAGCCAAGTCTCGGCGTACATACAATGCGGAAAGTGCGGGAAGCACTTTGCTACTCGACTCCAAGCAGGAAGAGAGCGACGAAGTTAAGAAGGAAGAGAGGAATGAGGCTTCCTTGACTAGACAGGTCAAATACTCACGCTTCGGACCTTGGTATGGCCACGACTGGCACATCATCGGAGACGGAATCAATTTCGTCGTGGGTTTCACCGCTGAATGGAACGCTGCAAATGTCCACAGCTCCTGGCCCGTGGTATTGGACAGCGGAATGACAACAAGGGAAGAGATTTTGGAACGTTTGCCTAAGTCGAAGCTTGACTTCTGGAATCTATCGGGATGCAAGAAAGGCAAACGCATGGAAATGAACCGCAAGATTACCAACTGGATCCTTTCCATACGACAACGCTGTCAATATCACGTTCCTCGAGAGCTGTTGAGGGAAGATGCGATACCGCCCTGGACCGCATTCGTCGACCTCCCTACCCATGCTCAAGTCAGCTTCGACTCCTGTGATCTCACCAAGCCTCCTCGGACGTGGTTCGCACAATGAGTCTGGTCGGAGATGGAGATTCCCTGGCGCTTGGCTCAATGTATATATCTAGTCCGTGTGGGATTTCGTTTCGCTTTTCAATTGTGGATCTACAGCTATCATCGTTTGTAATCTAGTATGAAACTAGCTCGTCGGCCTCACCTAAATCCGCTTCTCCATAGATGCTCCAAAATACGAATACAAGAGACTGTTGCGTCGTATAGCAATAGGATAACGATGCCAGTGCGCATGACCAGGTGTTCTGATTCATACTGAGCGCGAGTTTCTAGCTCTCCCGTCATCTACTAAGCACACGTTGGTATTACTTGCGATATCGGCTGGGCCAATGCTGTTATACCGGAGTGGGAGTGTCATGAACGGCATCTAGCTCCCTGCGGTACTGGCTTAGTCTGTAGACTCGGGTGGACTTCTACGATCAATCTTCGCCCTCAATAATCTCGTATGCATCTCGCTACCGCCTTTGCAGTAATCCGCACTCTTCGAGCCAACTCTCTTCCTGATGTTCGGCCATTTATTCCCGCATCCCTTCGCCGCCCCTCACGGCTTGCATGGGCTGCGGTACGATGGGGTGATCCTCCGCACATTGCGATGAGCTTCAGCGCACTGCGGTGTGGCTGACCACACCTTCGACTCGCTTACGACTCCCCAGGAAACCTGGATTCGTCACTACAATCTGATGAATATTTATACGTAGGTCTGTTCTTTTGGAAAGGTAAGTTTCGCTGGAAAGCTAACTTCCGCTGAAAAGTTAGGTTTGGTCGAACTTCCACTAGAAAGCTGGGTTTCGCTGGAAAGTTAAGTTTCGCCGGAAAGTTAAGTTTCGCTGGACAGTGGAAAGTTGTTTATCAGCGAAAACGCCAGATCGCTACTGCTCTCTCGCTTGTTCTCGAGTAGTCAACACTTCGCTGTAGCTATAGTAGTGCTCTAAGGATGAGGATGATTTAATAGGCACTAGCTAGAAGTGTTGAACTACTTAGGTACACGGGTATAGAGGGCAAAGTATTTGCTCCTGTTGCAACGTTAGACGATCCACCTGATAATAGACGGCCGCCGAAGAAAGCAAGGTGCGCCCGCGTGTCCGTCGGCTTCACTCGTTCCCTCGATGACGTGCACAGCTTGACCAAGTTGACTTGATCACCCTCTCCCCACCCTGTTCCCCTCAACAACCGATCATGTCGCTCTCCATCCCTAGTGAAGCGCAGTTAGCATACCAAACAGTCCTAAAGGGCGACCCGAAAGTCGAATGGGCGATTTTGTGGGTACAGCGGTTCCCATGCAAGGCGTGTTGGCTAATTGAAGCAGTTCGCTTGCGTCGGCGGGAAATGAGTTGAAGCTTCAAGCAACTGGGTCTGGACTGGATGATCTCGAGGAAGAGTTCATGGATGGACGGTGAGTCTGGCCGCGGCTTCGTATGGCGGGATGGCTGATATCTTGCGCTCAATCAGAATCCAGTATGCGTTTGCCCGAGTTGAAGACCCGAATGTGAGTTATCGTCTGCACGATGCGCACCGGCACGTTAGCTAACGGGCACACGTATCGGCAGTCGAATCTGGAAAAGTTCGTCCAGATTAATTGGTGCGGAGAAGGTGTTCCCGAGCGACAGAAAGGTCACTTCAGTACGTCTTCGCGTTCCCGTACTTCGTGCATTACGTTCGCCATGCTCGGCCTGTCTCCTGTGTCCTTTCCGTCCCATCTGTTCAATTCACCATTCTGACTCGACCTCCCATAGACACCTACGCCTCTCAAATCTCTTCATTCCTGAAGAACTCCCACCTGACGATCCAAGCACGAAACGAAGCCGACATCACTCCCGACCATATCCTCAAGCGGATGAATGAATCCTCCGGCTCCAAGTACTCGTCCGCCCCCGCGCCTACTTCGTCTGCTGCAAAGCCAGCTCCCAAGCCGTATACCGCACCGAGTTCGTCTTTCGTCCGACCGACGGGAACCACCCAGCCCTCCTTCGCGCGATCCGGCGCGCCGTCACCAGCCGTTTCTCAACCTTCTGCGGCTGTCCCCGAACCGCCCGTTGCTCCACCTGCTACTCCCTCCGCTCCTCCGGTATCAGCATCAACCCCAGTCGAACAACCGAAACCTGCCCACGAGGACCGTATCGCACCTGTCGGTACGGCATACACGCCCGTCTCCCTTCCCAAGCCGAAGAAACTGGGGAACCGATGGGGCCCAGGTGCGGTGCCTGTCGGTGGAAGTGATGATGAGAAGGAGGAGATGAGTGGCGTGGACGTGCCCAAGGCATCGGCGTTTGCCAGTGCGAGGAGTGCATTCGGCGGCGGCGGCGGCGGTGGTGTCTCGTCAGGAGTTGGAAAGTTTGGCGCCTCATTTGGCGGATCGAATACTTCTGCCGCTGCGGGAGGTACAGGGAAGAAGTTGACCTGGAGTGAACGACAAGCCGAGGCAAAGCGGCAGCGGGAAGAGGAAGAGCGCGCAGCGGAAGAAGGTGTGTTTCCCTCGCCCCTATCCCCTAATTATTGGGCTCACTTGACCTGCTCATCTAACGAAAAGCCATGAACCGCGCAGCATCAGCCGCACCCGCCCGCGCATTCGGCGGCACCCCTACCGGCTCCTTGCAACCCCCCTCGCACCCGACCGCCGCCCAAACCGAGGAAGTCGAGACCGCGCCCCCGGCGCCGCCTGCTGCGCCGTTGCCCCCTCGAGTGCCGGATGACGAGGAGGAGACCAAGGCGGAGAATGAGGACGATTGGGATGATGTGAGCTGAAAAAAGGGGAAGGCGGTTTGGCGAAGAGCTGCTGATCTTGTTGCGTGCTAGGCTCCTCCTGCGCCGCCTCCCCCTGCGCCGTTTAGGCCTCCTGCGGCCCCCGCGCCTCCTGTAGAGCCCGAAGAGGAGGTACGTTTTCTGGGTCTCGTCCCAAGTGCCGATGCTCACGAGTCCATCTACAATCAGGCTCCTTCCTCGCCGCCTCCCCCGCCTCCTCCTCCCCCACCTCCGATGCCGCAAGAGGAAGACGTACGTCCCCCTACTTCTCTTTACCCCTACAGCATGCTCACTCTGCTCTTACAACGTAGCCCGCCATCGAAGAGCTACACAAGATGCAAGCAAACCTTCGGCTCGACGAATCCGGTGCGCCGGCTGCGCCGGCGGCACCGCCTGTTCCTACAGCGACAAGGCCCGTGGTGGACGTGAAGAAGGAGGATGCGGGAGTCAGGGCTAAGGCTGAGTATGAGTATGAGGTGAGTTCGCCTTCGAAGGTCCGGTTCGACGCGAATGCTGATTGTTTCTCCGTTTAGGCTGCCGAGGACGTAAGTCTTTCGTGATGAATGCGGGAGTTAGGGCCTGATAATTTGCTCGTTGCAGAACGAGGTTTCCTTCCAGGAAGGCGAAATCCTCACGCAGATCGAACAGACCGATGCCGGTACGCATATCCTCCCGTCTCTTCGAACCGCACTGACTCGTCTACAGACTGGTGGACCGGAACCAACTCGCACGGTCAACGAGGTCTCTTCCCTGCCAACTACGTGACCCTGCTCGAAGATGAAATCGAAGCCGCTCCACCTGCCGCGCCCGCGCCGCCGCCCATGCCGGCACGACAGGAATCCGCCGCTGCGACGCCAAAGGGCAAGTGGGCCATCGCTCAATACGAGTAAGTCGACCTTTCGATTCACCACAGATTGATACTGATGTTCCGTGTTTAGCTACGATGCCGCGGAGGACAATGAGATCTCGATGCGAGAAGGCGAACATATCCTCGAGATTGAGGAGACCGATGAGGCGTGGTGGACGGGAACGACGGCGAACGGCCAGCGAGGATTGTTCCCTTGTATGTCGATCTGCTTGATATTCGCTCGCGCGCGCTGACATAGCTTCCGCAGCCAACTATGTTGAATTGCAAGAATAGAAAGACGAGTTCCGAGTAAAACAAAAAGGAAGGGTTGTACGTGCCACAAAATGAATCTCAAATTATGAATATCTCCTGTTCAAAGGGGTATATCACCGCGCGCTCTATAATATTCTGCTTGGTTTACCTTGTCTTTGTCGGCAAGCAAGGTGTCAGCTCATAGGTACTCCCAACGAGAAGTCGAGAAGCAGACAGTCAAGAGGGGCGTCGTGATACCTCCATGGCTTCTTTGCAAAACGCTCAAACACAATGGGAAGGATTATTACAAGCATATCCATTCAAACAAGGTACATTTCGCTAGTCCGCGTTCATCTGTCCAATTCAAGGAGACAGTCATTGTCCCAGCTGCGCTTCCCTCGCAGCCCGGTGGCTGTGTCTGAACGTTGTCGCCACTGTTCGCATCGACTCCAGCGGCGATCCGGACCTCTTGAGCGGGTTAAGATTGTCATCTCCGCGGGCATAATCTTCTTCCAGTAGCCCAAGTAAGCCCGGCACTTGAGACTCTTCTGGTACTGTTGACCACGCTTCTTCGAGGTCGGTCGCTGCTGACCGGGGAGAGTCCAGATAGGCAAGTGTCCCGTCGGTCATCTGGTACAGAGCGTCTACGTGGTCTGCCAACAATTTTTGCTCAGTGACCGCATTTGCAGCGCGTTGACCGTATCTTTCCTGGAACGCGGCGGAAAACTTCGCCCTTGCTTCGGGATCCTCCAGACAACTACTGAGGAAGCCGATTTCCCGGCAGACTGACTTGATGGTCGATTGAGCCGGTTTGAAGTATGTCACTCGGTCGCCTGAAGCTGATGAGGAAGGAATCGAGATGGGCAATAGCAACAGCTCGGTACCTTCTTCGATAGTTTCTTCGCCAGGCTGGACTTGCTTCGCGCGTGCAGCGCTTTCTCTGAGTGACAATTCTTGCGAGAGAAAAGATTTTAAATCTGCGTATTCGCTTGCCCTCACCCTTGTCGCTGCGATGAGTTCATCATCCGACCGTAGGGATGTAAAGGGATAGGGGTCTCGGGAGGCAAGCTCCAAAGCGGCCTCTCGAATCGCCCTCTGCAGCAAGACGACTTCTAGCGCTTCACGGCCGATATCACCAGTAAACTTCATCATTTCTCCCTTCTCTAGGTAAGGTCGATGCATGATCGATATCTCCTTGTCGTCACCGCCATCTGCAGATGGATCGTTGAGATCGATGGCGAGATATGATTCACACGGCAAGTCAGGCCATTCGATGTTGCCCATAGTGTGAGGTTGACATTCAGGTTGACTATCTCGCTCGCGCCCCCAAGACAAAAGCTTTGCATATTCTCTCTCAACTGCAAGTTTGATTCTTTGCAGCTCTGTATCCGGTTCCAAGGTCTGCTGCCACTGCTGCCAGAGATCACAAAATCTGTCAGAATAATGACTTGCCCAAACGCGCTCTATGTTGCTCAAATCGCCTCTCAGATGGTGGACGTCAAGAGCTATTTCGGAGATAAGCATCTCTACACACTCCCTGAACGACTCTCGCACGCTTTGACCCCCCTCAGCTTCTAGGTACTTAGAGTTGAGGAATAGTTTTGACAGATGTAGTACGCAAAGTAGCACGAGGGTGAATTGTGAAGCGAGTCGGCGAGGCATTGGTAGGAGGATATCGTTGCTGATTTGGCGAAAAGGCAGAAGAAATCAAGGCGAAGATGTTTCTGAGACCCCAGCGACGGCGTCTTCACTCTTGACCATCTTTCGACATAGCGAGCTGTGCGCCTATATAGCTGGGATTGATGGCGGAATTTCATATCTCTTCCAGCTATTAGCAAGAAAAGTAAGAAAGGCCTGCGAGCACGCGCCGTCCCTTATGTTTCGTGTTGATCCAAAGGCTAGCTTTCAAAACGCGGCCTCCATTCATTCGATTATTCCCCGTTTATGTCCTGTTCAAGTGTGTACTGATACGCAGGCAGAAGCCTAGCCACCATTTCCCATTTATTATCCTAAACGATTACGAATTCGTCGAATGGCAAGGGTTGATGAACTGATCATGAAAGAGCCCTTTGGGACAGTTGATGCCAATGGAAGGATGGAAGGAAATCGGAAAGATCTATTCAGCTTGCCTCGGCCTACCATAGCCACTAGCCTAACGTATTCGGGCTGGGTCTTCCTTAGCAGACCGGGCTCCTAGCTGGGAATCTGGCATGAAACTGCCTTACATGCACCTTGGGCAAGCGCCATGCTTTCCGAAACACAAAGGAACGCGGAGAATTGTAAAAAGAGGACTATCACCTGCCGGACTGAATCGCCGGCCTCAGCCCCTCTCGTGACTGCTCACTGAAAGGTATGTGAGAGACTTTCAGCCTGAGAGGTGTTGGCGTTTTGTATATCGACGGGTACCCCTCATCTCGATACTCCAGCTACGCTTATCCGATTAGTCACGCTACGAATCACAGCTTTGATCCCAATGATCGTAAAGAATGACCAGCGGGCGCTCTCCAACTTCGATGTGTTGCAAGATATCAACAGACTGATCGATCTTGTGAAGGATGTCCAACGGCAAATCCCTCCTCATGACGGGATCTCTTTTCAACCTACGCAACCCGGCTCAAAACATGCCTCTCCTGAAGAATTCGCATTCACAATGAATGTCCTTCATGCATCGTTGGAAACACTAATCCAAGAGGGCGATCTAGCATTTGCCCTTCCCAACAAATCTCGGGCAAGGGTTTGGACAGCTTTGCGGAACGAAACCAGCAAGCTGCCGGGATTATCCGAGCTCTGTCCTTCAATTGCGGCGCAAGAGCCAAAGCAGTCGTTTCAAGAGGCAGTCGTAGTAACGCGCAAGATCAAAAATTGTTTGGGGTCGCTGCGTGATTATTATTTAGACGCGAATATGCTGGTTGACGGCCAGGGGCTGTATCCCAAGGGAAACGAGTGTCAAGCGGCTTCTTCGTTTTTCCAGAGCTCTCAGGGACGAACATCTCCGTGCGGCCAAGGTACCAATGGCTGGACAGTCTTGCATATAGGAGAAGCAGAACGGGAAGACGAATCTTTTCGCCGCAATGGACACAGAACTCTCTCCGCAGACTTGAAGGCACGGGTGGAAGATGCAACAGGCTTGCTCCCGGAGTCTCTAGGTTCCGAATGTAGCACCATGAGTGCTCGCTCTTTGCTTGGCCGCGTTTTCCGACTGGGTCGCAACTCCTCGTCGTAAAGCTTTGAACATAAGTCAGATTCTCCGGATTGTGCTGTCTTTGATCTTGTTCGCTAAATACTCATATGTTAACTATATGCGCAGGTCGTGCTTGACACACCTAAGATTTCCTGCATCATCGCCCGCGGTGCCTTGGCAACGTGGCCTTATATTTCACATCGTGGAGACCGAACCAGCTGAAATGTAAAAGCATGGAGCGGATCGAGAGGAGCGCATCACTGCAAATACAGCTCCAGCCTGAGCGTTGTTACTGCCGCAAGATGGGGTGAAAGTTCGATGTGACTCGATAAGACTGGTAACAAAATGGAAGACAAGGGAAGATATAATGAGATCTGTTTCATCGGTCAGTTTTCCATAAGTTGTTCCTGGACGCTGCGAATATCTTGTTGCCAATTTTTGCACGACACTACCGATTCGCGAGGAGCTCCGGCGAAAGCCTGGACGCATGGTGTTTCTCCTGGAGAAGCAGACCCAAACAGCTGGATTAAGCACGACGAGACTTTCTGATCGCGAACTTCGGGGAAGGTAGCAGATGATCTCCAGACCCTGGAACACAAAGGAGTTGCGGAGAAATCATGTAAGGAGGGCTTCAGTCATTCTTCCAAATGTACGCTACAGTTCCACAACGGCTGTGGACTGGAAGTATTTTGGGGATGAGTGTAAGGTTATGAGATTCCTCTTCACAGGTCACACCTTGCGATCGCTATTTGTCTTCATCAACTCCTGAATCTGACTGCTCTATGGCGTCTACTTCGAACCGCGCGCCCGACTCACATGCTCCTCGATGCAAGTCAACTGAAAGAGGTCGACCAGTTGATAGAGATCGCGAAGGCTATAGAGGTGCAAATCAAGAAGTACAACGAAAGCCCTAACGGGTCCATCAGTCAGAAAACCTGGGCCCAAGCATCGCTCATCACGAAGAATACACTGCATGATTCCTTGAGAAGATTCCTACGAGGTCCAACTGTCGATGCAGATAGCGACTCTCACCGTTGGCGCGAGACGCGGAAAGCATTAGTTGAGGCGACCAACGACCTAAAGAAGCTGTGCGAGTCGCACCTTTCCGAGCCAGAAGAACCACCAAGCCATATGAGCGATGCCGGACTGAAAGTGGTGCAGGATTTACAACGGGACCTGGAGGTTCTACGGTTGTGCTATACGGGCTTGGTGGAGCCCAAGAAGGAGCAAGAGGCTCCCCCAAAGAATGCAGGTTCGCCTGCGTCTACCGCCTCATATGCCTCTGGAACCCAGTCGAGTGACGGCCAGGATACTAACGAGACAGACGAGGCGCCATCCGACAATGAGAGCGCAATGGGTCTCGACGACTGGACAAATATCACTCTGGAAGCCTCGGATGGACTCACGGGCCAAGGAAAATCCAAATGAGTTGCGATGCTCAACCAGGCTCCCCGCCTCCGTTACAACGCCTGGAATCCCGTGAGGACGCCTCCTGATAGTATAGTCTTCTCTCACTTGGCTGTCCAGTTGGCAATCATCTGTTGTATCCGTATAGACACATACTTGACGTTCGATCCCGGATCTGAACCACCGGTCCTGTCTCTGCGACCGCACCCCGGCACGTGTCATGCGTGCGCGGGCCCACGAGCGAATGAGAGTCGCTCCGTCATGTCCCGCCACGTTCATCCACTTCCGCTAGGCCGTCCTGTGGCATCGCCCAGACACCCCAATCAGCGCGCAGCGGTCCATCAAATTGCAGGCTCTAGGAATGACCGGTCTCGGCGCTTGGCTCAAGTGTTCCGCAGGATCGTCCTGATCCGGAATGAAGCGAAGCACCGAGGACCCGAGCGGCCTACCGCCGGTCATGGGGAATGGGGCCATCACGATCAAGGCATCCCTGGACAGCCAATCACACTTGGAGGCATACCTGAACAGCCAATTAATATAGGAGTCTAAAGCCAAGAGCACGGCAAGCGACTCGTGGGCCACGCATTGCTCCAAGCGATGTTTGCCCTGCTTGACATGACCATCGGTTGTTCACGCAACGCCGCGTAGCGTCGACCGCGCCGATGGGAAAACACGTACGTCGATGTATTCACTCCACAACGCACACCCTCCATTGCCTATACAACCCAACCTTTCCCCGTCACACCCGCGCGGCGCGTCGGTTCCCTGTCCACCCTTGATGCCCGACGACCGTTTTTCCCCTTCGTCGCAAGAGCGGCGTCCTACTTTCCCGGCACGCTCACCGGCCCGGGAACCAAGATCCGCGGCACGAACGTCCCTACGAGCGCGGCGGCGCCCATCCTACGCATCCCGAAAGAAGGAAAACATCAGCCGATGTTCCGGAAACACCGAACGAACGCGCTTCCTCCCGGGCGTCCAGTCCCCATCTCGACAACCGAAAACAGCGCCGGTCGAGATGGAGAACCCGCCCGCTACATGCCGTTCGTCCTTGGGAAGCTAGGTCGATGACCTGCTTGCGCTTCATCGAACGTGGGCGGTTCACCGTTCGAAGAAAGCGAACATGGCAAGCCCGCATGCACGCCTTTGTTCGTGCTCCAACTGGGAGACCACTTGCTCCGACCCCCGCGTGGCCCTACAGACGTTTGATCCGCGCCCCGAATCCCCGATGCCGGTTGACACTTGTTTTTGCTCTTCTCCCCGACGCTCCGTCGCCCACGCGCAAGAAACAAACAAATAGAAAAAAGACTCACGCCAAGCCACTCCACGGCCCGCCGGCACCACTACTCAACCCGCCGCCCTGGGTCTTCTTCTCCGTCAGCGGCCGCTGGTTGAACAGACCGAGGAGGGCGGTGATGATCGCGAGCCAGGCTGCCATCCTACGCGCCACCGCACGCAGTTCCGGGATAATAGTTAGCGCTCAGGAAGGAGAACGGGTGGTGGGGGGGGAACGTACGAGTTTCGGGACATCATTGCGAACCCGGCAACAACGGAGGACGAGCTACTGAACCTACACCGCCCGCGCGACGCAGATCAGCCACCTCGATGCCTAATTCCAATCCCCTCATTGCCGGAAAGTAGGGGCGGCACGTACAGATCGGAAGTCTCGACCCAATCCCGGGGCAGATGGAACGGCACCACGGGCCTACCCGCACCCGCACGCGCACCCGTCAGTCAGCGAGGTAGAAGAGGAAAGGCAGGAAGGGTGCTCACGCGTCTGCGGTCTTGGGGTCAGATTTATCGTATATGGGGACGGTGATTGCGGACATTCTTGCTTGGTCGAGAGGGAGGAAAGGAGGGAGACAAGGAGAGCACGGCGTGTTATCGTCCCCGTCTGAATTTGATTCCGCGAATTTGATTCCGCTCTTCCTCTTAAGCCCGTTTCACCTCCCTTTCCCTCGCCCCTTTCCTCTCTTCCAGGCAAAGAATGGACACCCACACAACCTCCCAACTCCGCGTCCTCGCCACCCGCGCAGATAGGACGAGGGATGGCGTAGCCCGTTTGGTGCAGGTCTTGGCGGCCGATCCGGTCGGGGATCGCACGCGCGGGAGTATGTTTCCTTGGTGAGTCGGCGAGTCGGCGAGTCGGCGAGTCGGCGAGTCGGCGAGTCGAGCGGAGCGCGAGATTGAAGGTATGGAAAGTAGGAATGCGGAGCGCGAGATTGAAGGATGGAAAGCATTAATGCAGGCTCGGGTGCCAGGCGGCTGAATCAGAGGCTACGAGGGCGCGAGCATGACACCATCGTGCGTGAGAAACGGACATCAAAACTCGATCACGAATGAACGGAAACCTACGATCCCAGGGGAAACGTCTTCCCAGCAGGATGACGGACGGCGCGGCGGAGAAGATGTCATGTGGCGGGATACAAATCGCTGATTGATCCGCTTTCCTCCGTTTCGCCTATGCTCATCGGACGCCCTCTGCTCGTCTGACGCCTCGCCTCGCAGGTCCGTCTTTCTCGAACACTACACCCACCTCACCCACGCCCTCGCCGACCTGTCCGCCACGCTACGCACGAACCCAACGTACGCCCGGCTCTTCCTCCATCCGTCGCACCACCTTTCCCCGGCGGAACAAACGGCGTTATACGGCGGACCGGGCGCAACACATGATCCCCCGTTACGACCGATCCCCGGAAAAGGGTATGCCGATGCGCGCGGGAAAGGGTATGCCGCGTTTGCGGATGAGCTCGAGGCGTTGGTCAGGGATAAGGTACCGAACGTGACGGATGACGCGTTGGCGCGCGAGTACCGGACGCTGGAGGAAGCCGCACGCGTCATCCGACAATCCGACGACCACGTCAACTTTACCCTCCTCGACCCCCCGACGACGAGCACACACACACCGACGATCGCCTCGCAACTGTCCACCGTCGAGACCCTGCACACGCACCTCTCGCAACGGGTGGCCAAGGCTCAACAGGCGCTCGCCGCCCTGAGCGGCGGGTTCGAATGGACGACGCGGTTGGATCCGGCGTTCAGCGTCGTCCAAGAGGCGGCGCGGGAGGGGGAGGATGAGGATGCGGATGGGTCCGAAGAGGAGGACGAGGAGGAGGACGAGTTTGAACAAGTTGCTGCGCCGGACACTGCCGATCTCCGTATGTCCCCACTTTTTTTCCTCGTCTCGACAACCTCTGACCACCGCACAGCATCACCCACGCCCGGCACGCCGCGCCCCACGGCATCCAACACGACCGCGCCACCGACGTCCACGAAACCAGGTTCCGAAGTCATCGATCTCGACCTGGACGACGATGATGATGATGATGACTTGTTCGGGGAGAACGATAGTTCGGCCGCGGGGACGGGCAAGGGGACGCCGGCGGCGGGTGGAGCGGAGGGGGATGAGGAGGATGAAGAGATGGATCAGGTCGTTTGATTCGCCGAACGAGGACCAAGGACGCCTGAAACGGTCTGTCGCTACCGCTGGGACATCGCTCGATTCGCGTTCAGATAGCGGACAAACGGGCGATGCAAGAGGTATCGCTTGGAACTACGGCATTTCAGTCGCTGCCCGAATTTCGATCTCGCTATGCGATTCGGAATGATGGCGTCGTGGGAATCCTGGTGCGGACACTACAGCGACTATAAAAGAGCTTTCTTCGGTAAATGCCGGATGGGGAGAGGTTGAAGCGATACGTCGGGGTACAATACATGGTCGAGGTTCAACCGTCGCTAGGGATGTACCGGCGAAGGTTCAACCGTCTCTAGGGATGTACCGGCGAGGTCCAAGTCGTGATCAGTGGCTCCTCGATACCCGGGCACCACAGCCAATGTTGGCGAGCCAGGAGACGAGCTACGAACCGCAAGATCTCGCAGTCGCTCGCGATGAGCATTACGCGAATGAGGTGGTTATCGATCACATGTAACATTCATCGACATGATGTTGACTACTTATAGTACATTGAGACTAGAAACATAGCGAAAAACCTGGCAAGGCGGTGACGAGGAAAGAAGTGGATTGAGATGCGGAAGCGATGTAGGAGCACGTGGCAATGTTCGCGAACCGTTCATTGCGTTTCTCCCGAGGAGACGGAGAAATGAGACGGACCCGACTGACCGGTGCGGTAACTCGAGGCGGTCGCATAGATGCTTGTTTCATCGAGTTTCGATTTCGCCAGTACGTTGTCTTTGAATAACTTCGCTTGTTCTTCTGACCAAAACTCGACTTTGGAGAGCTTTGCTTCAAGGAAGCGATTAAGAAGCTCTTCCCATCTGCCTTGCAACTCCTTGTTTCCGGCTGCTTTATGGTAGCCAAAAGCGAAATCATTTTCCCATTGTATGTTAGTTCTTGGTGTCCTCAACCCCTTTAAAATTGGAGTCTCCCCTCTTTCCAAAAACTTGAGCTCCCCTTCAATAAGGGCAAGGTCAAATTCTTGTTCGGCGCTGAAGCCGGAAACGGATCATCAAGTTCAATGGAAATGGACAGGTGACGAAATAGCTTGTAAGGAGACATCGAAAGACGGAGGGACTTCGGAGCACTCACCTGATAGGCATTGTAAACTGAGTAGGTAGATGCTGGATTGATTCAGAAAAATGCCCTTTACCACAGTTTGTCACAGTTTTACAGTTCGACTTGCGCAGGAGAGTTGCAAGACAGAAGGCAGTACTCGACTCAGGCGCTTCAATTGACAAGGCAGGGGGTCAATATCGCCGGTTCTTATATCTTCCTGCCCTAGTCGGGTCTGGGCAGAAGTAGCCGTGTACTGACCCCCTCTATGAAAAGCGCACATGCATAGCAGGAAGAAAGGGGAAATGGGACTTCCCTTCATCAGTCCCCTGATGAACCCCTACATTCTGGTTCGGCCTCTGTTTCCCTTCACGGATCTCCTGCGTTATGTGACCCCTGACGCTCGAGATCTAGTATCGTCTTGAGAGTAGCATTCTCGGATTAAGGCTGATAGGGGCAAAACAAAGGACTGAACGTCAATCGCTTCGGTCATCCCCCCTTAGTCACACCAGATTAAGCGAAAGGCATGGATCAGCGTAAAGCATCACATAGCGGGCAAGATGCCAGCTCAGGAAATGCCGCGTCTTCCGGTGGTTCGTATTCGCCATCTGCATTCTTCCAGATCCTTGGAAAGCAACCGAAGAGTCGCGGTAATAATTGGGGATCTTCGACAAGGGAGAATCTGCCTGCCGATCCAGTGGGTCGATCCTATCATCATAGCCCACAAAGACGTTTATCGATCTCGGTACATGTAATTGGCCCGGCGAATGATGAGTGGGTACAGGCATAGTGGAGTCACGAGCCGGAGAGGGACTGTCGGAGAGAGGCTTCCGCGCTGCGTGAATTGCTGTTGTTCTTCCGTCCTGGGGAGGCGGCCAAGTTGCATGACTTGACTGTATGTATGATGGGCCAGTGCCGGTCTTCTGGGCGGTCTGTGTTGATCAGCGCTGTGAGATGGCCATACACTATACATATCCCAACCGCAAGTACTAAGTAGTACAATTGCCACTACGAAAGACATTGAGCGCTGGAGCGCTCTAGTGACCGGTAGACATGGCCGGATTAGACTCGTCCAGGCGCCTCACGCAAACGGTGTCAACGACGGGTTCGAGCCGAAGGCTTCATCCATCAACCGGTTTCATCGGATACTTCTGTCTGTCTGCAAAGAGACAGAGACAGACTCGGCCTCTTGGCTTGCTCCAGTAGCTCGGTCGATGCTGCTGTTCGAAAGGCTCGACTGCTCCCGTACAGTGGTTTCGAATCTGGAGGCTTCCGCCTCAGTCCATTCACCGCTGCTTTTCTTCAAAACGAGAAGGCGAGCAATGCGACTGTTCCATCCTTCTATATACTTGTCCCTGCCCATCTTTTTCGCCTCCCGCAAACCTGAAGCGAGGTCCCTCTCCCACTGGAGATCCGTCCTAGGCAGAACCCCTGAACCAGGGCGTAACTTTTTTTGTTCCATGAGAGCGAGCTCGAGGTGCACGTCATTCAAGTCAAACCTGTGCGAAAGACAGGCGGTTTGTGAATGTTGAAGCGATGTTAGCTGTTGCCGAGAAACCAACCTATTTATATCGGTCTTGTAGAAAACACACTTACAGCAAGTTCCGTGCAGATGTGCCCTTCTTGGGATTGTTCTGCCTCGGCATGTTACAGTCTCGGTGGAAGGGTGAAAATCGGGCGGCAAGCTAAGATCTGTTCAGGTCGCGGGGTCACATTTGTCAGGGAGAGTCAAGATGTGAACTCTGGCATCAGGCAAAGGGAAATGGCGTCTCATTTGCACCTTGATATAGTGCTACCGATCCAGCATGTCGCAATCGGGGCTGAAACTTCAAGCACCTACATAAAGAGCATGGAGTCCTGTGGAATCTTGTAATTCTGTGATCACGCCTGCGACGAAAGCCTTCGAAGGAAGTCTGAGAACAGAAGGGATGCGAAACGGCAGGAACGTTCCCATAATGGAACATCGAAGAGCCGACTCATCAGCGAATCGCTTTCGTTATCTAGATTGCAACGGTACGGCGCGAGCAATTAGGGGCGGCCGTTCAAAATGAAGAAACCAGACATAGTCGATCCGACTCTGGTGACCTGTTCTAAATGTGAGAGCGCTCTCTTCCTTTCACCGCCAGATCGAAATCGGATACCTTGCACGATTGCGAGTTTGCGACCGTCTCTGCACATCGCCCGTAACACTAAGGATGTTGGATTCTGGAGAGTATGAATCACAACAATTGAAGCCTGACATATATATGCAATATCCATTTCATGACCGCCATGAAACGGCCAGTTGGTATGTTGCCTATCAATTCATCCGTATAGGCACGCTATCGCAATTATCGCCCACGCTCTCCTCTGAGTCTGATTCAGAGCTAGAGTATAGCTTAACAAAAGGAGACAGACAAGAAAAACACAGCATCATGAATTGTCTCCCAGTCGTAGTACGTAGCTTTGGCGTGGGAAGGGGGGGGGGCTGCCAGCGACATCCGCCATCACACTTGAAGCATCTCCTGAGTCTTGTGCAGCGATTGATGTTCGCGCTGTAAGATGAGAGCACGGAAGACTGGCAAGTCGCACGATTTAGGTAGCTTTGCAGCTGCTGTGGCGAGTGGGATGCTTGAGCGTTGGACCTCGGACGCTCGTCGGGCGTAGAGCTAGTGCGATGCGAAGTCAGGAAGGAAAGATATCCCAACTGCTCCTTCACCCCATTCGCAGCACATTGACTACTTTGTCAACGGAATACCATATCATTATTGTCATCCTCGTTCGTTTCGCATTCGTACCTATACCAACTTGCTCAAATCGACCACCTTTCCATCCGAAGTCAAACACGCCTCTAACAATGCCAGATCCCACAACGCGCCCCTCGGCTCGGCCCTATTAACCTCCTTCTCGCCCTTACCCAAGACGGCACGCGCAAACTGCGCCACTTCCTCTTCAACACCGGCAGAAGGGAACGCCTCCCCCTCGGGCTTGGCAGCTTGTCCGGCAGCCTTGACAACCGCCTCATCCTCGGACTCCACATACACGGTCCACTTCTGTCCCCCCTCGAGCCTGACGACGCCGTTCAAACACGTAACGACCAAGCTCGGCCCGCGGAACTGTGGCGTACGCGGGTTGGCGAAGGAGAACGTGATCGTTCCCTGCGGGGTGGATTTTCCGATCCCTTGGGGGGCGACGGTGGGTTGCGGGAAGTCGGGCCCGTGCGGGGACGTGGTGAGGTTTGGGTTGGAGCCGATGGCGGTGATGGTGTCGTGGGGGCCGACGTGGGTGCGGTTTAGGGATTTGAAGGCGACGACTTGGGTTGGCCTGCAACACATGTTCAACATCAAGACCTGGGAGGATGATGGTATTTGGACTTACTTGGCATCCTCGGTGACGACTCTCAATGCCGCAGCCGCGTGGACACACCCATCCAACAAGAACCCGCCCTGGTAATCCGGAACGTTTCTCCATTCCGTCGCATGGTACTTCTTGCCACTGGCGACGTGGATGATCATCTTGAGATCCCAGAACAGGACAGGACCGAGGGGACCGGATCCGTTGGCGATGAGCTCAGCGGTACGGATGATTCCTGGTTCATGGGCAAAGTTCTGAAACGAAAGGTTAGTGTGGGTAGATAGGAAGGAGCGTATGACGTACCTCTGCCACTCGCCAGACGAGGCCCTTGGACGCAAATTCGGATTCGTACTGTCCAATAAGTTCATGCGCAGTCTTCAAATCCTTGCCAATAGGTTTCTACCAACCTCAAATCAGCATGATTTCCGTCACTGCGAAAAACACACTCGTACTCACCTCGGACAAAACATGTTTTCCAGCCTTCAAACACTGCACAATGACCTCAGGCTGCTTCGAGATCGGCAACGCGATTACGACCGCATGTACATCTTCCCTCTTGAGCAACGCGTTCAATCCATCCTCTCCCGAATACTGGTCGACGTTTTTCAGTTCGGCGGGGATAGCATCGGACGAGACGAGTTTTTCAACAGATGAGGCGGAACGGGAGTAGATCGCTACGAGGGAGATGGTGCTGGATGCTTTGAGAATGGCGGGGATGTGTGCTGTAGAGACTGTTCAGTAAATGGACTTCCCATGGACGGGATTGAGCGTACCTTCTGTAGCAAAGATACCGGCGCCAAGGAGGGCGACGTTGAGCTTTTGGGACATGGCGAGTGATATGTATGGGTACTGTATGAGACCTTGACGGCAGAAACCAGCACTCAAGCTATATATAGTGGTCGTCTTCACAACATGAACCCTGTAGATTCCAGCCAATTGAATCTCGCAACAACGCCGTGAAGGCAGGATGACGTGTATCAACGCCGACGCGAATCCGAAAATGAAGTTCGAATACTGCCCCAATCGCGACAAATTATGTATGTCTATACGATACATCAAGAAATACAGCTCACGGAGAAGCATCAAGCTCCCCCCATCCCTCCCCTGCCACACCCCACGTTCAGTCGGTACTGAACACAATCTCCTCGGCGCGACGGATACATTCGTCGGCTGACCAGCGATCGACCTTGTTCCCGTGCTTGAGATCAAGCACATCGCCAATCTCGTCGCATGCGCGCAGGACGACATCGACGTCGTGTTTTGTATGCGCGGCGGAAAGGCAGAAACGAACTCGGGAGGAGATCAAGGGTGTCGCGCTGGTGATATGGCACGGTCAGACAGGGGAAATTGTTAGGGAGACCGGTCGACTTACGGGTACGCAACGACGACGACCACGATCGGCGTCTTATCCTTTCCGAACCGATCCAACATCATTCGCGAGAACATCGGCATCTTTGCCGGATTATACAGCAGCATCGGCACGATCGGAGAATCCCTGTGACCGTAGACGATGAATCCCATTTTCCTTAGCGCGCCAGAGAGGTATCGCGAGTTGAAGGCCAATCGACGGAGTCGCTCCCTTCCCTCGGTCCCGTTCAAGAGCGAGGGCGACAGGTGCAACCAGGACGGAAGGATACTCGACGGCGCAGGTCCGTACACTGCCGGTCCGGGCGTATGCGCAAGTTGTACCTCATTCATCTCCAGCACGGATTCCGAAACACTTCGATGCGATGGGTCGAGGTAAGGGGGAAGGTGTACCCCTTGCGGAACGGCCGAGGCCAGGGGCGGGGAGACACCCATGATGGATGCCATCGACGCCACGATCTGGGTCATCACCAGCGGCGACATGGCTTCCGCGTATGCCATGGCATGGGATCGGATTCGGAGCCGGTCGATGACTTCTTTGTTACCGGCAATGTATCCGCCTGCAGCACCGAACGATTTGGTGAAAGTGCCCATCAGCACGTCGACTGAACGAGGATCGACGCCAAAGTAGTCGCATACGCCTCGGCCGTTGGGTCCCAAGGCGCCGATCGAGTGTGCTTCATCCACGTAGAGGTAGAACTGTAGCGAAAAGTTAGCTTCGTTCCGCTCGACGTACGAGGATCGACGAACCTTGTACTTTTCCTTCAAAACGATCAACTCGGGCAGATGCACCAGGCTTCCCTCCATTGAATACAGCCCCTCGACGATCACCAAGATCTTCTTCCACGGCCTATGCGTCCTGGGCTGACCCTGACTGATGGCCTCCCTTAAGAGCGCCTCCAAAGCACGCATATCGTTATGCTTGAACACCCGAATACTGGCTGCACTGAGCCGAACACCGAATCGGATCGAAGCGTGGTTCAATTCGTCCGAGATAACGAGACAGCCCTTATCCACGAGCGCTGGGATTGTCGTCGAGTTGGTCGCAAAGCCCATGCTGACGATCATGGCGTCTTCCGTCCCGACAAACTGGGAGACGAGTTTCTCCGTCTGCACATGGAGATCGAGAGTGCCCGCTTCCAACCTGACACCGCCAGAGGAAACGCCGTACCGCTTCAACCCGGCCTCGACGGCGTCTGCGACTCCGCCGGTCGCCTGGGCGAATCCGAGATAATTATAAGACGAAATGTTGAGCGCGCGTCGGGTCGTTCCGGTCAAGGTAAAGTTTTCGTTGAAGTCCTTGGACACGCGGTCAAATGTCTTGATCGTTCGTCCGGCGACACCCGTGACGGGTCGTGAGAAGCAGTCGTCCATTCGAGCCTTGAGTCGTCGGGTGTAAAAGGAATCGAAATCCGAATTCAACGCGGCGTAGCCCTGAAAGAGGTCTTAGCCACCACTCTCCTGTGTTCGTCGCAACACTCACGTTGCTCGGCTTCAAGTGAGAGTAACTCTGGGAATACAGCCGCTTTCCCCAAAAGTCTCGGATGTGTCCCAAAGTGATCATGACCAGGTAGCTGAACGCCGAATTAGGCACAATCACTCGAAAGAAGAACGGCAAGGCTTACCTGAAATACGTGGTAAGAAGGATATAATACGGTGGCTGAAGCTCCTCCGCTTCCCGCGCCTTGGGATCATACTACCCATGCTCATCAGCCTTGCATCACACAAAGGCCTCTCAACAGACTCACTTGACTGGTATACCTCCAATTCTGATTCATACAGAACCCAAACTCCTCGTGCTTTGCTCCACTCTTCCCACCCATTACCGCGCCCGTCTGTGCCGCACCACCGCTCGCAGTCGGCGCACTCAGCATGGAGCCATCTTGCGCGTGGGCACCTTGCTGACCGGCGTTAAAGGATAACGCATATGCACGCTGCGCGGCTTTCCCGAGCGGTTTTTCGAGGATGCTGATCATGTTGTCCGACAACTCGTAGGGCGGGATATCAATCTCGTCGAACCGGTTGAACGTGGATTGCGGCTTAGACATCGAGTTGCCGAGGGAACTGGCGAGTTGAGAAGCGCTGGTGGGTTGATGGCGGTGCAGTTCTGGGCTTGAGAGCGGAGAAGCCATCATGGACGAGGTAGGTGTCAAGAGTATGCCATCTTTGGACATGGCCGAGGTGCCGCTCCCTCGACTCGCGTTGGTAGAATTTGAGGATGTCGACGAGGCAGAGATGAAAGACGACGACGAGGACGAATTCATGAGGTAATTCCGGATCACCTGATTTGCCGGAGTTTCCCCCAAATCGCGACGCTCCCCATCGACATCGCTCGCTCCGGCGGCCCGTTCTCCTTTCTTCTTGTTGCCTTTGGCGGACGATAAAACGTTGAGCAGGCTCGTGCGCGCACTGTTGATCGGATTAAAGGATGCTTTGGCAGTCATCAATTGGGATTGTCGACGTTGCAGTTTACCGGAAAGACCGCCGCTCGAGCTAGATCCACTTCCTGCACTCGTACTGAGTCCCGCCCCAGACTGCTGATGGTACTCGTAATCCTCAATCGAATCGTGTCCGAGCGTCGGTTCCAACGCTTTCCGGGAATTCACGACAGGCGACATGATGGGCGACGACGTAGCTGATGAGTGACGAATCGACGGTGAACCAAACGAAATCGATCTCGACGTGACGGACGAAGCAGGACGATGACCGGGCGTGAATGCGGATTTCCCGACGCTCGAGTGCGGCGAAGACGACAAGATGGAGGGCGACGATGCCTGTTGTTTTTGTTGTGGCGTCGCGATTGCTGCTGCTGCTGCTGCTGCGCGTGAGCGAGTTTGCGGAATCGAAGGTGTTCCAGGTGCGAGACTAGCAGAGGGCATTATTCATCCAGCATGCTCGTATCCTCGGCCAACAGATAGCACCGGCGAGGAAGGGAGCAGAAGATGAAATTGTATGTTCGATAGTACTAGGGTGACGTGAACCGTGAGCCGTCGGCACGGTCCCGGGTCAACTTTTTGAGCGCGTCGCGCGACTTTGGTTCTTTGAACTATTTTGACGTTCAACATGGATAGTATGACTGTTCTTCTCTCTTTGGCCAGCTGCCCGCTACGGAAACTACATCACCACAACTCCAATTCACTATACCTCATACTATCGACTATACTCTAGAAATGCCCAAAGAGGAAAATTCCGCTGTCGATCCCCCAATGCCCTCACGACCAGATAGACCGCCCAAAATACGTTGCCCATGACGCGCTGCGATGAGAAACTCATTAGGTAAGAGCTTTACAGTCACATTTGAACGCAATTATGACAAATATCATCCGCGGTGTGATGTATGCCTTATGAGGTGTTAGGTGTCGAGGTGTTTGTGGTGTTCGTTGATTGTCTCGTTTCTGCAGGTCTGTTCCGGGCCCTCCTCGTCCGGGTGACCTGGTCCGGGTGAGACGGGGTAGCCGCCGCAGTCAACTCTGGAGTCCAAAGACACCATTCATGAGCGGCGTTTCACTCTCGTGGGCATTCGCCATTCCTCGCTTTCTCCACGTTCCCTTGTATCTCGAACATGATAGAAGTTGTACAATTGTATTTCCGACAACCGTGGTTCCCAAATAATTAAAACTCCAACGACAAATGTATACATGAACAGGGCTATCCGGCAGGGATGGTTGACAGGTGACCCCGAAAGGAGCTGCCAACGTGCAAAGTGTTGTATGATGGTGGACACACTGAATAGCGTGAGGAAAAGACCATCACCGGGTACGGTTCACGCGTACGACTCCCGGAAACTTGCCCGTGGGCCCCTCGAACACCCTATTCCCCCCAATGATACCCTCGTCACAGCAAAAGGAAATATTGACGATTTTTTGGTTTCTTCTATGCTTGTTGACCGTCGACGGGAAGTGCGCCGGTTTCCCCTGCGACGGCGCCTTCTGCGCCCTCGGCCGAAACATCACCCAAGTTGTGGAAGTCTGGCAAACAACAAGTCAGCTTCACATTCCACTCACGCCGTCTACGCGACAACGTACCCAGGATTTCACTGTACATCATCACCTTCCACGTATCGACCGGCAGATCCGCATCGTTGAAGCTCCAGTCGAACTTTTCCGCCGCGGCGGGCTCGTCCGTAGGGTCGTGGTACGGCGCGAGGTATTCGTGGGCGAGACCATCGGGCGCGTTGATACGTGCTCGCGGGTCAAAGACGAGCATCTTTTCGAGCAAGTCGAGAGCTGCGGAGGGGTGATGAGTTCCAGAATCAGAAACTGGTCAAGTTGTACTTACCAAGGGGGTCGGCATTCGTAAATTTCTTGCTGAATGGCACTCGTTCCCGCTTCGGCAGACTCTGGACGAATCGGAGGGTCTGCGAACGAATACGCAAGTTAGCCTTGCACTTCGGGTTCGGCAGATGGCACACACGTTTTCACTGGCAATGGTCTGGATCACATCATCCGGTGGTGTTCCCAGCAATTCGGTGATGATGGAGAACTGGTTCACATCTGTTACGGGCAACCCTTATCAGCGATATGATCTCCTTTCCAGCTGCGAACTACTCACGGTCCTTTCCTGGGAAGAGAGGCTTTCCCTCCAGCATTTCTGCAAAGATACAACCAGTACTCCAGATGTCGACTGCGCCAGATCCAAGATCAGCATGCGCTCCTCACATATTCATGCCGAGGACTCACCTGCGACATCGTACTTTTGCCACGTCAACATGATCTCGGGCGCTCGGTAATATCTGGTCGAAACGTATCCGGTCATCTGGGGATCCTGGATTCGGGCCAGACCAAAGTCACAAATCTGTGAGGAAGAAAGGTCAACATCCAGAATTCCCGCTGTATGCACGAGGGGTAACACACCTTCAGGTCACAGTTCTCGTTCACCAGAATGTTACTCGGCTTCAAGTCTCGGTGCACAACACCGGCCGAGTGAACGTATTTGAGGCCACGCTGAGATGAAACGCCCCGTATAAGCCGAGAAAGTTACGGACGAACGATAATCGGCTTACCAATATCTGGTACAGGAAGTACTGGATGAACTGCTTTTCCAACGGCCGCGAGGTCAACAGGCGATGAAGATCGGTTCCCAACAGCTCGGTGACGAAGTAGCTGGAAGTAGAATGATACTCAGCCAACTTCATCTAAGATCTGCACGAGTACGACTTACATATCCTCTAGAGGCGAGATGAAGATATCGCTCAACGAGATGATCTACAATCCAACGTGATCAGCCTTCCTGAATTAAAATCTTCATTCCCTGGAAGACTCACGTTCTCATGCCTCAAGTGCTTCAACAGCTTCAACTCTCGATAAGTCCTCTTGCTCAAGACGGGAGTCGAGAAGGGCTTCATGATCTTCTTGATGGCAACGGCGGTACCGCCGAGTTGATCCTTGGCGGAACAAACGAGACCGAAGGCACCTGTGGAACGAGGACGAAATTAGTACGAGATCCGATGTTGCGTTGGTGTAAAGGGTCCTTCGATAGACGCGATTTCTTTCACGAGGCAGGACGCAGGCGAAGGGGTTGGTGGAAATGTGAGCGAGTAAAGTACTTGATAATGCGCCGTGCAAGCTCCTCATTGAGCCGTCGCCGTTCGCCACGCCACGCATTCCCATCACAAGCTTCATCTCCATCTCTGCGTCGAGGACCGCTCTTCTGTGATCCATGTGGTGCCAGATGCTCCGCCCAGCGTCCCCTATTCTACAGCCAACGTCTCGATAGCCGTTCCGAGATCGATCAAAGCACTTACCCATCCCAACGGGTTGAAGGTCCACATATCGAGTGGTGACCTCGAAGACCTGGGGGAAAGGAGATGTGATCAGCGAAAGGACGGCAGAAATGGGAAGAAGGAGTAGATATGGAGAAGGGCACCGCGAGGATGAAAACGGATCGAATGCAGAGACTCACGGTACCGAAAATGGACAACTTGACGAAATCAGCCATTTTGATGCGTTATCCTCAAAGTGCTTTTGATAAAGAGACGATGGGGCTGAGCCTGTGCTTGGTGTCTAGTGAGGGTCGATCCTGTTAATCCTCAAAGGCGAATGCTGAAGACTTTGGCGGATTCCAAGTTCGACGTGTGAGAGATGCGTCGACGGGCTGATAACACGTTCCTTTTGGTGAACGAGCGAGAGACGAGCGAGTCGGCGACGGTGACACGAACTTGCAAGGGGGAGGAGGTGACAGACGAATGACCCAGATGAGTATTGCCTCTGCTGCAAAACTATTGCAGGCGAAAAGATCGACGCAACAACGCAATCAAACAAACGACACGACTCGATTCGCCGCGCGGGTCAGTCAGTCTGACAAGAAACCCGGCCTGAATGGGCGATGCAGGCGTGGCGCTCAGACAGGGGTGACTCGCGCGCTGAAAGCGGGGGGTCTATGCAGCGGCGCTTTTTTGTGGTTTCAACCATTGGCCCCGTTGAATTGGGATCGCTACAGTTGAGAAGGGATCTGTCGCTTGTCGGAAGGGATTGCCGGTGGGAGTGGTCATTAGATGCGGAAGCGACGGAGGTCAGCCGTTGACACCAGGTGTCCGCCCGAGTTTCTGCCAATTGGATGCGGCGAGTTTGGTGAGCGCGGAAGCGGGATCTGCCTGACGTCTTCCGGCAACCATCATATAGGTTTCAGGAATGTCTATTCATCATCAGCGAGTCTCCGGGGCGAAGTCAGTGTTGAGGGAGGGTTTCTGAAGGAGCTCCCGCGAGCGCAATCCCGCAGTAGCTAGAAACTGTCAGCTTCATGAGCTGGTTCATGCCATGTATCTGCTCCGCTATCTTCACTTGACGCGATCGTGCTCCCGAGCATCCGCCTCGTTCTGGTATTTCGGGATAGGTTTCGGGATCAAGCCGTGCACGAGTTGAACGACTTGAATGCGCTCGCTCTAGTGCTAGCCATAGTTGGCGAGTCGGCCAGGCGGAGATGATCATCAAGCTAAAGAGCACGCATGTTGATCTACTCAGGTCTACATATGCCATGCATGTTCATGCATATTCCACAATGGCATGTGGGCAGCACGAAGAGCAGCTCGCGGCGCTTACTATGGCTGATCACCGATCGTGACGTCTTGGGCCGACCATCGTCATTCTCAAACGGTGAAACAGCTTTGGAAAACGCTGCTCAGCTCGCTGCACCTCACCCGCCGCAGTCCGGCGAACTGGTGGCGAACTGGAGCCCGAAGTGGCGTCGCGAATGCCGTAAGGAGCGGGAATGTATTTATGACCAAACCGGGAAGCATTTTCGGACTGAAGCGTACGGCTTCTCGAATTTACGAAAGCATGCGAAAATTCAGGGGGGTTCTTTCCCGCTGAGGTATGCTGTATGCATGATCGAACTTCTTCGGGGCCCGAATGCTTTGCCAGCATCGAATTCGCGAGACCTTGAGCATGGGGCAATCGCTTGGGTTCCTCACACCACGCATAAAACTTGGCCGACTCGCAGAAATCCGGTGCAAATACGGTCTCAATGCGGAACGACAGAGCACCGTCGCTCAGCATACGACAGCTGGCGCTTGAGGCTCCAGGACCGATGATATGAGTTTCTTCGTGTGGCTCTGCTACGATCTAGTAACTACCTTTCAAGCTCTTGACCCTATACTCTGCGAAATAGCGATCAAAGCCCTGCAGATTCGTGAGGATTTACATCCAACATGTAGCAATCTTGGCCTGCAACTATGCTCACATAGCTCTGCTGATCTGTCTGGCAGCTCTGTCCAGCTTGACTATCCCCTGACTTTCCTATCCGAGGCTATCAGCTTATGTATTGTTGAGCAAAGCTGTAGACCCAGCTTGGCCCAAAAGCGCGGATGGCGAAGCGTGTCCGCCAAAGGCAAAATTGGCAGCGACCTAGCATAGGCGAAATTCCACACCCTCACGAATCGACATGGTGGTCTGCAAAGCCTTCACATAGAGAGCCATCACCTTCATGTCGATGTTTAGATCATCATGCATTTCTGTCACCCGGTGCCACCATCTCATTCGGCTGTAGCGTCATACTCGAGCTGCCTGATATACGTATAGATATGTTGGGCAGCCTGCAGCAACTTGTCTTTTGCGGTTGCAACAAGAAAGAAAGCATTTGAGAATCATGGCTTTCGCGATGACGGAAGACATTGTTCATTCTACAGGCCAATCCAACCTGCTCACACCGTACGAGACGCCAGTATCCGTTCAGCTGAGATGTACAGCTCAGATTGACTGCGAAAGAGATTTTCGTATCGAATGACCACACAGCCGATGTAACGTTGACACTTACCTTCACATGATCATGCAGAATTTGCCTAGGCCGTGAGCGCCACTGGCCCTCTTGTGAATAACTTTTGCTTCATCGGACGAAGCGGGAGATGACAACACATGGTCGCTCGGCAAGTCGACTGTGGCAAAGTCTGAAGACGTTTCTTGGCTTCGTCGTTGGACCCCTGCGTCCGTGTTGTCCTTTATCGAGATAGTGATGGTAGGTTCAGCCGGTCCAGCCGGCCGGGTAAGCGAAATCGATCCATCTCCGTCATCCACAGGCAGAGCATTGGAGCTTGTAAGCCGAAGAAGAGCTGTGCTCATACCCAGGGCGACGGAATGTTGAAGATGCATTTCAGCAGAGATTTAGTTGGCTTGTCTTTGCTTGTGGGCTTCTTTAGCAATACGGGAAGCACTGGAATACAGAAGGAACTCTACATTTATCGTTGCAGACCTTCCTCGTGGTGAGCGTGAAAAGCCGCCCCCTTTGTCCCTAGACCTTTGTCAATAAACCCAGCTGCTCCCTTTGTGGCTAGACCTTTGTCGATAACTCTTACGAAAGAGATTCATCAGGGGTTTCCCCTGCACTGGAAGGGGTGTCTCACACAAAAGCGAAGCAGGAATCAGTCTTTTCTCATCCTGAACAGGGCAGCCTTTCTTGTCATTTTCTTATGATAAACCTAATTCGACAAGTGAGCCGATGTCGCCCTTTCATTCCCGAGTAGGGCAAAGCAGACTGGATGGTCAGGTCAGACATCTTGACAATTAGGAGGATGTTTTCCTTACAAGAAGCGCTTATCTCCCCAATGTATCGTTCTGTCTCTGCCATCATCGGTTCACCTTGCTAAGTCCGTGATCTGACGCGTTTCGACCTTTCGAGCGAGTTCCGACTATCTCCCTTCTACACGATATCAAGTAGCGATTTCCAATGAAAATAGCCTGTCCCATGGCAGAAACTACTCAGGCGTTGTCGCATTGCGTATGTTAGAGCTTAGTTATAGGGATCAAGTATGTACATAGGCACATCGCTAGACTGTGCGGGATATCTGAATGGGCCATTTGACATCGCCCTTTGCCACAGTTCCGAGGGCTGAACTACCTGACGTGCAGGCCCCCTATCGCCCCATATCATTATTTTTCTCTATTTCGACACAATGCTTTCGATACGGAAGAACGAGCAAAGCAAGCCACAAAAGGTACAATGTCAAGTAAATCGGCTACTTGGAACATTGGGAGATGACCACAGGCTTGAATGGAGCAGATAATTAGGCCCTCATCTCCCGTAGCATCTCCATATCCCGCCCAGACACCAATGGTGAACCTTTCACTTCTCACACTAGGGAAGGTTAGGCAAAATGTGCGAACAATAAAGGCTCATACGGAGCATCCCATAGAGCTGAAGATTATAATCAGGGTCTTACCCTGTAGCCTCAAGCAACAGTGTAGCTGAGTGCACGTCAAGGCGCTAATCGGGCAAAAAGAGGCTTTTCTCACTTTCTTCTTCGCGATTGACCTCTTGGAAGACGACTAGACGTCGAAAGATTTTGCGTTAATAGTGCTGGAAAGACCGGCTCTCCTACAGAATCCTCCGTTGCGCCGAGCAGGTCATGGACTGAGCATTATTAACCAGAAGCATCTTCCCGCAGTTCCTCTCTCGGCAATTAACCTCTTGACACAGAAGTACAAGTCAAATGCCTTTATGGCGATCGCTCAGAGAAAACCGGTCCTCCCAATCAATCATCCTGCACGTCATCGAGGTGATCATTGCTGACTCAGGAGTATATCCCTGGAAGCGTCGAAGGAGAGCGTAATTAAGCACGTCATGGCATCGATCTACCTCGCAGGGACTCGATTCAATGGAGTATATCTGGACAATGAAAGGAGTACCGACGTCTCTAAAAAACCTAGTGACGTGCGGCCAGGGGCTTTGTCTATAAGAGCTAACTCTCGTATGACTGAGGCCCTAGTTTTCCGACATATCCTCAAACGACCCTCTCGATCAGCATCGACGAATCTACAGCACCCATCAAACTTTCCATCAGACAACATGAACCATGAGCAAATGCACATCGGCTGCCAGAATGAGGCTTACAAGAGACTTCCAGCGGAGCCAGACGCTAACGCGTTGAGTCTTGATGCGGCTAAAGCCAAATTGAACACACTTGCAAGCAATGCCTTTCCACAAGAGCCGACGGTGGACCAGATGTGCGATCTCCTACATGATGTCGCCTGTGTGACGGATGCAGCGGGAAAGGTGGAACGCTCCATACAGGCAAGACGAGACCATCATCACCTTCTAGCAGCGTCTCCCATGGCCATTTCCTTTATCGACATGATGGCATTCAACCTGGAGTTTCGGAAGCTTTGGAAGGAATTCCTTTCACGACTCCTCAAATGGCTCCAAGCGGATTTCGGTTCGCCATATGCTGATTGTGTGGAGGAAAGACTCCTCTTCATCATGGAGGAGGGGTTGAGACAAGGGGACAAGGCTCTGTGGAAGTATTGCCTACTCGATGGGGTCAGAGAAGATGAGGACTTCGACTTCGAGAGTGGACAAGCCTCAAACGCATCTCAAGAAGCCAACAGCTTCGTCACCGAAGGGAGGCTCCTAGGACTCCCAGACATCCCAGCCTTCCTTGTCTGGCAAGACGCTCCAGCTGGGCTTGTTCTGGACTTCTTATAGAGTACCGTCGAAACGGCGACAAAGGAGTCAGCAGAATCTGGACCAGCGCCTTCTATGCCTCCCACTTCGCAAGCGCCTTCGATCCCTCCCACTTCACAGGGACCTTCCATTCCTCCCACTTCCGGAGGTCCTTGAGGCGGCAAGTCATGACAAGAAGGTTCGGATCTGAAGGATCCTACAGGCTGGAAGTGGATGTATTTCTATCTCAGATAGTGTAGTGGATAGGTTAACATATTTGTAGCAACTCGAGCATCACCGGTTTCCATATAAATGTTTTCGAGTCGGAATCTTTCCCAGACTTCCAGGAGTATGCATATAAGCTCCACTCCAGTGTTCCGCTGTCAGCTTTCAGGCTACCCTTGTATCATTCGGTGTTCAGGTTTTTCGGTTGACATCAGCTCGTGCATGAGTGAACAGCTAGTCCTTGAGACAGGCGCGTCCCGACGAAAGTGATCGAGACGCGCGAAGGAGCGTTACGTTGTTCCAAACTGGTGTCCATTGCGGATCCATAACACATTGTTACCCATCACTATCTCTCTCTCTCTATACCAGCAGTCCCGACCTTCGCCAGGACAAGAGAACCATCCCCAGCGCCATGTCGTCACCCAAACGCGCCCGCCGAACAGCAGCCTCCGCCGCGCGCGACGCCATCTCCACCGCCGCCCGTCTTCAATCCGCGGCACTCTTGCACGACGCACACGACTCGGACGAGGGTGGTGCGCCGGGAAGGAGGAAAGGATTGAGTAAAAAGGTCTCGTATGCCGAGGTGCCTATTGATGCGGATGATTTTGGGGAAGAGGAGGAGGAGGAGGAGCCGAGGTTTGGGAGGAGTTCTGGTGCGGAGGATGGTGGGGAGGGGGACGAGGATGTTTTGATGGGTGGAGAAGAGCAGGGGGAGGATGTTGGAGATGCCATTGAAGTTGGTGCGTTCTCCCGTCTCGTTCTCCAACAAGGGACATACGTCTGATCTCTGTCATCGTCCAGCAAGTATCTCATCAGAAGAAGCCATCCACCTCGCCAGCCGCGGCAAACTCCGCGGGCGAGGGAAACCGCGCGGCAAGACCACCAGAACCCGCACGCGTAAAGGCCGATCCGCGACAAACTCGCTGCAACGAACGTTCTCGGATGACCAGCGGAAACGAGGAGGAACAGGAACGGCAGATGAGCAGGATGATGAGGATAACGAAGAGGTTGAAGAGACAGGGACGCCAGCTGCTGATGCGGGTGGAGTGGAGAGTGAGTGGTTTCGTTCGGGGGATGGGATCGATGCTGATCGTTTGTGTAGTTACGCACCACAAGGTCAAGGGCGTCTTGTATGAAGTCATCAACGACGAGATCGAGATGGAAGAGGATCCGAAAGGAGAAGCCAAAGTCGATGCCAAAGGCAACCTACTGGGTGGTCAGTACTTCCCCCCGCCCCCTCCCGTGTGATCATGCGCTGATGTTTTCCGTACAGGCCGCGAATACAAAGTCTGGACCCTGAAATCCAAAGACCGTAACGACCCGGAACGTCTCTACGCACTCTCCATCGACGTCGCCCGAACCGTAGGCTTTGCCGATTCATCCTTCATGCTCAGACGATTGCCGCTCCTCGTCAAGGTCTCGATGACGCCCGCCGAAAAGGAACAGGCCGTCGAGGCGGGCCGGGKGTCGAATAGTCTAAAGTTTCGAAATGTGACGATGATTCCGATCAGGAATGTGTACAAGTATCTGGGCGCAAAGATCGTCAAGGGTGAGTCAGGCCTCTCTGGGTCATTTGGGACAATCGCCTGATACGCCGCGCAGATGGGCGATACGTGACGGATGATTACTACGAAGAAGTCGCGCGGGAAGAATGCGCCGAAAAGGGAATCGAACCGGGTTCCCTCGTCCCAGACAAGCCCTTCCTCGTCGAAACCGATCAACCGGACCAACGCCTCCCCGAACGATCCGTCGGCGCCCCATTCTACATTCCCGGCGGCCCTACGACACATTGGGGCGGCGCAGGGTGGAACCCGTGGCATCATGCCGGTCAGGGGAATAAGCGTGCGAGGTTGAAGGGGGAAGGCTTGACGCCGGACAATTGGATGTGGCGGATGGCGAGGGATGCGCGGGAGCGTGAGCGCGAGATGAGGGACACGCGGGAACGCAGGTTGACGGATTTCGCGGGAGAGCGGTTGACGGTGTGGAGCGAGCAGTATGGCATGGACCAGCAAAAGGACGGGAGCAAGGTCTCCTCGGCCGTAACGGAGGAGGCAAAGCCCGAGGAAGCGGGACAGCACGCGACCGGGTTCCGCGTTCCCGCGGCTGAGGATACGGCTGGCTTGTTTGCGCACGATGAAGCGTTCCGGCAGCGGTACGGCCGTGCGACGGGGAGCCGCGTATTCGATGCTAGTCAATTGGCGAGCGGGACGGTCGATGCGGGACAGGTGATTGTCGAGACGCGAGCAGAGACGGCGGCGAGAAAGCGCAAGCGGGCGATTCAGATCAAGCCGGGAGAATTTAAAGCGTTCTACGAGGTATGTTCCCCACTACCTAAAGGCTCTCGTGCTGACCCACTTCTAGCCCAATACCAATCTCCCGCATGTACGGCAAGACCTGCAACCGACGCAAGCGACAATGGACAAGACATCACTGCTGCCCCTGGTGGAAACCAAAAGATCGCGATTCCGGTGGGATCCCGACTATACGTTTGCGTCTACTCTGACGTTACGACGGATCGGACCCAGTGCTGCTGCAATCTATAGCTTGGATTACGCGTTTGATGGATCGCCGGATGAGGCGCGGGACGAGGTCGCGCAAAGGGAGCGACAGGTGCAGGAAGCGGTCGAATGGGACCGCCAGCGTTAATTTGCGGGCTTGTATCTCGGTTGTAGCACGGTTCATATGGCATTCATTTCACTATTTGCATACAACCGTCACCATATCATCTCTGTTACGCCTGCATCGACCGCAGTACTTTGTTCCAATCATCATAGTCGGCTTCCATGATCAACGAATCGACGTCCATCCCTCGCCAGCTCTTCAACCAAGCACCGACACGCACCACGTGAGGATGACTCTTGACCGGTTCGCTCGAGTGGGAATCTGCCTTGCTACTCTCGAGATTCCACGAAGCCGAGAGCAGCTTGGCGACCTTACGCAGGATTTTGGACGTCTTCATCGCAAACGACCCGATCTCGGGCCACGCCGTCACGCCTTCGAGGAGCTCTATGGCGTCGGTCAGGCCTTGCTGCATATCTTCGATGGATTCTTCGCTGGCGTACGCATGGCCCGAGCGCTGTGACTGGGATCTCTCGGCCGCAGAGTAGGCCAACTCGGCTCGGGCGATAAAGCCGAGGAAGAAGGCTGCCTCAAAGACCTTTTCGACGCTGAACAAGCGGAACGCAAACTTGGTTTCCAGGATACGCGCCGAGCGTTGGATACGAAGTGTGCGATGGCAGAGCTTGGCGATCTTGTTCCGAGCGGCGTGTGGTGTCTTGATCGATAGATAGGTATTGAGTTTTGCGCGGTAGAGTGACATGCGCAGTCCGTAGAGTTGAGACAGCGTGTCCAGCCGATGGAACAAGAGATACGGTTCCTGCTGATCAAAGCTGGTATTCGTGGCCGGGGCAAGATGGTAGTAACTCGGCAGGTCGTCTTCGCACGCCTGGAAAGCTGCATCGTATCGGTCCACCGCTTCCGGAGAGAGCTCAGTCGCCGAGTAGACGGCGAGCGTATCGAGTAGTGGCGTCATGGCCTTGGTGATGTGCGCCATGACGACGAGGTGGACGGCCGGTGAAGGACTGTGCTTGTAGTCGTTGAGCGGCAGCGACGCGGACAGGCCCGAAGTCGCGTGCTGGTACAAATCGGGGTCCGAGATGGCAGAAGGGAGATGCGCCGAAGTGTGATGATCGTGAATCATGTATGGTGATGAAGTGTCGCTGGAGAGGGGGTGGGGAGTAGGGGTCAATGCACCTCGACGAGGATGTCTGAGAACTTACAAGGCGTGCAATCGATCCGCAGCATAAAGGGCATAGAATACTCGCCGACGAAGTTCCCGCTCAAACGTTGGTACGCCTGGAGCAACGTCAGTAGACGCTTCCTGCGAATCGTGGAGACTCACCTTCGCGCTCCCGGTGCAACTTGATCGCTTGTGCGGCCTTGATAGCTTGCGCGAGCGGCAAACCTGCCGCCGCATTCTTCTCCCTCGGCCTCGGCTTGCCCGCATGTCCAGTCGTAACATTCACCCCTGCCTCGCGAACACACAGCTTGGCATACCGATAGCAAACGAGTTTCAAGCATACTTGCATGATCGACGGCGTGTCATCTGTATCGGCGTACGTTGAAGCGAGAAGCGCGTGATCCATGTACCGTCGATGCAGCGGTGTCGCCGACTTTTCCTCGACGCCCATGCCCACGCCGCCAGGTTTACCCGCAATCACCCGGTCGAGCGAGCGCGGGTACGCCTGGGGGTCCACAGAGGAGAGCAAGAGCTGGGATGATTCCTCTGGCAACACCCGGAGGGCACTGGCGAGAATAGCAAATGCCAAGGCGAGTGTGGTCGCATCGCCGCTCTTGAAGGGTTCCATTGTCGCACCCATAGTCTGTTGTTGCTGAGTGGATCGTCGGTGAAGCAGGTACCGCAGTTCGTCCGTGAACGGAGCCTGCAGCAGCGCTACACCCTCGGCGAGGAACGCATCCTGGAAGAAGGTTTGATAGAGGATCTGTTGGGTCCCGAGCGGTGGCAGGACGGCAAGCAATGACGCTAGACTGCTTGCGTATGAGGAACCGAGCGATGGATGCGTTGAGAGCGATTCCTGGCTCGTGCGTGCGGAATAGTCCATACCGGCCGGTGTCGGCAGATGAGACGACATGCCGAGTTCATATCCTGCGCCAATGGAGGGCCGAACGTGCACTGAGGGCGGTTGTAATCCCTGCATGGGTTGCATCGACATCTGTTGTCCGGCCGGCTGCGGGTAGAGGTACCCCTGTCCGGCCGGATAGCCAATGACCATCCCCGCCGCACCGGGCACCGAGCCAGGTCTCCCTTGTCCGGCAAACCCACTGCCGATCGCATGCTGTCCATATGCCGACAACGCAGAAAGCGAGATCCCGGGCACCACGGGATTCGGCGTCGGGATCTGTGCTGACGTGCCCTGGTACGTAGGGTTCATGCCCATATAGCTCGATCTCGCCGAAGCGGGGAACGGCCGTGCGTCCATGCCGTACCGAGCGAGATCATTCGGCCGGAACATGACGTCCGCTTGGTACGTCGGGCCGTGGGTGACAGACGAACGGCTTCGTTCGCGCGGGGACGACCGTCGGCTCTTCTTGGCCTTGCCCGGCCGTTGATCTTCCTCGACGAGCGCGAGAATCTGTGAAGACGTCAGTCCCGATCTACTTGGCAGGAACCTGAACTCACCTCGCCCTCGACCTCACCCTCCATCGCGCCAACACTCTTGCGCTTGCTCTTGCCGCCCGCAAACGGGCTCTCCGTCTCGCGCCCAGCCATGAATCGATCCAACACGCCCGCGGCGACCTTTTGCCCCTCGGTCCGAGGCGCTCGTTCACGCGATTTGCTCCGCCTGTTCAACGGATCCTCGCTCGAGCTACGTGACCCGGCGGGACGCGCCTCGTCCCCCGATTCATCCGTGAGCTCTTGTTCCCCTTCCGAAAAGACGTCCAACCGCCCCTTGCGCTCCTCCGGGGCACCATTGAGGGAGGTATAGTACCGCGACGATTGAGCGGGGACCGGCGCAGGCGGTAACACTTTCGGCACCCTCCTCTCCCGCGCGGCATCATCATCCTCATCATCATCTTCATCGTCCAACTCGTCCACCTCGTCTACCTGGGCGTCCGGATCGGCCGTGGAAAACCCGCCCGTCTTTGGTGGGCCGGCGCGCGTGCTCCGGGTCTCGCGTTTGGGCGAGGTGGTGGATGACGGTCCGCGGAAGACGTCGTCTTCCGAATCGGTAAATTCGCGGTTGGTGCGCGGGGCGTGGGAGGCGCGCTTCCGGGCTAGGGAAGGGGATTAGCATGGGCAACGACAAAGGGAACGGGGAAGGGAAATGAAGAAGGGTGGCGTTTCCGAGTCGTCTGACCCTGAATCTGCAAGAAAGACATGTGCTTGTCCGCCAGTGGGAAGACGGTTGCCTGTGTGCATTTCCGCAGCGAAACGATGAACCGATACCTCGGTGATCGCGAGCATCTCCGATAATGCACGAATCACCCCTCGCTCCTTGAAACCGTCGCACTCTACGGCCGAATTCCCCACAAACCTCGAACCGCGCCGCATCGCCCCGTAGAGTTCATCCGTTCACCCGTACGCGTCTCGCCCTCCTCATCCGACTGTCCCACGAGGCTCAAGCCGTCCTATGACGGTTCATCGTGTCGTATCGATCCTGACGACATGACGTCCGGATATATTGCACGGGCAGGACCGTCATCCCGTGAACCGTTATCCCAATCTGCCATCACGTTGTCGAGCTCGATTCGGGTCCCACTTGAGTATATTGACATCAACCGACGGCTGTCGACTGTGTCTTTGATGAGGGGATGTGCGGTTTGCGTCTTGGCGGTGTCATATCCCGCGTAACGATACTCGTTCTCCAAGACTCTCGAACGAAGACGGGTTCTTCTTGTCCGTTCTCGGCGCCTGAACATGCATCATCTTGACCGTTCATATTGTTCTTCCGATGTATTCGTCGTTCCATACCCCTGGTAGTTCATTCCGCTGGAATGCCGCCGAAGACGACCTCGGAAACAGGAACTCACAATCGGTCTTGCCCTCGCTCTTCCTCCTTTCCCCTCCGACCGTCGCCCCTGATCCTCCCAAGGTTACTCCCACTCCACCAGATACCGCTCCCGCACCGACCGACGTCGCTCCGCCGGGCGTCGCATGTAGAACGATCCCCCCCGGATACACACACACTTTCCCGCCCTTTTCACACGCCCTACACGGTCTCCCCGGCGCGCCGTGGTCACACCGTTGTTTCCGTTGGCGGCAGTTTGTGCACGAGGACCGGGTGCGGAGAGGCAGGGTTGCCGTTGTCGTTGTCGTTGGCGCTGGAGTGATGGTTGGAGCCGGGACTGACGGGGGAGGCGGTGCGGGGTTTGTGGGACCCTGAGCGACGGAAACGTGAGGCCCGTCATTGTTCATCGTTGCTGACTCGACCGCGATCTCCGTTTCGATTCGAGGTTCCCGGTTACCGTTCGCGGTGGAATCGAAGAGCGCCGTGAAGACCGGTCCGCGTTCTTCCTCCTCGGTGCGATGTTGCTCCACGGCGGGCATCGTCGAAGACGCCGTCTCCTTGGTGCCCGTCTCCATGTTCTCCGTCGTCGTCGTCGGCGCCGTCGTCATCGTCATCGTCACCGTCTGTTCCGGCGCAGGGACAGCTCGTTCCTCCGACACCGTCGTCACCTCGGCCATCGTCGTCCCTTGTTGCGCGATTTCCGCCGTTTTTTCGCTTGATTCCATCTCGTCTACCTTGTTGAGCTCCATCTTGACGCCTTGACCATCAGGATACGGATGAAACATCTCTCTTCTGCCCGCTCGTCACCTCCTCCGCCTCCGCCTCCGTCCCATCCACCAGGCGTTCCGACTATAAGCCCGACAAGCCGGAAGCAAATGTCATCCGATGATTAGGTAATACAACTTAGTCGCCACCCTCCTCCTCCTCCTCCTCCGCCTCCTCCTCGTCGAGGGAGAGCCGCTCTACATGCGCATCCTCTTCAATCGGGAGCATCGCAGGGCTCGCCGTCACGCTCTCAAAGTACCCCGCCCCCGTTCCCGCTCCCGCCCCGGGGTGTGCCCCAAACGCAGGTGTTCCCGGGGCCGAGGCGCCGGGCGAGTCCGTCGTCGTCAGTGCCGAGGAAGACGCGTACGAAGAGGAGGACATCGTTCGTCGGTTCCGCTTGACGTTGCGCATCAACCTGGTTCCCCGTGTCAGCCGCACTCTCGGAGAAATGCAGACAGACGACCTACCTCTGAATGACCTTCAACACGGTAAACAACTGCCGAAAGGACGTAATAGCCGCGCCCAATTCCTCCTGCGTCGGCTCCACGACTTGTTTCCCGATCGTATACAGGTTCTGGTAAATCCCGGTAATCAGCATCTCCCCGAAGGAAGCCAGAAAGGAAGAGAAACACACCTCTTCCGTCGAAGGGAGTGCCTTTGTCCCGCCAAACGTGACCCACGGATGTTCCTATCCACACACGGAAAATCAGCCCTCCCGATCCCCCATACGCCAAAGAGAGACCCAACGCACGCGCAACGCAGCCATCTCAATCCTCCGCGCCGGATCCTTCTCCAACATTCGCTCCAACAGACTCTTCACATCGTCACTCCATTCCTCCGGCAACGGGACCCTACCATGCGACATCATCATCAGCCTTACTTCTCCCCCCGGGGGCAATATAAAGAGGACACACGGTTTATCCCGGATCGCCTCGAACAGCTCCATCGGGTTCTCCGCCTCAAACGGTAAGTGCCCGCTCAACAAACAAAACAAGGTGACGCCTTTTTCCCCACGACGGGGGAGGTTAGTGTGGATGGTAAAAAGCGTTGTCGGCCGGGGGACCTACCGAGGGACCAGATATCAACCGCTTTAGCGTGGATCGTCGGCGCGTTCGCTACACACCGGAAGAGAATAGTCAGTACCGGCTGTGTCTCGATTTCCCCCGGCTCTCGGGTCGCGCACGTTGCGTGTCCCGCTCTTCGTGCTCCCGGCAAGCGCTCCACTACTCGTTGATCATCGTTCTTACGCCTCGCTCGCGGTTGCCCTACCGCCTGCTCATACCCAGCCGCCTGCTCGCACGCGCTAGCTTCGCTCACTCGCACTCACAGACAGCCGCCTCGGGCGGCATAAACGCCGGACTACCCGCATTCTTGGCCATCCGATCGTCGTCCCGGTCGTGGAAAAAATCCGAGACGCCAAAGTCGCACAGTTTGACGGTCGTTCGGGAGGCGGAGAGGAGGATGTTGTCTGGTTTGATCTGCCGAGCGGAGCGGGTAGCGAGGCGGGATAACATCGTTAGCGGTGCTGAAAGGAGAGGTAAAAAGAGCGGAGACCCACGTCCCGATGCGCAACATCATTCTCATGCAGATACTCGAGCCCCAACACCAACTGCCGAAAGTACTCTCTCGCAACCTCGGTATCCAACGGGATCGCGGGGTCGCCAAGTTTAACATCCATGATCGTCCCGCCCGACATGAATTCGAGGACGAGGTAGAGCGAGTCCGAGGTCGGGACGTCGATTGCTTCGTAGAGCAGGACCAGCTGCCCGTGGGAATTAGGTTTGCGCGTTGACAAGGAGGGAGAGGCTTACGTTCGGGTGGTCGAGTTTCTTCATGACCGCAATCTCGCGCCGAATCAAGCTCAACGGATCCCTCCGTCTCGACGACAGCCTCGCTTCCCCGGTCTTTTTTCCCTCATCCTCCCCGCTCGGTGTCTCCGTCCCCGGCTGATCCTTCCTCGGTCGCCGCCGACGCGCATTTTCATCCAGATAATGCTGTTTCCCCAGTCGGTTTTTGGAGAATTCTTTCAATGCCTACAAGCGGAGTCAGCAACACGTACGTCGGTCCCCGATAAGGACTCGCATATTCCGTTCCCGTTCCAACGTCTATGGCCTTGTAGACGTTTCCATACGCGCCCTTGCCGAGTAACTTTTGTATCTTGTACTGGTTCACTAGCCGCTCCCCCATCTCGCTCGAATAATGTTTCGCATCGAGCGTCTCCCGGACCCTAGAAAGATTGTCGGCATGCGATATGAAGGAGATACAGAGAGAACGTACCGATGCGTACTGCTTTCCCGCCGATGATGTCCCGGCCCGCCGCGCCCCCTGATGCTCCCCTCACTCGCCCCATCATCAACGCTCAGCATCCGCTCCTTTCCCTTGTCCGGCCTCAGCGCCGCGGGCGTCTGGTCTCCACTCTGCGTCCGACACGGACTGAACCCTTCGCTCTGCTTCCGTAAGGCATGTAGCGATTCCGTTGAGTGGCTCACCGCCGATTCCTTGGCAACGTGCATGGACTCCACATGCTCCTGTTCCGCTTTCCGGTCCCTCTCGCCGGGCTTGCCTTCCTTTCCTGCCCAATCATGGTCGTCCAGTCCGCCGGGCGACTCGATCTCCTCATCCTCCTTCTGCCGCTCTTCCTGCACCGGGAAGAAACCCTCGGCTTCGCCCCGGTGCAAGGCCTTGTGATGGGTGCGGTCGATGCAAGGCGTCTCGCACGCCGACGCAGTCGGAGAGGTCGAAATAACGTCGTATATCTGTTTAGGCGACGGTGAACGCAAGGATGGGACCGCAGAGTCGGATTTCGTCAAGGGGTCTAGCGGATCCGCCGAAATACGAGGATCCGTGGCGTGTGATGGCGCAGAGTCGATGGCGAGATTGTGAATTGCTGGGGAGGTTGAACCGTCAATTGGGGACGAGACTTCGTCGACGGGGGAATCAAAGACGAGCTCTTCCGCAGGCGAATCGATAACCGACACGTCCACTGGTGATGCTACCGTTTCTACGTCCGACTCGACTACTTCCGCACCGCCATTCCGCCTTTCCGTCCCTGGCTCCAGTTCTTTTGTCCGTCGTGGAGCAAGACCAGATACTAGAATTACCGTTAAGAAGTTATTCTTTCTGGGTATGAGGACAGACATACATTGGGAGCTAGATGAGCTTGACCGAGACCGCGACCTCCCAATAGGAATAGGGCTCTTCCGTCCCTCTGGATTCTGTCTTGGTATGCCGTTTGGTGAACGAGGTTGAGGTGTCTTGTCCATATCTCTCGAGTCGTCGCGAGGTGCTGATGCATCGTTCCATGAGTGAATTGGGATGGAAGGCTCCTCGTCTTCTGGTGATTGCACAATGACTACGTCGTCCGTTCCGTCCTCCGGGGTCTCTTCATCCGTCCCTTTCGAATTCGCCCAACGCTCATCCTTCTTCCCATTCATCTGACTGTCTTTCGCACCACCCTTCACCTTCCCATCACCCACCTCCCGTCTCTCCTTCCCCGTCTTTTCCCCCCCATACTGTCCCCCAACAGGCGTCGGAGGCACAACGACCGGCGTCGGCGGGACAATCATTCCCCGTCCCCTCTCGACAGCTGTCAAAGGCTGTTTTTCGGTGTTTCCGGTGCGACGCGATGGATTGTTCAGGCCGGGAGAGAGAGACGGGATTTCGAGTTTTGGAAGGCGTGGAGGACGGGACATTGTGGACTCGAGGGTATAGGACAGGGTAGACGGAATAAGATAGGATATACTAGAAAGTATGGAGATATGCTGTATGCTGCGGAGGTGAGATTAGGTAAGCTGAATCAGTCGAGGTTTGGGATCTGGAAGGGAGGCACCTATTTTCTGAGAAGGCCAGGCTTGATAACTGTTGATAGCTGGCTTGATTGTATATCGTATGGGAAATGTACTTCGACAACCTTCGTGCGCACTTCGACGAAACGTTACGTATTCATTGTCTTTCTTCAGTCTTCGGGGATGTTCAAATCTGATCTTCAAGCTGTGATAGGCGTCTCCAGAACTTCTAATCATAATCGCTGAGATCATCACTCCCTTGTGTCTTCTGACATACCTGCTGCGTCTGCATTGCGTCTCCTCGCAGTACGGATGAGTAGGGGGACTCTATTCTCCTCCTGACGATCGTCAACCTGAATCAGCTGTAGCGAAGCGAGAGAACAATCGGAAATCATTCTATTATGCGTTACCTGGCATCCGGGACATTCAGCGATGCCTCGAGAGTTCGCGAAGCGTGGACTTCTGCGAGGGGTGCCAATGGGGCACAGAGCTGAGCCCAGAGCTGATCACCTATGAGTATTGAGGCGTTTCCCAAATGCTATAAAGTTGTGCGTCCGATGTACCTCAGGCCTCTGTTTCTCAGAGATACCACGTTTCCCCCCTTTTCAACAACGGGGCATTCATGACAGCCGCTCTTCTTTCAAGTAGCATCCCCTGTTCCATGGCGGATATAGCAACCCGGATCTGAAACGATGTCCTGCAAGGCCATTAACAATCAGCCTGGGAGAAGATCCAAGACCTTCCAGGTGAGAAGTAGGCCAAGAACGTCGACCTGGAAAAGGCACACGCTCGTCTGTTGGAATGGATTCCACCCCGACCATAGATCACATCATGGGGACTTGAAGCCCTTGGTGTTAACTCGACTAGGGCAGCGGGCATCGAAGCCCCGAACAAGACTCGAAGCATCGGACAGGAGCGCTCCAGGAAAGGTATGGCATCAATGTTGTATCAGTTGAGCACGGGCATTCCTAACCAACCACCCACCAGTTAGTTTACTGCTTCCGTTCTTAGAAACGAAAGCTTACGAACTGATCAGAATTGCAGCAAACGTTTTAGACGGGTTACGGGCACAGCTTTCGTCGAGTCTATGGCACACACATCGAACCGACAGCCCTAGAACTCGGTGAGGACATCCACAGTCCATGAGGGCAAGCGCGTCTAGTCAGTCAAAGGGAAGTGATCAAGGGGCTATATAAGTTGTCTGAGACGCCCTCTGGTTCAGTTTTGGCTTGTTCCGTCTCACGTTGATCGCTTCAGAGAAAAGGTCAATTCGATATCATCGTCTCCCTGTATTGAGTAATGGGTAGTAGCTCCATGTACATTCTGATAGCATGAATTCAAAACTTCCGTGAGATCTATCCCTATATCAATCTTGGATGGGTGTATAAAGTGCCACTAATACTGCAGTCCTGTCAGATATGTTTGCACCAGAGTACTTACAGTCTACAGTGGGCTGTGGGGCTATGATTCAACCTCGAGCCACTTTCCTGGCGAGGGTGGACTCAGACAGACTTTTGTCTTTGTGCTAAAGTATCCAGGCTAGTAGCTTATACCTCTTGCTAGGGTCGAAATGTACGTTGGCTGAGGTTGTCTGTGGTGGCCTCCGTTGATCTGTTTCTTCTGCCCGTCTCACCTCACCGATCGTTCATTCTTCTTGCATCTCGCCCAACCTTCATCCACCGGCCTCCAACTCGAAAAATTCCAGTTCCTCCTCCCCCTCCTCCCTTGTCAACCCCCCTAAGGGTCTTACCTACCTTCAGCTCCTACTCAGTAGCCTCGTTTTCGAGTCTGGTCATCGACTATCACCTTGGCTATATCCAGCATCGCTTTTCGTTGCCGTCTACGCCTACACAGATCGTGAAGCATAATATCCTGTGATTGACCCTCAACCCCAGCCCGTGCTGTAGGGCGACAGTCGTATCATATCCTATTGCGACTTTCTACTTACAACGCTTCGTACATCTCTTACAATACCGTCATCTCCTTGTGCCCCCTCGACAGCTGTCAAGGAATCTTTCCCTCTTTGTCTTCTCTTCTACCAAAACGATCCAGATTGAACTCGAACCAGCCTTTGCCGAAGCCGTTGCTACTTCCTTGACACGTGGTGGTGGAGGCCTCACTCCCTGGAGGAGACAAAGGACAATGATGTGCAAGGCCGTGAGTGAACTAAGGATACAGGACGCTGCGGAGGTGAGGTCTTACAAGCCAAATCAGTCGAAACTCGACTATGAGAGGGAGACACCTGACCGAGGACTGTTTTAGTATTAGGATCATACGGTAGGCCCTGCAGAAGGAAGCGCTGGACAAGCTCAAGCGATAGCTTTGACACAGGCTTCCATCACCTGCTTCACTTCTATCGCTTCACGAGATTGTCCATTAAAAGTCTCATTAATTGCTGAGCTGATTGATTGGCTGAAAATCAGTGACAAAGGATGCGTGCGATTAAATGATCATCCACTTGGTGGAATGCTAAAGAGACATGAAGGTGTCTGACGAAGATGTGCGACCTTTAGTCTTCTGTCGGAAGCAGGTATCCGGCCAGATGTACAAGGTTGTGACGCAGCCTCAATTCATCGTCTGATGGTGTATAAGTAGGAGTCGAAATATCATCGATGGTTGAAGCATTGCGTAGTCACATTGCGCCAACCTCTGTCCCTCGCAGTAGCTCGTCCGGTAACTGATTTGCCAATAGCCCATCAAACAAGAAATCAGAAAAAACCTGGTCCAACGCCTTCCGCATCGATGGTTACAGCTTCCGACATCTATAAGCTCGTACTGGCTGGTAAATTCCAACAAGCTCGGATGGATGCCGACTCCCTCGTCGCCTCAGGTGCAGAAACCCTCTATCTGGAGTGGGCTTGCAATCAATTGCAAAATCTGTCGGTCAGCGAGCAGATCCAAGTGGTGACCGATCTCAAGACCAAGCTCCAAGAGCTCTTGAACACCGCTGGAGCTGGTCGAGCCAAGAGGCAATCCATTCGCGAAAGCAGTCGCCACGCACGACGGGCTTGTCCTCGGTCTCCCTTGGAGTCCTTGTTGCCTTCCTCCTTGACTGCAGGAGAGATGTCTAGTGCCTGCACGATGGACGCCATGACTGATCATTCCAGCTCTGAAGGAGCTTACATACACATGACTCTTCATAGCATGAGGATGGACATCTAGGTGTCATTATAGTCACACAGGCTTTTATGAACACAGATGATTTGTATTTGCACAATTGATCACAGCTTCCTTCAGAGATACATCCGCCTTGTCGCGCGGACAAGTGGTCTAGCCCGCTACGCCTAATAGCACAAGCGATGTATTCTTGTTACTCGAGACAGAGCTGATGATCGTTACTGTAGTGGAAGATTCGAAGTCATGAGGGCTAAATCAAAGGGAGCAATCCCGATATATATACCTGCCCAGATCTGTCCGTGATCCTTGCGACAGAATGCTTGCAAGGCCAAGTGCAGCTTGTGGAGGAAGTGCGACGAATGCAAGGTGTAGGTGAATATCAGACCGTGAGGATGACTCACCAGACCGTTGGTTGGGTTCGAGTTGCAACGAGATGTACTTTACTAATAGAAGACGTTAGTAATATCAAGGGTAGCTAAGCCTTACTATAATTATCGACTCTTCGAGATATCGCTCAGTGATTGAGACAAGTCATACTAATCATAGAGAGCTGGACTTCCCTCCAGTTGCGTGACCCGGTATATCATAGTAAATCCTGTAGTTCAACACTTCAGTTGTATGTCTAATACAGAGAATAATGTCATCACATGAACTCTGAGCTACCAAGACACCACAACTGAACCTGGCCTCTGAAAAAGCTACTTGATTTACGATACCTGAACATCTGCCGACTATCGCAATAACTTGTGAGTATCAGAATACTTGCTAAATGCTCGAACATCGCCTTATTGATATCCAGATACTTGCGAATATCTAGATATCGAGCATGCGATACGTGCGTATCTCCAGATAACTGAATACACGCCTCGCCATACCTGGATACCTCCAGCTATCCGGATATCGCACTGACGGTTCAGACAATGGCAGCCTGCCTTCTGGACAACTATATATAGGCGGCATCCTGCCCAGTTGTAACATCCATGCTCTTATGAATCACCCTTTGATATCCGATAATTCCTAAGCTACTGGGTGCAAGACCTTCTGAGGATTAGCTATCCTTCGTCTTCCACTGCAGTAACCGTCTGATGCCCTGTCTTGAGTAACAAGAGTACACCGTTTGTGCTAGATCCCTTTACAACGGCGATGCTATCGGGCGGAGCCTGATAGACCTGTTGAGAGATGAAGGTAGAAGGTACGATTATGCTTAGTGGGTCGGATAGTTGCAAACGTTGTACCTAATTGCAACCAGTATTTAATCAAGTATGACCAAATACCTTCGTGCAACTTCGTCCTTCCTTGTCATCTATTCTTTGCTCATGCCTGCGCTGTAGATCTTCACTTGTCATGACTGGCTGCCTTACCACCGACTTCTCACCGTCTGTCGCCTCTGTGGCCTGAGTCAATTGTGGGCCAAGGAAACGTGCGATGAAGCCCGGAAAAGTCGGAAAATGAAGCGAGAGAAAGGTGTAATTACAGGGCGGTAATGTTTGGACGGTAAAGGGGCAGAGGGAACGGATGCCTTACGACAAGCGTACGAATGTAGTATGGCCGTCGCGTCTTTTGCTGTTCCGACTAAGTCGTCCCGGAAACGCTCTGCTGAGTATAAAGCGGTGAGCGAGAAACAGGCACCGGCAAGCCTGTGCGATCATTGGAGAGGGATCAGTCACTGCTGCGATGTAAGCATAAAAGCCGCTCGTGCAATGATGTCATCATGAAATCATAGGGAATGGCGTTCGACTTTCGATCGCTGTTTCACGCTTCAGTCGCCTTCCACTGCGTCTGATCGTTTTTTTTTTTTCGTTGAGCTTTCCCCAGATGCGGACAAGTACTACACAGTACCATCCGAAGCCTCGCCGAGCGTTGCGATGATCAGAGAGCAATCGTAAGGCATTCTATCATGGCTCTTTGGCTTCTTCTTTGACTTCTCCTGTGTTCTTGCCATTATTGTACTAGTGTCATGGTCCGAATTCATCGCTCAATTCTGATGTAGTTCACGCACGCCATTGATCAGATATCGATTCAAGAACACCCACAAAGGAACTGTGGGGATTATGACACCCTCGCTGTCTTAGAATCTTGTGGAGGCTGACAGCTTTCTGAGGAAGATACACGAATCCTGTTCTGCCGTAAGGAATATGCAAGTAGTCAAACAAGAATGCGTCCGAAGCTGTAATAGTCTACTTTTTGACTAGGCATCAATGCCAGCATCGCTTTGGCAGTTGTCTGAAGCAACATAATGATTCACTGATCCACCTACCCAAATCATCCGTTGCCTTGTGAACTCTTTGCACGTCGGACATCATCCTCGCTACACTCCTCATCAGTTCTTTCACCACAATGAATGCAGCAGAGGTTGTTTGCAAGCTCGTGATAGATGAAGACTATGGACAAGCTCTTTCGACAGCCCGAACCCTTGTCAGCTCAGCCGCCAATTCCTTATATTCAGCGGGCTTACAATGAAGTGCAGAACCAGAAAAAGGATGACCAGCCTCTCAATAAAGATATGGCGGACCTTGAGGAGACACTCATCGAGCTCCTGGCCGCCGCTCAGTCCGACCAAGGTAGGAAGAAGCCTGTTCCTGAAAGTAAAGGGAAATCTCGGAAGCATCAATCTAGAAGGATCGGATCCATGTTGTCTTGGGGAAGATCATTCGAAGTTTCAACGGATACCACAAGCCTTGTCAGCGCTTCGAAGATGCCTGATAACTTCAGCGTAGACATCGAGGCTCAAAATGGTGCAGAGTGAGCCAGACGTTTGCTAAATTCACCCCCATGTATGGCAGTTAGTGCCCTTTCCTAAATGATTGACATGATATTCGTTGACAGGAGGTCTTGCATCGTTTTTTACTCCAATGAGGATGTGTGATAGAGTTTGCCATTTACGAGGGACGTCCACGCAGAGCTAAAATGTCAACGTACATCGTGAGGTATAGCATCTCCTAACGAAGCGGGCGCAAGGGGGACCATAGCGAATACAATAGTAGACGCGCCTGAGACCTAGAGTACGTAAAGTCGTATGTGTCGAGCTGGGAATAACGAGACAGAAGACGATCCAAGCCTACTCCTCGCCTACAATAGACAGAGGTAGCTAGACTCGGACTGAGGGCAAAGAGGTGGATTTGGCGAGCCGAGTTGTGATTCGATTGTCCGTCACGACGAGGCGGGCAGCCTTGAATACCTCCGTCTGGCTCCGTTCAGCTCAGCTGAATGCCATGATCAGCGTGAACACGATGCACACAATAAGCTTGGTGAACAGTGTGAATATTCGGGCCGCCGCAGTGATCATCTCTGCTCTAAAGTCTCACTGCATATCTCACTTCTCCGTCCAACGCTCGTTCCAGAGTGCTGTCACTCCATCTCCTCCGGAGTTGTCCATGTCCACGACCATCCGCAGAGATGTTGCGGTCGACGTTGAGAATGGGGACGCTGCCTGGCGTAGCAGCCGTAGACGGCGACGGGTTGGTTGAGCATTGTCCTGAAATGCCCGATCGTATGGCGATAAGATCCGATAGGCTATCATCTGGATGCGCGTAGTCGATCGACTGCTCGGCCGAGCATGCGCGCTTTTTGCTGTTTTTCATTCACCAGGCGAAATCTCCTGCGGTCGGAACGGGAGCGCGTACCTGCCAAGGTTCGGGTAATTAACCTGAGACTGACCGGACTGACCCATATGTAGCCGGTTATCTGATACTGCAATCTGATAAGGGCGCTCTGCCTTCGAATATTTTCCCAAGAAAATCTGGTTGTCCTGTATGTAGTAGTGTCCTGCCCCCGTATGCCCCTGACCTGCCAGGTTCGATTCTACGCCAGAACACTGCCTGGTCGGTAAGAGAGCTGTAAGGACTTGCTCCATGAGGTGGGCTGACATATGATCGCGAATCGCTGGAGCAGCTACGTCTGGAGCTGTGGGTGCCAAGCACCTGACCCAGTTGCAGGGTTATAAGCATTCCAGGAGGATCCTCCCGAAGTCAGCTCAGACATGCATTTGACCGGTAGTCTCCGCCGCAATCCGTCCGATCCGTCAGAGACTTTTCTTCAGGCTGGAGTTGCTGAACTTTATATACATCTGTGAGCGATGCGTATCGAAATGTCAGTCAACCCCGTCCCAGACATTTTCTCTCACCCCTTCATCTCCCTTCGGTCCTTGAAAGATGGCTCATTCCGCCGAATCGTCCTCGCAAGACGAGCACTCTGCCTACAAGGAGAAGGACGTGTCGACGACCCAAAACGACAACGATGCGGACCTTCTGCCGACCCTTCCAGCGCAGCCGACGTCGGGCAAACCAGATGGACCCATCATCACCGCGAAATCCAAGGGAGTCATCGGAATGGAACTCCTCGCGTCTCGTTTGAACAAGAAGTATTTCATCCTGTTATATGGAGGATTCATTCTGTTAGCCTACACCTTGTCCCTGGGTGAGTTTGTTCTCGGTATTCGTCTTGACCCCTGTGTTAAGCACGCATTCTCCCAGATCAATACACATCCGGCACATACAACACCTATGCGACCTCCCAGGCGTTCCAAGCACATTCTTTGCTCGCGACCATCAATGTCATCCGCGCCATCTTTCAGTCCATCTCCCAGCCTCCGATGGCCAAGATCGCCGACGTCTTCGGTCGAGTCAACGCCTACATCCTCAGTGTCTTCCTCTACGTGTTGGGATACATTATTCAGGCTTCGGCTCCAAGCATTTATGTGAGTGTCGCCTGTTGCCGTTGTTTGAGCTTGCGGTTTACTGATCGTGTCGTTTGAGGTTGTGTAGGCTTATGCTGTGGGAAATGCTATCTACATCCTCGGAATCACCTCGTTATTCCTGCTTCGTAAGTCGACGTCTGGAACCTAGCCTACACAATCTCCTGACCGGAACCTTGTTTATTCTCGCAGAAAACATCATTATCTCGGATATATCCTCTCTGCGAAACCGAGTCCTGATGACTATCTTGCCGAACACCCTCCCGGGCTTGTTGAATCTGTGGGTAGCCGGAGACGTTGCTGCTTCAATTTTGGCGAAAGGCGGATGGCGATGGGGAATCGGTAAGCTTTTCGGTGGTCACGCTTCGATCTGCAAAGCTTAGCCTTCGTGTCCTTAGGCATGTTCGCCATCATCACGCCCGTCCTTGCTGTCCCCATTATCGCTGTGCTCGCGACTGGCTCCCGGGCTCGCAAGGTCGCAGATGTGGAGGAAAAGGAGAAGGTTCAAGAGATCACCGTGGTCGAAAGCTTGCCCTGGAAGCAGCGCGCCGTTTCCTTGTTCTGGCAATTGGACTTGATCGGTCTGCTCTTGTTCATCGGGGGAGCGGGAATGTTCCTGGTCACGATCACTCTGGCCAACAACAAGACCAAGTCGTGGGCTGATGGTGAGTTGAAGAAAGACGAGCGATTAGTTGACCACAAGCTCACGCCGTTGGGCCTTTCGTAGCCCAATCCATCGCCTTGCTCGTCGTTGGACTGGCATTGATCGTCGCCTTCATCCTTTACGAGCGATTCTACGCCCGTCACCCCTTGATTCCCTTGCAGCTCTTGACCAACCCAACCGTCATCATTTGCTTCGTCATCGCTTTGCTTCACCCCGTTGCCGGTCGAATCGTCGGTGGATACTACTTTACGTTCCTGCTTGTCGCCGCCGAACAGGGAAACAAGTGGGCGACTCGACTGAGCAACATTTCAAGCTTGTCCGGAACGGTCATGGCAGTAGCAGCCGGATTCGCCGTCCGATACACGCGAAGAATCAAATACGTCGTCATCTTTGGCTTCATCTGTCAGACCTTAGGAACCGGTCTTATGATCCGATTCCGAACCAGTACCAATTCGCGGGCCGAGCTTGCTGCCGTGCAAGTTGTCAGGGGGTTCGGAGCGGGATGTATCAGTTTCCCAATTCAAGCTGCTTTGCAGTCGGCATCCAAGCACGAACGTCAGTCGCATCGCTGAAAGGCTCTTGATATAACAATTAACGCATCGACGTATCTCCTCATAGACATGGCCGCTATCACCGCCGGTTGGCTTTTGGTGTACTATATTGCCGGAGGGATCGGCTCTGCCATCGGAGGTGGTACGTATCTCGTCCGGTGCGCGTAAGGGCGAGAGACTGATACCGCCCCGTCTCTAGGTATCTGGACCAACAAGGTTCCCGGCAAGCTCCAGGAATACTTCACAAATTCGACCCTGGCGGATCAGGCGTACAAGAATCCGACAGGCTTCATCGTCACCTACCTCCCTGGAACCCCAGAGCGAATCGCTATCGCCCGTGCGCACGACGAAACTCAACGTTTGATGGTCATCGTCGGCATGTGTGTCTCCGCTGTGGCGCTTATCGTTGCTTGCTTCATCCCCAACATCCGTCTGCCGGATACTCAGTCTATCGAGGATGATGAGGCCACTCTGACGGACAAGCCGACGAGCAAAGGAGGACGACCTGTCGTCGATGGTGGAATGCCAGGTCCTATGTAGAGACGCGTTGTATATCGGTACCATGTAGATAAAACACACGAGGAAGATTCGTATGTAGCCCCTTTCTCTGTTTCGATGTCACCGCGTCAAGTCTGTGATCGAATATGATGTACTCAAGATCTATGCTGCAACAACGACGACATCTCGCGCAACCTTCAGCCCATCCTTGACCACTGCCCGACCTTGTTCTCCTATTTCCTCTAGCGCATCCCCATTGACGATCTTCTTCATATCGTTGCTCCTCAGGAAATAGTTCATTCCCTGAGCGAGACTGGTATGCGCCAAACTTTTCTGAAAGGTGGCGCGAATTAGATCCCGAGCATCCTCGACGGCGGCCTGTGTCGTGACAGGTTTCCCGGACTGAGACGTCTTGGCAGGCGGTAGCTTGAATAGCGGTGATTCCGTGCGCACTCCGAGGAAGATGTAGGTCAGCATCGACCGGAAAAAGGTCTTGGTCTTGGGCTGAAGACTGGTGAAATCGACGGGCTGCAGAGGGGATGTCAGCATGCAGTCAAAGCCGTATTGAGCTGAACTCGCCTTGAAAATCGTCAAGTCGACAGCGCCTTTCGCTATCAGCCACCCGCACATCTTTGCCAAGTTTGCTATTCTCGTCTTGGAGATCTTGTTCTCGGTCCCAAAGCCCATCGTGCCGGAATGCCCTCCGGAACCGACCACAGCGGCACCACCGACGTCTGTTTCACCCATCTCGCGCAGGAAGTCCCACATTGCGTACTGGAATGTGAACCGGTGCGAGAAAGATGATTCGCATAGGTTTTGCAGTATCAGGGTGTAATAGGGATTGTAGCGAGTTTCCTAGAACGAAGGGTATGAGTCGAGGTCAATCATGATTGGCAGTTACACTTACCACTCCACAGCAGTGCAAAGCCACACGCACAAAGTCTCTCTGCTGAGTCTCGTTGAATTTCAATGCAGATAAACGGTCACAAGCGTGAACATAGTCCTGAAGCCGGCCATTCAGCGATGTCTCTGCAAATCGCTCGACGTCTACTCACATCGCTAGTCATCATGATGATAAAGATGCTGCGCCTGATATCCGTGTTCATGCCTTGCTTCTTGGCCAACTTGATCAACTCCTCATGATTGTCGGTACCGAGCAGATCGAGTTCCTCATCGTCATTCTCGATAGCAGCCGCGATCTTTGCCTTTTTCTTTGCATTGGCATCGTCGGTCGCCTTGCTGGCTTCCATTTCCTTTTGCCTGTCCACGAGCGGATTACCGGCCCAAGCGGCACCGACGAGCCACCATTTGCCCTTGGTTTCGGCATTGAGGAGATCGTCGAGCGTGACTCGGATAGGCTCGTGGGCGAGGACTGGAACACGGCTGTCAGCGGTGAACAGACTTGAGAAAGGTTTACCCAACTCACTGTGCTTCTTTTTCGTCAGGCCGCCCAAGAACCGCTTCATCTTTTGCGTCGATTCTGCCGCAATTTCTCCACCGGGTATAGCACGCATCTTGTTGTTCTTGACATTGACCAGCGTCTCAACCATGAACTTTGCACGCGTACTGATCCCGTACGAGCTGATCAGCTCGAGAATTACACAACCTGAATGCGCGACTACTCACGTCATCTTGGCTTCCTGTCCTGCCGTCTTTTGCTGCACGAGCTGAACGATATCCTTCAAGGACGACGGATCATCCGTCCTGAGCTGAGACCCCGACGCTGAACGGACGACCCGATCAGCCATGTTCAGGTCTGCCATTCCCGCAGACGACTCACCTCGGAGCACCTTTAACAGCCCCTCCACCGGGAACTCGACCCCGGTCACACCGCCTTGCGGCACGAGCGTATCGATGAACCCGCGAATGAGATCATAGATTAACCGACACGAGATGACTTGGAAATTGTAGAGCTCGGCGATCAAGGTCAACATGTTGAGCGGTTGCTTGCCGGCTTGTTCTTCCTCGGCTGCTGTTCCCTGGAGTTGGTTGACGAGCGTGTTGTACTTGAGCACGAGGGTTTGAATAACGTGTGCACCTGTAGACAAGCATCAGTTTGTCGTCCCCATAGCGAACCGACAACGAGACTGACCGAATTCGAGACCCTTGACTTTGTACAACGCCGCAAGCAAGGTCGCGTACAGGATGACAAACGAATCCAGTAGATTCGCTCGATCCGAGATGAGGTTGATGACGAGGTCCGTTATCGTGGATGTCACGGCTGCAGAACGATCCATCAGTCGAATGTCCTTTATCTCCTATCCACCCGAAGGGTACTGACAATTTCGACTGTGATCCCTGTACAAAGCCTCGATCTCGTTGAGAATCGACTCGATGTTCGCCTCGCTCAACCTTCAATGACATCCATGAGCGAACCTTGCACATTCCATCCCTTCAAAACTCACTTGTTCAGTAAACCTTGAAGTTTCCTCTCCAGCTTGATCTGCTCGACGGACTTTTCCACTTTCGGTGCATCCGTCGTCGGTATCAAGTTGCGCAGATGAGGCGGGACGTATTTACTTGCTGCGACTGGCGTTGCCGCCGATGGAATTGACGTCGGAATCGGATCTCTCGGGGTCTCGGGTTTGGGTTCCTGTGGTATGGCATTCCGAGCCGTGTTTGCTCTTGTCAATTCGGCCATGTCGTCTTCACTGTCTTCGTCTGTCGTGTTAAAGTCGTCGAGTTGATCATCTTGCTCGTCTTCGAATCCGGCAAAGTCCTGCAGAGGAAAACAAGGTGAGGAGCGGAACGACCTTCGCGACAAGAGACAAGCCTCACCTCGTCCACATCTGACGGCAGTTCCTCCATGTCGTCCTCATCCATCTCCTCATCCTCCATCTCATCTCCATCGTCCTCCCCATCCGGAACGATCTTGTCCGCAAAACTCAACAAATCTACCCCACCAATCAGCCACCGCACCCGCCCGACCAATCCCCGGAAGAGGACTCACCATCCAACCCATCATCCCCAAACTCGTCATCAGCCCTGTTTCCCTTGCCCCGGCGCAACTGATACTCGAGCCACGCAATCTCGGCATCTTCATCCAGCTCCGCCTGCGTCTTTTTCCCTTTCCCGGTTCCGCCAAAGGCACCGCCCATGATGGAGATATCGACAATATCGTTTGTGGACGTGGTCGGTTTCTTGCGTTTCTTGATCGGTTCTTCCGCTTGTTCGTCCTCGGAGCGGGAGGGGGAAGGCGAGCCGCCCGCCTGCGCCTGCGCCTGCGCCTGCCCCTGGGCCGCGAGCATCCGCGCCAGGGGCGTCTGCGCGTCCGCGGAGACTTTTGTACGGAACCCGGAGCCCTTTTCGATGATGGGTTTCACCCTTTTTGGCGCTGTTGCCTCGTATTCGGCTTCCTCTTCCGTCTCTGGCGCCGGGGAAGAGCGTTTCCGCTTCTTCTGGCTTTCCCCACGCGGCCGTCCCCCGCCGCCCCTTGGCGCGGGTTCACCCCGTCGTGTGGGTCCGCCTCGTCCTGGTGCAAACGCGCCGCGTCCGCGTGATGGACGATCTTCGTCCCGGGATAACGGCTTTGGACGTCGTTGGAATCCTAGTTCGTCCGAGAGTAAGGAAGGGAGACGTGGTGCGATTGAGCGTCCGCCGCCGCGGCCTCGTCCGCCGCCACGGGAGAAGGACCCTCTGCCTCGTGCACGGCCATTCGAGGTTCCGCGATGAGGGTAGTTTGACATTGTTGAAGTGACTTGTGGTTATAGACCTCGTTGAATGGTTGAGTGCTATACTGAGCTTGATTTCGAAATTGTGAAACCGGGCGTCCACGAGATTCGGCGGCCGATTTTTGGGAGGGGTAGTCGCCACCGAGCCTTATCTCGCTGCGCGAGGGAAGGGAAAGGGGCGAGATAGCGCGAGGGAAGGGAAGGGAAGGAAGGGGAAGGGTACGGCGTGATAGGGATACAATAAGGTGTACCTCTTGACTATAAACGTCACTCGCCCGCACCCGCAGCCAATTATAATTACAGATAGACTCTCTATTTTTCCTATCCATTCAATCGAGCGGAGTATCCCCGCTCGATCATCTATCCCTTTCCTTTCCCTTTCCCTTGGCCGCCCAAAAGCTGAAAGCTGCTTCTAGCTCCCTCTCCACCAATCCCAATCTCCCCCACTCGTCCTCATCATGCCCGCGAGAGACCCCTCAGCGGCTCCGATGGCCCATCTTTCCGCCACGGCACAGCAGCATCATCGGCAGAAACAGCACCACCCGGAATCCGGATTCGGATCCGGGCTCAGTTCGTCCTTTTCCGCCTCGGCCGGACAGGGACAGGCGTTTGGCGCGAGAAGGGGCTCCTTCCCGAGTACCTCCCTCTTCGGATCCTCTGTCGCCCAGCAGCAGCAGCAGAGACCGCCCCTCCCGCCCGCGAGCGCAAACTCGACCGACGGCGTGATCCAGCACGCGACCCTCGAACCGGGATACGACGCCGCGGCGGCGGCGGCGGCGGAGACAGGCCGCAGTCGGTCCGTCAGTGGTCCCTCGGTTCCCTTGCTTGAAGGGGACATGGGCGCCGCCGGGGCGGGGCCGGGGGCGGGGGCGCGTCGGCGGAGCCTGTGGCAGTCGATTTCGGGGATGACCTCGGGGCGGCCGAGTAGTGATGATGTTGAGAATTCTTCGGCATTTGGCTCGGGCGTGGTTAGCCCCGGTGGTGGTGGGGCGGGGAGTAGTGGCTGGTTCAGTAGTCGTGGGGATAACCACAGTCTCTACAGTTCGGGCGAAGATGCGTGAGTCGTTTATTTTTTCCCTGCTGTCGCCGTACTTTGGCTGATGGGAAATGGCCAGACATCCGGCGGCATCAGCGTCCCTCCTGACAGACTCTGAAAACATCCGGAACATCTCCATGGGCCTCGCCGCGTCTTCCTACACCTCTTCTCAATCCGGCGGCGGCGGCGGCGGCGGCGGGAAATCCCTCCCCCTCGGACAGCACCGCCCTTCCCACCTCGACACCGTCATCGGCGGAACATCCCCGGAAGACGACCCCTCCGGATCCTCCTCGGAAAACGAGAACGAAAACGAAAACGACGGTCTCTCCACCATCAAAGAATCCTCCCGCTCATCAAGCGCCCTCGACCTGCTCACCCCGCGGGTCTCCCTGGGCGGGAAAGCCCTGCTCGCGGACTCGCCATCGTCGACAAAGAGCGGAGGAGAGATCTCACCGAAGAATGGATCCCTTCCCTCCTCCGGGCCGAGTGGGTTGAGCCTGATGCTGAATCGGACGGTGCCGAGTCCGAAGAAGAAGGCGAGGAAGAGGGATGTCAAGGGGACGGACGAGTTGGCGAGTGGCGCGAGTGGGGTGTTGGGTGTTTTAGAGTTTCCCGAGGAGAAGGAGCCGGATAAGGATAAGCTCAGTCCTGGGTCATCAGGTACGCCCGGATCCGTATGCGCTGAAAGGAGATCCTAACCCTTCACGCCAGCACGGGATACGGATCCCTCCGTCGCATCATCCCTCACCGTCCGACCAGGAATACGAGATACCCCGCACGCATCAACCCAATCCGTTCCATCTCCCGCGTCAGCCTCATCGCCCGACAACCAGGAACGCAACCCGACCGAACGGACGCCTCTCCTCTCCGCCATTTCCGAAAATCACCACTTACAAGGCACCCACGCGCACGGGAAACCCCATCCGCCGCCCTCCTCGTCGGATCGGAAACGACACCCGCCGTTCCAGACGGCACGGGAGAACGTGCGCTCGGCGTATCTCTCGCTGAGGAAGGCGACGTGGCGTGATGTCGGACGACAAGTGTGCGTGGAGCCGGTCAAGTTGTTGCCGGCGACGGTGTTGGGGTGTTTGTTGAACGTGTTGGATGGGGTCAGTTATGGGATGATCATGTACGTCGAGCATTTCCGCCTATATTTTCGTATGGGAGGGCTTATCGCTGTGTCTTCAGGTTCCCCGCGAGTCCGATATTCGATAATTTCGGGTCCCTCGGCGTTTCCATGTTCTTTGTCTCGTGCGTTCATTGGAATTATCACGCGAGTTGCGGCTGATGGCTGTCGCGCTGCAGATGCATTATTTCCCAGTTGACCTATACCCTGGGAGGAAGTATCTTCAAGTGAGTTTCAAATGCTATAGCGGAGAGGACGACACTGACGGCCTTATTAGAGGAGGCAACGGATCCATGATGATCGAGGCGGTGGTAAGTCGAGAGATCTCGTCCACGTCGGGATCATCGCTGACGTACGGTACCAGCCCTTTTTCCATATCTTGACCAATATCATCACGGACGAAGTAGGAGACGACGTGAGTTCGCACCTCGGCGGACTTGACGATAGATCTGATTTTCGCGAATCAAAGCCTGCAGCCATCATATCGACTACTATGGTTTCATATGCGTTCAGTGCCGTGTTAACAGGTATGTCCAGTCGGCCACGTTCGATAGCCGTGGGTCTGACCACTGGCGATAGGTCTCGTTTTCCTCTCACTGGGATACTTTAAATTGGGAGCGTTGATTGGGTATTTCCCGCGGCATATCCTTGTCGGGTAAGCCTTGAATGGGCTCATCTAAAGTCTGAAGACGAGCTAAACTGATCTCATTCCAGTTGTATCGGTGGTGTCGGCGTGTTCTTGCTCGAGACTGGGTTAGTCTTCCTTTGGTGTCGAACCTGACATGATCGCTGATCCTATTATATCTCCTCAGGCTCGAGGTCTCGCGCGGTCTAAAGGAAGAAGGGTTCGAATACAATCTCAACACGCTAAAAGTGTTCTTTGCAAACGGGCACGCCATCGCGCTCTGGACGATCCCCCTCGCTCTGGCCATCATACTTCGCATCATCACCCATCGTTTCCACCACCAGTTGATTTTCCCTAGTTACTTTTTCGTCATTCCCTGCGTGTTTTATATCGTCGTCCTCATCGGCGGCTGGAGTATCGCGCACCTCCGTCAGACGGGTTGGATATTCGATGTCGGAGGTGTTTCCCGACCGTGGTATACATTCTATACCTTGTTCGGTAAGTTTCGCCAAACCCGATTTGTGATTGCGTTACTCAACTCGTTTCCGCCAGATCTGCATAAATTCAGCTGGAAGGCATTCTGGTCTTGCATACCCACCCAAATGGCACTGGTCTTCTTCGGTATCCTTCACGTCCCACTCAACGTAGGTTGGCTCTTACCCTTCAAGCTCTGTAACTAATCTTGTCGGCATCGCAGGTACCTGCCCTAGGTGTATCACTGCAAGAAGACAACGTCGATCTCGATCGAGAGCTCGTAGCTCATGGAATTTCAAACATGGGCGCAGGTCTCCTTGGTACCGTCCCGAATTACCTTTGCTACGTGAACACAGTGCTTTGTGAGTTCCCTCAGAAGCTCGAATCTTGTCCATATCTCATCGCATTGGACGTAGTCTACCGCGTCGGTGGAGGTTCCAGGCTGTCTGGCTTGATGTTGGCTGCGGCTACCGGCGTGATCATGATGATCGGCCCGAGCGTTATCGCATACCTTCGTGAGTCTTGGGTGGATAAACTGGGAGATCGGTATTGATGCGTTTTTGACATGTAGCGGTCATGGTCGTTGGAGCATTGATTTTTGTTCTTGGCATCGATCTTGTCAAAGAGGTATGTCTTGTGAGACCGGGTTTCTGGGCCAAGCTTACTGCCGTTGTTTGCAGGCCGTGTGGGATACGCGACATCGTGTCAACAAGATGGAATACATCACAATCTGGGCTATCACCATTGGCATGACACTGTAAGTAGATGAAGGTACGCACACCGTCACTTCGAGCTCATCTCCGTCGAACAGCTTCGACTTTGTTATCGGTCTTTTGCTCGGCATCATCCTTGCCTCGATGTTCTTCGTCATCCAAAACTCGCGACGAAAGCCGATCCGAGCAGTCTTCAGCGGATCGAGCGCAAAGAGCACGGTTCGACGGCCTCACCCTCAACGAGCGTTCTTGCAGGCTGTGGGAAAGCAGACCTTGATCATGAAGCTTCAGGGATTCTGTAAGTCATACCTCGTTACTGGCTTTTCTGTTCGCTGCTGATGTTTCACGTCGTAGTGTTCTTCGGTACCATCACCAAGGTCGAGGAGGAAATCAGAAAATTGTTGGATATCGCGGCATGGGAGAGCAATCCCATCCGTTTCCTCAGTAGGTCTCGCACTCTCCATCCTCGTCCTTGGCTCACTCGCCCTCTAGTCGTCGACTTTGCCCTCGTACCGGGTCTTGATTTCTCATCCGCCGAGGCTTTCGTCAGGCTGCAGCGACTCCTATCCCAGAAGGATGTTCTCCTCATCTTGTGCGGGGCCAATCCGGATGGCTTGGTCGGAAGGGCACTCCAAGCTGTCGATTTGTGGGCAGATCAAGAGGGCACTAGGGTCGAGGTCTTTGATGGACTAAATTCCGCACTGGAGTGGTGTGAGAATGCTTATTTGTAGGTGTTGCCTGTATCTGGCACGATCGGGGCGGATGCTAACGGTCCATGTCGACAGGACGGCATTCTACGCATCTAATTCCATGGCAAAGAGGGAAAACGATACCCGTCATGGTTTGGACGTCCCTGCAGTCGCCAAGCCTCCTTTCGCCATGTCAGACAGCCATCACAACAGTCCTCGGCGGACGCATCTCGCTGCGGCCGGAGTCTCGACCCTTCCGTTCGCGACTCCCGTTTCCCCCTCTATCCACGGGGCGGACCATAAACCGAGCGTCTCCAAAAGCGGTCATCAATCGGGGGGGTCCAGCCTTTCCCTGAAGCAGCCGTTGCCGATCCTCCTGCAAACATTCTCGGACTACTTTGACGACTCTTCGCAAAACCCGCACGATTTCTTCTACCAGATCGTGCCGTACCTCTCCCCCGTACACACCAAAGCCGGACAACTCATCTTTGAGCGTGATGATGCCGCCGATGCGCTCTACCTGATTGAATCTGGGTGTCTTCGCGCGACGTACGAATACGAAGATCACTGCGAGTTGATCCAGGAGACCATGGTGGCGGGGACGGTGGCGGGCGAGTTGACGATGCTGAGTGCGAGCAAGAGGAATGCGACGGTTGTTGCGGAACGGGATAGTAAGCTTTGGAAGTTGGATCAGCAGGGGTTGGAAAAGTTGGAGAAGGAGCGGCCGGAGATTGCGCGACGGTTTGTGAAGATTGTTTTGAAGGGTAAGTCCGGTGTTGTGGAGGCTTTCGGTGGGATGCTGACTTGATGTCATTCAGTTGCCAATGAAGAAGCGGATGTCTTGTTCAATCATCTCGTTGCTGTTCTGTCATGATCGCTGTAAAGTTATCACCCATATAGACTGTATATTCGACATGTCGCCACGAGTCGCGACTCGTTGTATTTAGCATAAAGTAGCGTGTATCATTACAGTCTGCTGATTGTCACACGACATCGCCGGCGATGAACCTCGGCCGCAGCCATAAAGCTAGCCAGGAATGGGGTCTTCGAGTCCTCGTGTCAGCAATCCGGGAGGCCGAGGTGACTGACTCGAGGGGGCAGACAGTCCCCAGCTCATCATGATCACCCAATTTTACGTGATTAGCTAATCACGCTAAGGAAAACAAGCCCGCAAGCGCCGCAAGTCGACTTTGCACCCTTTGCACTCAAATATTTTCAGTGCTGATGGCCGACGGTGGTATACTCGTCGTCTTTCATCATCTCAGCAACTCCAGCTCCTTGCGCTCCCTTTCCTGAACGTCGTTGCTAGACACAGTCCTTGTTGCTGCACATACGTTGGGACATCTCGTGTTTGCAACCATTGTCCCCCATGCGTTAGCGACGACTCGACAACCGACATCTCCATTATCAGCTTCTTATCGCACCACGACTGCTCCTTGGGCATTGACCAAAACCTTGGGCTACAACCACCGAGTGATGATCAGCAACAAACGTACGACACTTTCAACCAGTCACAACTCGCTCATAGACGGAAATCCTCGTAAACCGAGTGGCAACAACCTTCGACCAAAACACACCTCAACCTTGCAGAGCGACACACCACTTTCACAGCTAGTCCCGAGTGGACGACGGGGCCTGTAGTAGGAGACTCCGAGAGAAACACGACACCTTTGACCCAAACACCATTCACATAACCAGCAAGAAAACATATACAAGATCATCAAACCACATACACGTGCGACAAGATGCCGTCGAATACATCACACCAAACCAACGCTCACGCCGGTCCTTCGGGAACCTCGAAAGACCAACAAGCATTCAAAATTCCCAAAAGTGCCACTGTGGCAAATGGCGAAAATGATGACGACGATTTGAGCAGCTTGCCGGATGAATACAAGGAGGAAAAGGAGGATTCGGAGGAGGATGCTGTAGTCGCGCGGTCTACATGGAAGGGAAAGGAACGAATGATCATTCACAGTGATTCGGATGATGATGACGACGATGTCGAGGATGTTTATCAAGAGCAGCAGGCAGAGAAGATCAAACGGTGAGTCTCGTCTGACCCGCAAATGGACGGTTTGTTTATCGCTCTGGTAACCCAGTGAACGTCAACGCGAAAAGGAAAAGAGCTTGCATCGAGAACAACGTCATCGTCAATCCCACGCAGCTCACCAATTCCACCATGAAAAACTCTTTGGCGGCGGATCCGGAAGAGAAGGTGTCACGAAAAAGAAGAGTCATCGACGTAAATGCAGAAAGAACAGTCGAAGGCATCGACATCTCGTGAGCAGTCCCATCACTCCCTCCAACGCATGCTGACTGTACTATATTGCAGCACGATTTGGATGACGATGAAAGTCCGTCAGATGATGATCCCAGTGCGGTTCCTCATCCGGGCTTTATCGCGGCGCCGGATCAGACGAACGATCTTCCCTTGCCCGAAGGTGTGGACCCGAAGAACGTCGAGGATATCTTTTTAGGTTTGGCTGCCGTCCCTGTACCCGCGGAATGGAGTGATGACGAAGACGAGGTGAGTTGTCCTTCATGCACTGCAGTGGCTAGGAAACTGATTTCGTTTGCAGGGCATGCTCTTCCAAGCTCTCGACGAATGGCGTGATTCCGACAACGACATGGACGCCGGTTCCGAAGGCTCTGATTCGAGTGGCGGGACTTCCGATACCGATATGCTTGATGACGATGACGCTTTCGACGCCGCGTTCGGAACAGGCGGGACCGAGATGCCGTTTGTGCTCATGGAAGATTGGTCGGGCAACTTGGTGTTTGCTCAACCCCGCATCTCCGGCGAGGGCGAAGAGAATCGACCGAGCAACAGTCGATCTACCTCGGCGTCGAACAGTCGCAAGGAAAAGCGTTCGCGAAAGGGCAGCGGGACGGGAAGCACGACCAACGGGGAAGGACCCGTCTTGCTCGTAGACGAAGGCGCTCTGGAAGACTTTGACGAGAACGTCTTCGACGGTGACGGCTACGACGGCGACACGACCGATAGTCTTCCCGACGAGGATATGCCGAGTCCGCCCAACTTTCCGACGCACGTTGCCGTCGTTGAAGCGCACAACGCTGCCGCTTTTGGTGTCACCACTGTGGATGAGGCTGCGCTTGCGAGGGATCTCGGCGTCCCGCTTGCTGATGCGCGAAATCTGTTGGAACGGGCTCGAGCGGAAGAACAGCAACAGCTGCTCGGGGGCGTGTCCAGCCTCAGCATGGACGGCAACGAAGAGGCAATCATGGAAGCTAGTCCGGTTGATGTCCTCGCCACTGTTGGCATCTCGACCAATGGATCCCTTCAGGCACTGTTCATGGACAATCCAGGAGTCTCGACGTCATCGACGGTTACCACCCCGAATACCAACATCGAGATATCGCCTCATCTGGCTCACGCCGTTCCCGGTCTCGCTTCCACTCAATCCACGCCGCCAGGCATTACCCCCGGTTTCCCCATCATGGGGTCGTTCGTGCCGGAGCACAATCATCCTGACCGTGTAGCCGTAATCGACGGTACCGGCAAAGTCACGCCGAGTCCGTTCATGCGGCGAGGCGGTCCCCGAGGTCGAACGCAAATCGGAGGCAAGAGCGGCAACATGAAACGCCAAGCGATGGGTGCGAGTCCGAGTATGAACGGAAGGCGGCCGAGGTACTCGTCTGTGCCAGCGGGACGAGGTCATATCAGCGACAGCGTACGTGGTTCGCCCCTTCGACTCGCCCAGCGAGAATCGTTCGACGGAGAAGATACCTCTTCCGATCATGAAGATATGGCCGAGCCTATCGCTCTTGACGACGTCTTGGATACCAGCGCGCTGCATCATCATGGACATGAAAGCGATCACACCGAGGAAATTTACGGGTCCAGGCACTTGAGGAGCCTTAGGCGATGGGAAAAAGTACCCATTACCACTTTCCGAAGAAGCCGGAACTCGAATGCACCGTTCACGACGACAACTGGCCTCTTTGCGGATGGCAGTGGTCCCACGACGTTTCCCCATCCGTCTGGGGCCATCTTGCGACCGAGTTTTGCGAGTCCGTCTATCGCCACCACCCTTGCCATGGACCACTCTACCGTCTATCCCGACTCGCCAGTATTAGACGGGACAAGTCAAGACGGGCGCAACGGTAGAAGAGGGAGCGGCAAAGAGTCAAAGCGGTCAAAGAAACAGGATGGTCGCAAGGCGTCGCGGAACGGCGGGTTGATGCGGAATCGAACGTCGAGCACCGGGTCGATGCCTCCTTTGAGGCTGTCGTAGACCGTAGCGTCGTCGGTCTACTCGTGGAGAAAAGCGGCGACAAGTGGTCGTCGCGCTTCTTGGGAAATCTTGTATTCATAGCCATTCTGGCAACAGCAAACAGTCATCAATCTTATATCGCCCGATTTGTATGTGCGAATCTTTGTGTAGTGTTATAACATGGAACCAATCTGAAAACGATCCAAACTTGACGCAATATGGAGGAGCTGGTACCTATCCACTCGGTGCCACGGGCAAGCGCTGAGATCTCGAGCTGAATGTGTTGTTTTGCCATGCCCGCACCCGTAAAACTTGCCAGTACGACAACTACAATCAACAACTACTCTAGAAGATTAGCTGTTAGAGTGGAGAGACCGCTAACATGCCCTTCACTCGCTGACGAGGAGTTCACGCTTGGACCCTGCGCCTCTTCGCCCCAGCGCGTTCTCTCTTCGACAGTCGAAGCTATTTCTTCTCCCCATACCGTAGCCTGTTCGAGGAACTGGTCAGGTTCGTCCCCAGCGTTCTGCACCTTCTTCCCTATCGCTAGGTAGAGCTCGTCCAATCGTGCGAATTCTTTCCGCGATGCCGAGTTCAAGATGATGCCTGTCTGGAAAACATTCTGCCATGTTTCCCTTCGGCTTAGCTTATCATGAAGCTTTTTCCACTCCTGCTGTATTTCGATCAACAAATCTCGCATCTCATCGTCCACATAATCCTTCTGCTCTCCTCCTTCCGCATGACGTTTGAGCTGAGTTGCAAGGAAGCGAACCTTCCATAGCCTTTTTGCGCTTTGCGTAATTCGTCGAGGTTGTCGAGGTTGAGCTGGGACGCGTCTTCTGCGATAATCAGGAAAGCGCATTAGGTTTGAGTCGAGGAGGGCTACATGGAAGCGCTTGCAACTAAAGGTTGGCTACAGCAATATATACTGGTCACTTGCAGCTCCTGCCTATGCTTCCCCTGGACTTCCTTTCAAGTGTCTGATGTATGACGTAGCTACGTGCGCTTCTCGTTTGCCGGCGCTGGTCATTCCTCTTTGGGGGACTAGGTCATACGTAAATGAGCAGAAATCCATTTTGCAGATAGCCATGACACTCGATCGCGATGTCGTCTACATATTTCTTGAACCATAAGTCATATACTGTACACGAATCTCGACCATGACAAACCGTGCACGGACACTACGCAAGAACGCTGTTGAATGCATTCGACTAGGTCCTAACCTTACCCTCCTCGTGGGTGTCGGCGTCTGTTTCTGCAGTCGGATGCGAGGTGATATTCAAAGGAGCTCCAGAAGGGCCGCTTGAGGCGGAATCCACCGTCTGTGTAGTCGACCTCGTGGAAAGCCGTTTCCAAGGTGCAGGAAATATTCCCCAAGTCGGGACTTGTCGATCATTCTGTTCCGCAAAGTCACGCCGAGCATCATCGAGACGCCCTATAAGTGCTTTCGAGAGCGCAGACTCTTCCGCATTCAAGATCGCACGTTGCTTCGCGGGGTCACTCAGTTCCCTAAACAGCTGGTCATATAGGGTCTCCGATCCTGAAAGTGCTATAATGAGCCCCACCTCTGCTTCTTTTGCCTTCCTTTCTCTCAATTTCTGTGTCGAACCAGGACTTGGCATCTTGAAAGATGGTAGCAAGAGGGATCTTTTCGGCAGTCGAGTTTGCGGCTACCATGCTTGTAGAATGTTAGATGTTGCGGCTTGCGATGTGTCAGTCTGACGTGTGGATCGACGACGCTCTGGCGAAAGGAAGGGCGATGACGGTAGACTTTTATACCTGAATGCAAACAGGCCCTCTATAGCGCGTCCTGCTATAGTGGCATCTTTCGGTTACCAGACCAAGCGTTTCTCGCGAACACCGTGGTAATCTGTCATCCACCTTCCGATTCTGCGAAAAGAGACAATGGTTTTTGGAAGCAACCCTTTGGCGTTACAAAGGATATGCGAGGATATCACATAGGGACAGGTCGGAAAGGTGTCGGAGGAAGGGACGAGCCCCAGACGCGAAGGGTCTAGAACCCCGCCGAGGTTCCGAGGGAAGAGCGTGAATACCCTACGAGGATTGGGGCAAAAGCATTGCACCAATGATCTAAGTCCTCTGCAATGCTTACCCAATTCAGCGATCAGCCTCTTGGTTCCTAACGCAACCTTCGCCGGACGACTCATCTTTTTGGCCATGTTAGCTTTAGGCCCTTGACGTATGGTAGAGCCCTCTGAAGCATTTGGTCGCGAGTTCAAACATATCAACTTCGGATACAATGCATTTCGACAACAGACGTATCCGCTGCTTCGCACCTTTATGGTTGTGGTAGAAACTCGGTCGCACGTTCGACATTGCACAAATTCGGCCTTGTCGAGGTATTGATATTTCCGCCAACAGTGTAGTCACAAGATTAACGGAGACTACAAAGCAGGTAGGACGTCGCGTTGGCCCCGTGTTGCCTCGAGAGACGTCGAAAGACATAGAATTGCCCGTCAAACCAGTAGACCGCCAGGGTTGGCGGTCAAAAGGGACAAAACCGACCTTGCCAATTCTCTCGACGTCGTTGGCAGGCCTGTGCGAGCTGACAACGACGAGGGGGAAAGCAGGAAAGGTCGTGCCATCTCCAGAGCAAAGAACGGCTCGACCAAGTAGTTCGATAGAATCGCGGCATACAAAAACAGATATAAATGACAGAATGCTCAGAGGGAAAAAAGGGAAAAAAGAATGATATGATTTCTTCCTACCTGGATCGAACAAGTGACCTCGACATGGCCCAGAAGATACTAGTGTCGCGCTCTACCACTGAGCTAAGGAAGAATCCGATATTCAGCCTTCCCTGAGTCCCATTAGAATAGGGTATTCGTCAGCTTCTTCACCCCTTTCGATTCCCATCCGGGGGTTCCTCGCTCACTCATATCTCCCAACACCGACCCTTCACGATAACACGATCCTAAAACTGTCTCCACGAGCAGCAAACGCCAACTACCCCGCCACCACGCTTTGAACGATTACGCGCGCAAACGGCTTCCGGGCGTCCGGCTACCAGGTGCGCCCCGCTTAACTCGCGATCGAAGGTGGTTTCTCCTTTCTGGAACGAGCCATTGGTCAAGTGGCGACGAGTCTATATAGCGACGACACTGTCCACGGCGCCACATCCAAGTAGCTACACAAACAAGACCCGCCCAACTCTTACCCCAAAATGCCCCGACAATCACGATCATCCCGTCCTGCCGCCCGACCTTCCGCACCCGCCGGACCGTCGCACCAGCAAACCCGACAAGCCTCGACCGCCGCATACCCCCAGCAGCACGCCGCTCCGCCCCCTATGGCGCACGCTCCCGCGGGCGTGCAGCAGCCGAGGCAGCCCGGCATGATGGCGAGCATCGCGTCTACCGCTGCTGGTGTTGCCGGTGGTAGTGTTATCGGACATGGAATCTCGAACATGTACGTTCCCCCATCTTTGTCTTTCCCTTCGCATCCTGACCTCTTGTTCATAGGCTCTTCGGCTCTTCCCGTCCCGCCGAAGCCGCTCCTTCCGCCGAAGCACCTGTCAACCAGCAAGCTCAGTGGGCCAACCAGGCCGCCGCGCAGGCACCGCAGTGTTCGATCGAGGCCAAGGACTTTACAAAGTGTTTGGATGCCACGAATGATTTCCAGAGCTGTTCTTACTATCTTGGTGAGTCTTCTCCTTCTGCTCTTATGTGGTGGCCTTTGCTGATGGATTTCTGATTCGGGGATGCAGAGGCGTTGAAGGCCTGTCAGGCTGCTGCCCAGAGGTATCAATAAGCGTTGGTGAAGAGGAGATGGATTGTACTAGATGCGTGGTGACGAGGTTACTCCCCTGTCTGAATTAGGCATGCATATGGCATTGTGATTGCATTTGATGGGTGATGACATGCATTCCGGCAATGAGCTATATGATCGGCAGCGTGACCGACGGATGGCGACCATGAGGCGACTTTTGATTTTGAATGGTGAAACAGGCAGAATGTCAAGGGTAATACGGCATTGCCACGAAGGAGGTTGAACAATCACCCAGACTCCTTGCGTGACAACACAGATACTGGGGGTGTATTCCACTCATGCAGTACCCTCGACGGTAAATTAGTTCCAGAACAAGTCGGCTCTGAAGTCGCTGGACTTGCAATGTTGAGATGCGCCTCTCGTACAGCGACCCATATGATACCGCGCAGCTGGTAGGGATTTGCGGATACACAATATCCAGAATAGCTTTCGGGGTCTTCCAGATTCAGCTGACTTGGGTTTGGTAGAAGCGCAAGAATCGCCTCAGCGCACGAACGGTCCTCATTATCTTTCAGCATTTACTTAGCTTGCTCATCTGATTGGATTCCATGACTGTAGGCGGGTCGACGATATTCAAGATCGATTCGCCAATCATTGGTCAATATGCATTCGCAGATCCGTTGCATGCTATTTCACTGTGATGATCGTGGACGGGTATCAACTTACCTGGCGTATAAAGCCTTCTATCCATTGAACATGGAGAGAAGGAGAACTGCGAACTTTGGGCTATGAACAAGTCGACAAAGGCTGAATATGGAAGATACACGACTTTTACATTATTCGCGACCTATGAAATGTGGGAGGGCAAACGAACATGCCCCGAGTCATGGTTCGATATGCTTGTTTTTTCGAGGAGACTAAGTTTCTAAGGCGTCTCTAGGCTCTCAGCTCTGCGTAACCCTCCGGATCGGCTTACTTCAAAGATATGTAGAACCATGAGGCAACTCACAATCTCAGCTTTTGTGACAGTATCCAGGAGCGCGTATGGTGTTGGTAGGCAGGTCGAGTTTTGGGTCTCCCGGTCTAAAGCGGATGTAGGATTCCTTGTGCTGGAATGGCCCGGGCATGCGGTTTCCCAACCCCAAGGAATCATCCTCAGGGAAATTTGGTTCAGACACGTCGCCGCTCATTGAAGACCGTCGCGAAGAGCCCGCACTTCCTTCACGGCTGTCGAGACCATCATTCGAGTCCGGAACGAAATCGTCGGGTCTCAGTGTAGGGTCTACCTTACATGCCTCATGCTTCCACCCATCGACTTTTCTCTGGGCAACAAGGCTGTCCTCTGGAGTGACGTGCAGAAAGCGAGTGATGGATTGATTGAGCTCAATGCGTACTTGCGCTTTCGGTTTCGACGTTCCAAGCAGCAGGCTAGAAGAAGGCTGAACGAGCTCGCGGATGCGGCTCTCGAGGCGGCGCGCTTCCGCCTGTAAATCTTCGGAGCTCATGTCTGCCGTATGAAGCCATTTATCCCACCATGTCCCCGACCTAGCAAAGCGAAGACGAACAAATCAAACAGGGTTCCTATTTCGCTCAAAGCGGTGGCTGCAATAACCAGCTGCATCTTTCGCGCGCGCCTCATGTAATTAAGACTCACAGCTGTCGATCCCTATCTGTGGTGTATCCGTCAGAACTAGCATCAGTTCTGGGGTAACAATCGTCCGTGACGCCGTCAGAAGCCACTGAACCATCGTGATCGTTATATGGTACCCTGAGAGAAGAACGGCCAGTAGGCTTGTAAACCAGAGGGCCCCTTGCTTCGTGCACTCACCCTGAAATGAAAATGGAGGGATTTTGTTCGGCAGTCTGAGGCATCGTAGATGGTAGAGGAGAACTTAGAAGGAAAGCTAGTGTTTTTGATTTGGGCGCCAAAAGCAGCAGAGACGAGGGTTGCGATGTCTATGCAGGCTATGAGGTCTAGGGTTTCGGCGCGGCCCTCATTGAGGTGTTTGTATATATGCGCACGAGAGACGGTCCCTGCATCTGGGATGCGTTTGGGTTGCGGGTCCAGGAAAATCATGGCGCTGTGATATAATGTCGCCATAGCCTTATGAAAGGATGGGTGGACAAGGGATATCTGCTGAATAGCGCTGTGGCGGTGTGGATGCGCAGGAATCTGCCGCACAGATTGCATGGACTGTACTCGAACCCAAAACTCTCGCGGGGGTAAGGTTGAGAGGATAGACTCCACGGGGCCACCAGAATGATTACAGCACCCTGTACAGCCCGATTTGATTCTCCTCGCCCGTTTCAGCTAGATAGTCATTGCACAGCCAGCGGCAACTGCCCCTGCACTGCCTCGACCATGCTGTTCACAGTCAGCACGACACTCGCGGCCGTCCTTCGTATCCTGTCCTCCTCGAGTCCTCCTTTATGCAACGACGTGCTCTCCCCCTTTTGCTCCTTTCCGAAGACGCCCGACGCCCACTCTGCGGCCGCCATCACGCTCGTCGTGTGTTCCCTGATAAGTGATCGCCCGCCATCGAGCTCTTTCGATCCGGTCAGGCAGACGAGCGCGAGGTCCAGCGAGGCCGCCACGACATTGCTTTCCAGCTCCGCATGGGGCGATGCAGGAGATTGGTCATTTGCGCCGAGAGCGACACCCAGCTGTGTCCCCACAGCGATCGCGAGCTCCAACGCTTCCGGGGCCAGCACAGCCAGGTAGACCGGCGAATGGCGAGCTGCATGCAGCATGATCGTGAGAGCACTGATGAAGTGGCTCAAAGCCATAGGGCTGAGGATCATTCCCGTCCCGACAGCCTGTCCCCGCCGTCCATGCGGAGCGCGACTCTCACGGGCGAGTTCGTCTTGAAAGTAAGTCCAGAATCGGTTGATTATTGGGAGGATAAAGTATTCGGCAGCAATGTCCTTGAAGGGGATAATTGGCGGATCGCTCATCTCTGCGTTTGTATTCAGGCCAGTTGTAGTTATCGCCCGTCCATTCGCCGTACGTGTGCGCAATTGACGTTGTCGCGGCGCAGTGTTGGGTTCTTGAGCGGAACCCTTCTTCTTCAGAACCAGGTCGACGACATCTTCCTTTCCCGCCTGAAGCAGCAAACCCGCATGGGAGGCCCCTCGCACGTCCTGCTCCGTGAGATACCGATCGTGTAAGGCGGGAGGCAACAATTTTGAGGGAAAGTCGACTCGTTTGGGGATATTGGGACGTGGTAGAGTCGAGAACCCGGCGGTCTCTCGAGCGGCCATCGATAAGGCGGTAAGGATTGCCGCCCGCTGCGTCAACGAATACTGGCCCTCGAAGTATTGTCCGATGAGATACCTGAAGCGAGAATTAGCGCATAGGCAGTTGACGCGCAGATTGACTTACGGGGCGACTCGTTTCGGCACACAAGCCGTGAGGGCAACGAGCATACTCTGCCGTCTTTCCTCGAATTCTTCCAGGTCGTACGGATCCGAGAGCGCGCAGAGCACTTGGCATAAAAAGATAGAGTTCTCCTCTATAAGGCAGGTCAGCTCTATTCGACAACGGATCGGAAAATGCTCACCTAGTTCTTTTCCGAAATGCCTCTTCCGCCGCACCAATGACTCTCCCCACTTCAGCCCGACCTCTAACTTGTCCGGTTCTTCCCTGGCTCGTAGTAGCTCAATAAGCTGTATGATATACACCGGACGCTGTATCTTCTCCCTCGTATTGGTGTTCGACATAGGATCTTTCGCCACCTCTTCGAGATACGAAGGTGTCGGCGATGGCGAACGTGATGAGTGAGCAGAGGATGAGTAGCCGGAAAGCGACTCGTCATCAGAATCCGGTGCAGGTTGTGGTGGCGGTTTCTTCCTTGTCTTTGGTTTTGGAGAGGGAGACCGGCCGCGAACCGGTTCAGAGCTGTTTTTCAGCGGGCTTGCGGAGTTTGTTTTTTTCCGAGCTGAAGACCGGTCATCAAGGCCATCCCAGCCCAACAACCGCCAATCAGCGTCTGGCCCTATCCCGTCCACCTCGTTTCTGTCGCCAGACATTGTCGCTTCCTCGTCCCTGAAATGTGCCAACGCCCTCAATCTTCTGCACTCCTCCTTCCCCTGACCCGACCCATCCCAGATCTCCTTCCCAAACGTCAATCGCCGCCTGGCCTTCATCGTCGGTTCCGTCTGCGGCACACCATCTTCCCCAAGATTCTTGAGCATCTTTTCCAGTTCTTCGACCTCGTCGTCCTTCTGCTTTCCCTTCCCCTTCCTTCCTGAATCTTGTGCGCCCGGGACGCCGGGTGCGTCAGGAACCGTCATTTCGCTTAGTATCTCGGCGGAGAGCATCCCAAGTCTGCGGATCGTGCCGTCCGAGTGGGAGAGGTACTCTTGCATGCTAGCCAGGAAGGAGGGTTTCATCGAAAGTTGCATCAAATAGGGATGATATGGTGGTAATTGGGCGATGGCGAGGAGCAGGAGTTGGGTGATATCTGCAGGAACGAATGGCAGCGTGAGCAAACGGTGCTTTCAGCATCCGAGATGCGCTTACAGAGTTGCCATGCGAACAAAGAATATTTGATGGACTTTGGATCCGTCCAGGCCTCCATCACCCTTTCCACAAAGTTCCTGATAGCTGTTCGCCCGACCCATATCAGCTCCTGCTCACCCGGTGATCCAAGACACCTTACCGATATCACCACCCCTCGCAACCCACCCAACGATAACCCTGCATCTCACCTCCACCTCCTCCTGTCCGCCTATCTCCCTTCCTTTACCACGGACTAACAACGAATCCACCACCGCATCATACACCTCGCTCGTCTTCCCTGCTCCTGTCCCGTCCTTTCCCTTGGGCTCCACAGCCGGTCCGAGGAAAGCCTCTAGGTACGTCGCTGCTTGTTTCACGCCCCGGTCTGGGCCCGAGGAAGGGTGCAGGTGTGCTGTAAGGTGCAGGAGGAATGACCAACCTAGAGAAGAGATATCTGATTCTTGTAGTTCCAACAGAAGGCGTGGAAAGAAGCTCTTTGGATAGCGTTGTATGGTTCCGTCGGCCGATTCCGTCGATTCTTGGGTAGGGGCGGGGGATAGATGGCTCAGGAGTTGCGGGAAAATCGGCGTGAAAAACGATGGTCGTGGATCCGTAGAGCACGATGGTGTTGGCGGAGTGAGAAGACCTGTTCGGACGAGTCTGGTTATGGCGAAGGACAGTGCGGTGATATCTGCAACGGCATTGGCATCGGTGACGCTGTGGCAATGTCAAGAAGTGGACTTGCCGCTATCTGAGGCATCTTTTGACACCTGCACCATCAGTCCTTCCAGATCCTGCAGAACCTTGTCAAAATACATCCTAGCATTCAGAAAGCATCCCATTAGAATATCATCCTTGCTATCGCAAATGCACAAACTCACCGTCCATTCAACCGATCAACGCTCTCCACCACCGTTCCCACACCGGCTTCCCTCGCACGTCCATACGCATTCATTGACCTCGCCGGAACGGCAACGACGCACTTGACTGCCTGTTCCCATACGAAGGTTCCCCCTCTTTCCGACGTCCGTGATGAGTTGAATGCGTATCTCCATAGGTCGGCGAGGGAATATCGGTCGACGAGCGTTGTTGCTAGGTGTATGATAGATGGTAACAGCTGTGGCGATGTTTTGGTACTTGAGAGCGACGAAGAGAGTATCTGGTAGGCAGAGTACGCCGTCGCCAAGAGCTTTCGACCGCTTTCCGTCCTGCGTTCCGGTTCGATGGTTGTCCGTTCGAGCCTCGGCGCAAAACACTCTTCTAACAACTCCTTTACCTCTGCCTTTTCCTCCACAACTGCACTCCATGTCGGAAGGATGTTCTCCACCAGCAGGACGTGAACCGCTGCGATGCCTTTCTCGAATGCGGTATTGGACAGACTTGAGGATGCTGAAGAGTGAATCTGGCTGACGATTGAGGAAAGGTGGTCCTGGAGCACGGCGAGATCCGTGATGGGCTCCTTCAGGGCGGCTTTCAGCTCTTGAAGGGATGCCATCTCGAGATGAGGCCTCGATAAGAACGAGGGATACTTTGCTGTCGATGGAAGAGGGTCCAGGAAGATGGACAGATGTCAAAGGGAAGGGAAGAGAAGAGAGGGTTTGATTTATTTGAGACATCAGCAGACAGGGTGGAGGTCAGCCTGTCAATCTTCGACTCTAGCTTTCTACTCCTCTTCTTGAGATCAACTTGCAGACACCGTCGTTGCCGCATGATGCCGTCGACTCTGTAGACCGAGGTGTCTGTCAGATATGATGGAGATCCGGAGAGGTGTACGCTGGCGGTCGGGAACGATAACATCTCAAAAGGCGCATACAATACGATCCAAAACACAAAGCCGCATATACAACAAGTCACAAGCTACCACTAAACCAGTACATATCACCTTTGATCGTGCCTTGCATCAAGAGGGTCGAGCGATCTTGTCTTCTCACTACCCTCAAGTCTCCAGACGCCGGTAAGGTGTTCACTGAAAGAAAGTCAGTAAAGAAGACGTATAGCGAAGGTTGAGCCGACTTACCTCACAACTCATTATCGACGATACAACACTCATCATCCGAAGTCATCACCGCCTGCGCAAGCTTCTGCAACTTCCCATTATCGGTCTCCCTAGCTACCCCGGCTCCAGGAGCATCAGGCATCTCGACACCAGACGAGCCAGACAACGCGCCCTTTTGAACAGGATTGACAGTTGAAGCGTCTTTGGGCTTGCCACGTTTCTTCATCTTCTGTTCGAGTCTCCTTGCGTCGTGCCTTCGCTTGCGTCCTGAAACCTCGAGGATAGCGGGAGCAATAATTTCTTTGCCGTCATTCTTGTCGGCGTTCTTCCCAACGACGAAGGACGGCGAAGCCGGACGCTTGACGGCAGACGGAGACGAAGCGCTAGCGACAGGCTGGTTTTCCGGTGCGTGTCGAGATGTCGCAAGGCCGTTGACTCGTTGCTTCTTGCCGTTCCCCATAGACTTGCCGCTGCAAGCGACGTCTCCAATACCCGTGTTGGTCGGTTGCGAAGCCGATTGCACAGGCAGAGTCGAGAATCGATAAGCCGTCGCGGCTCGATTGGGCACCTGGTTGATATCCGGTGGAGCGGTGCCCAGAATCGAGAAGGACTTGACGGCGTTGTCGATCTCTGGAGCGAAGTCCGAAACGGGGACCGAGACGGTGGTGGACTGAAGGGGCACCTGGTTGATTTCCATTGGAGCGGTGCCCTGGTTCAAGAACGGTCCAGCCATGTCGGTATCGGCCGGGGGCGCAGAGTCGAAGACCGGAATGGCGGCAGCAGGGGGAGCGGCAGATTGGGCGGAAGCGATGTCGATATCCATCGGTGCAGTACCTCGGTCAGAGATGGAATACAAGACGGCCTGGTAGGCGCTTGAGGCCAAATCCGTCTCTGGCGTTTTCACGACTTGCGCTTGAGCAATGGCCTGAGCAACGATCGAGTTAAGTTCGGCCAATTGACAGACGGACGGCACGTTGACGGCGGGTTCGGCAGAAGCCATCTCGGTATCGGCGGGCGCGTGATCAGGAATAAAGGCGTGCTGAGCGATAGAGTCGACAGTTTCCTGATCGACCTCCATATTCTTGACGCTACCATAGGGCTGTGCGAGACCCCAGGCAGATCCAGCGGGCTTGATGGGTGCAAATGTCCTGGGCGGCGGAGGGACCGGTGGCAGGGACCGGTGGGCGGCAATCAAAGGCTGCGGGTCGCGACCCTGAAGCTTGCCCTTGCCTTTCCTGCCCCTCCTGTTACGGACTTTCTCGGTGATGCTCCCATTTGACAGCGCGTCGAGCGGGCGGGAGCCGGCGGAAGGTCGAGAGGTGTGCGAATGACCAGCGCTAGGCAGTGTTGTGCTGTCCGTCGCGCCAGAGGTAGAGCCTTGGACATGGCGACCTTTGGCCTTCCTCTTGTTCTTGCCTTCGACTAGCTGCCAGGTACCATCATCTGAAGATGCAACATCTGCCGCGGCATCTGTCGTTCCGTCGTGCGCAACGGCGAGTTGGGCGTTTCCCGTGATAGCGTACAGAGCGGATGCACTGTTTAGGGAGACCGGTAGGGCCGCCGGCGAAGGGGACGTGGCGAGAGTCTCGCCTACCTCGTCGACATCTGCTGCGACATGGCTGAGAGCGAAGTCGAAGTGTCTCTCGGACTTTGGAGCAGGTGACTCCGTGGATGAACATCGAGCAACGAGAGGACCGTCAACTTGCACAGCATCGATGTTTGCGTGGTTCGGCAGGCAAGAGACGGGATCCTCCTTTGGCCCAGAGCTGGGCGGCACCAGCACGTATCCATCATGTTGACCAGACTCGTGCAGGACCGGAGGCTCCGAAAAGGCGGTAGGTTCTTTTGACACCGACAGGACATTGTCTGCGACATCCTCGTTCAATTCCGTCGGAGCTCCCACGGGCGGATCGATATCTCCAGACTCTTCTGCTGGCTCCAGAACATCGTTGGATTTTGAAAGCGGTGGCAACAGAACCGGCGAAGACGACAGCTCCTTCGAAGCAGCGAGGTCCTCTTGTTCGTGGCTGGAAGTCACGGTCTCAGGCGCAACCACAGCTTGGACCTCCTCGTCGCTCCCGGATGCAGAGGAAGGCGAGCTTGAAGCGGGAACCGACGTAGAGAGCGACGAGGGGCTGTCTGCGTCTTGTATCGCCTCGGCGACGTCTTGGGTTTTCTCCTTGGACGGAGCGGAAGTTTCGGCGGTCGGAGAATCGGAGGGATCAGTTCCGGCGTCGGTACAGTCCACAGAAGGATCGGTTACCGAAGAGGCAGAGTTTACGGGAATGTCGGAACGTGTATGACCGTTGGGATGATCGTCGTCGTCTTCATCGCCGCTGTCAATGTCCGAGGAGTTCGATTCCGAATGATCGTCGTCAACGAAGAGTGGAGAAGTCGACGATGAGCGCTGAACTTGAAGGTCCACGTAGGCGCAGGCGACAACAGTCAGGGTGCACAGGAGAGCTTCTTGCCATGCGCTCGAGTCGCCAGTGGTGAGTGGAAGGCGGTACAGCTTTTGGCGATAGAGCACAAGATCGGTCTGCGCAAGTTCTGGTCAGCCAGCGTTCATCGGCAATTGCAGGAGTCGACTCACGTCTTTCGTGGGCGTCGCGAGATACGCCATCCATACGGCCTGCACGTACTTCTGACTGACGACTTCTCGTTTGGCCTGCATGGCCCGGCGTTCCCTCTGAGCATGGGCCCGCTCGGCCGTGACAAACGCTTCTTTCATAGCGTACAATTCCCTTCTCAGTCGCATCTCTCGACGGTGTGCTGCAACCTCGCAGCGGGCTGCGTCGACACGTTCGGCGTCCGTCGGTTCCGTCACTCTGACACCATAGAGTCGCTCGTCGAGATCCGGGTTGCCGTTGACGATCCCGATGAAGAACCAGTAACCTTTCATAATGGGCATATAGCCGCCCCAAGTTCGGTCTTTCATGGCTTGTCGGAAGCGGGGGCGTTTCGCCAGGCCACGACGGTAAGCGTAGAAATTCCATGGGGGAGGGAGCGGAATGCGTGGCGCAGGCGATTCGGGCGAAAAGGTGAGATTGACGGCTGGATCGAATCGAATTTGCGATCGAGAGTAACGATAAGAAGACGAGAGCGGCAAGCGAGGACCGCGCGACGAGGCGGTCGGAGGCATACAGGCGCAAATGCCAGTGTGTCCATCGCCGGAGAGATCGATAGGGAAGGCCGGAGTGTCGAAAGTTGCATTGTGCGGGGAGCTTGCATTACAGACAACGGGGACATCCATCGCAGAGAACGAGTCTGGGGAATTCGGGATGTCGCGTGCGTCAGTCGGCGAAGCGATCCATGCAGGCTTGAGCAAAGGCTTACCGTTGGACAGGCTCTCAAACGATCTCAGACCTGACACGTGGATCACGTACCAAATCGCCAAGACGTAGATGGACCAGAGCGAATAGGAGAAAATCACAGCAGGCCAAGACCTTCCAGACGATGCGGAGGGACCGAAGGGCTTGATGACAGTTTTGCGGGAAGGCGAAGCGCTTGTGGCGCGTTGAGGGCTTTCTGCTGGCATTGCAGCTTGCGTTCCCATGTTGAACGTTATGACCAGAGAAGACGGAGTTCTGGAGGAGAAGCAGGAAGATAGCAGGACGTAGCAAAAGATGATGGTTATATAGCTCGAGCGCTGCATGGATACAGCGCAGAAACGCGGGTTTGTCATCGTCCACAGCGCCTTACCAGCGACCAATCAAAAGACGCTACCGAACGACTTCCCTATCAGGAAAACGCCCATAAGGCACGTCCTGCCAGACCTCCCTCATCATCGACCACCCCTCAACATCACCCCAAACAACGCATCTCACTCGCCCGACTCAAGACAGTGACTGTCGAGACCCCAAAAAGCGCAGGCGCGCGACCGCGGGTGAAGGTCTGAAACGGCGGAACGAAATTGCCTAGAAAGGGAAACAACAGACGAATTAGTCGTTGGTACATGTACTCGACGGCTGGCGGGATTACCTGAGGCGGTCGGTGGCCGCATATTGCGTCATTGTAGGCCACTGTATAGCTACCCAAGGGTTGGTCCTGTAAGGACAGCACGAAAGCCAATGGCCAAAACTTACGTGAAGAGGATAACTGAAGAGGTAGTCGTCCTAACCCGAATGACTGTACCTTTCCTCTCTTCAAGATCAACTTCCGGATCGGGTAGAACTTGGCGGGAGCACAAAGGAAGGACGTCTTGAAGCCTGGAAAGACGTCCCGTCAGTGTCGCTCGGAAGGTGAGTCATGCTGGTCAGCGTACCTATGACGTGTGATCCTTATCGCGGACTACGGCTCCGCAGCTCGAGGCTGCATGCGAGTCCGGCAGCATCATCTGGAGTCTCTCCGTCAACGGAGACAAGTGGTTAAAGATGACTTGCCGACGGTTGAAGCGTTGCGGACGGCGGACGACGCGCAGGGTGAGAGCTTGCGTTTGCTCGTACCTGGTCCCGTCACGTCTTGACAAATCGCTGTTGACCTTCTGCTTCACCGCTGGAGGACTCCCGCACGCTCCTGCGTCGTTGCATCACGCGACGACAAAGCGTCCATGTCCCTGCGTGCGACGTGTCAAGTCCGACATTACGAGGTGTCCTCGATCGGCAAGACTTCAGCCTATGTTGCAGAATGACCCGACGTCCGAATTTATGCAATACATGCTTTAAGATTGACCGCAGAGATAGAGAAGATAAACTGGAGGAGCACAGATGTGATTGATAACGTTGTACGACGGTGAAGAGTAGCCTCCCTCACCAGATGAAACGAGTTGCTGAATCGTAAATTCGTAGATTGCGCCGTGTGCCTTGTCTCTGTTACGCCTTTCGCTCGAAGCGATACTCACGCATCCCGAGCCTTGAGCCTTGGATTGCTGAAAGCCTGAGGGATCCGGTACGTCTGGAGTCGAGGAGTGGTTATATATCCCGTCGATGTTTATTTACAAAGCTCGACGAGACCGCGATCCGACTTGCAGTCTCCAAAAGCGCGCGAGGCCAAAGTCTCACCTTGCGTCATGCGCGCTAACCTTTACACCACCCTTACACGTCCTCGCTCTCCTGCTCTCCTCGCCTCTATTGTACTCTTCCTCATCATTTCGACACCATCCAGACGGGACTCTCCATCATCGCTCATCAAGACACCCCGCAAGATGAAGACAACCAACGTCTCGTCCCTCTTGACGTTCTTTGCCGCGGCTTTTATGGCCTGTGTGCGCGCAAGCAACGTCGTCACCCTTACCACGGAGAACTTTGATCAGATCATCGGTCAGGGAAAGCCTGCGTTGGTCGAGTTTTATGCTTCGTGGTGTGGCCACGTACGTACTCGATTTCTTGCGGTTTGAGTTGCTTTGCTGACTTGAATTGTTTGTGTGTAGTGTAAACGACTCGCACCGTAAGCGTCTCCTCTCCACGCATCGAACAGTACTCATACTCTTCTGCAAACAGCACATGGGAAGAACTCGCCGACTCGTTCTCCGGCGCATACCAGAAGGACCGGGTCATCATCGCCAAGATCGACGCAGACATCGAGAAGGAAATCGGACAGCGATACGGTATCCAAGGATTCCCCAGTAAGTCTCCCGTCATCCCCTCTCACCTCATTTCCCGGCTCACGCCCGACACAGCGCTCAAATGGTTCACCGCCAACGACCTGCAGAACCCGGAAGACTACAACGGCGGACGGGACCTCGCTGAACTCGCGGGATTCGTGACCGAAAAGTCCGGGATCCGATCCAACATCAAGGCTCCCGCTCCGTCCGCCGTCAAGCAGTTGGGCGCGGGAAACTTTGCGAAAGAGGTGTTGAAGAGCGGCAAGGATGTTTTGGTTGCGTTCAAGGCACCGTGGTGTGGGCATTGCAAGTCGATGACTAAGCCGTATGAGAATGTTGCGCAGGCATTCAAGTCGGAGTCAAACGTGAGTTGCGAGACCCTGGTTGTCAACGTAGTTTACTAATGCTTTGCATTGGCAGTGCATCGTCGCCGAAGTCCCCGACTCGGACAGCGAGATCAACCGTGCCCTCGCGGCGGAGAACGGCGTCAACTCGTACCCGACGATCAAGTTCTTCCCCAAGGATGGCTCCGATGCGATCCCTTACACCGGCGCACGAAACGAGGAGGGATTCGTTTCGGTGAGCACTCTCCGTACGCTTCCCGCGGCCTGTCGCTGACTCTAAGTAGTTCCTCAATGAACACTGCGGAACGCACCGTACCGCCTCCGGAGGCCTCTTGGAAACCGCCGGGCGAGCCTTGCCCCTTGATAAACTCGCCTACCAGTTCTTCTCAGCTCCTCACGTCGATCGAGAGGGTATTCTCGCTCGTGCTCGGGAAGTTGTCGCCAACTTGACGGCGCCGGCGTCGACGACGGGTGCGTACTACATCAAGGCGATGGAGAGGGTTTTGGAGAAGGGTGAGGATTGGATCAAGAAGGAGACCGCGAGGTGCGTTTTCGAGGCATATTCGTCAAGGGAGTCCCTGACCGATCGTATGTGCAGGTTCACCAAATTGTCGAGCTCGACCTCTTTGGCTCCCGCCAAGATGGACGAAATCATCATCAAGCGCAACATCCTCTCCTCGTTCATCACTCAACCGCTCGCGGACGCCGCCGAGGCCGTCATGCATGCCGGGGAAAAGGCAGGCAGCGTCGTGGGAGAGGCCACGAAGAGCGTGCATTCGGTGATTGATACCGCTACCGAGGCCGTCAAGGGCAAGGCGGAGCAGGTCAGACAGGAGTTGTAGCCCCTCGTCTTGGAATCTGGGGCTGGGAACCAATGAAAGGATGAAAAAGACTAGACTAGATGCATGCGCCCGTGGGGTCCGGAAGTATCTTGCGTCATGTGTGCCGCCTTTTCTCGGAAGGCGGCGGTACGAGAGCGTCACCTTGGGGCAATTTCAAAGTGATCGTGATGGCAAGAGAAGCTCGGCAGAAGCCCAGGTGACCCTATCAGCTGAGACTTGAGAGAAGGACCCCTCTGTCTCGGTTCGAGGCTGCGGAAGACGCCTAGTACCCCTGGAACTCGTTACATGTTTGGCTCAAATCCAGGTCAATTTGACCTCGCATCGACCTTATATCAAGCTTTCTAACAGCTTTTCTAGCTATCTAGCTGATTTTCTTCGATTTTAGACCCTCGAGCAGCAGATTTCGAGCACTTTTAAAGCTGAACCCCGTCCTAACATTCTGATCGTTGAGACGACATGCCCCAAGCCCTGAGCCTAGTTTCAGGAGTCCTCCCACCCCGGACGCCTCTTCGTCATTTGGGGCCAAGAGGGCTCCACTAAGAAGATGTTGCATCCGACATGGATGGATGCAGTTCCTAGTTTCCTGTGCGGTCCGATTCTTTCAGTCGTTTTCTCGCTGAGTGAGCACTGGACGGTCCAGCGTATATAAACAGGTTCAGGTCTCCTGGTCTCAAGGATCTGGTGCGTCGCATCGCAAGCAAGATGAAGTTGCAAACCCCTACCGCTGCATGGGCAGCATCCCTGTTGACCCTCGCAGCAGCCCAGAACTCGACTTCATCCTCCCCCTCTTCTTCGACCCTCCTCGTTCCGTACCAAGGAACGACGGTGACCATCAACCCTTCCGCCACCGCCGTCTTTGCGCCCACCTCGGCATCCGGAAGCGCTGCCGCTTCCGCAGTGACGTCTACGCCGACACCAAAAGCAGCGTTGGACTCGCCCGTGGATATCGGTACGCTCCCGCCTGTGCAGTACCTATGCAATAATGGCGAGAACGCGACGTACTGTCCTGGGGAGCTGCTTCAGTTGGTTCAATTGTCCGGCATCTTTGGTGATTCCAAGACATTCGTCGATAAGCCGACCAAGTACTCCTTGAACGAGACGTATGAGGCTTTCAGTCGTCTGCCAAAGGACAACATCACCGTTGGAGATGTCGTCACTTTCGTGGAGGACTATTTCCAGGGTGAAGGATTGGAACTCGTCGCCGCGCAGATCGAGAACTTTACGACTACGCCCGAGTTCTTGGAGAACGTCGATGATGTCGTGTACAAGGGGTTCAGTTCGATCGTTCATGGGTACTGGACGTTGTTGATCCGGTAAGTTTGAACAATACTATTTTTCCAAGTTCCACGACTCGAAGCTGACGGCTGCTGTATGTTAGTGAGACCAACCAGTCCGCGGTCTGCAACGGTACCAACTGTGAATCCTCTGTGATCCCATTGAACAACAGCATCGTTGTCCCCGGTGGTCGTTACCGAGGTACGCCTTGCCCTTCCCCTCTTCCGCCACCGAAGCGCTAAAACGTATTTCCTCCCGCAGAGGTCTACTACTGGGACTCTTTCTGGATCCTGGAAGGTCTCCTCAAGTCCGAGCTCTACGGCTACGCGAACAACCTCCTCGCCAACTTTATGGACTTGATCGATTCGTACGGATTCTTGCCCAATGGTGGACGAAAGTACTACTTGAACCGGTACGCCCCTCCCTCGTCCCTGTTTCCCCTTCTCTGACTGACCCCGCTGCAGATCGCAACCTCCTGTCTTTACCTTGATGGTCAACTCCTACGTCCTCGTCACCGGAAACACCACGATCCTTGACCGTGCCTTGCCGATCTTGGAGGCTGAATTGGAATGGTGGAGGATTAACCGAACGATCAGCGTCACTTCGCCGTATACGAACAAGACGCACTCCGTCGCACACTATGCGGTGAACAACTCTGCGCCTAGGCCCGAGGTGAGTCTTTCGGGCACCATGTTGTGCGCAGAAACTGATCCTTGTGCTGCAGGGTTACGTCGAAGACTACAAGACCGCATTCGGCGCCGAACCTGCGTTGGATGCGACGCAGCGACAGGACCTTTGGTCGGAGCTCGCCTCAGGAGCCGAATCCGGATGGGATTACTCTGCACGATGGTCCCGTCAGATCGACTTTAACAAGACAGATCCGTACGGCAACTTGCGAAAGTTGAACGTCAGGGCGATTGTGCCGGTTGATTTGAACTCGCTTTTGTATGCGGACCACGCGATCGTACGTTTCACGTTGTGGCTATCTGTGGGGTATAGGCTGATATGTGCTGGCAGCTCGCCAACCTGTACGAGATGCACATGAACGCCTCTTCCGGTTCCGGCTCCATCGGCGGCGGCAACTCCACCAATCACACCATGATGTCCAACATGGCCGTACAAAACATGACTAGCAAGATCGACGCCCACCGCATGATCGCTTCCGAACTCGAGACCGCCATTCTCGACCTATGCTGGGACCCCGTCAAGTCCTGGTTCTACGATTACAACACGACCGGTAACGCTCGTTCGGACGTCTATACCGCCGCGGGAACCTTCCCGTTGTGGCATAACATTACCCCGCCTGAAATCAAGAACAATGAGACGGCGGCGTTGAATGTGTTCCAGGGTCTGAGGTGGATCGCGGGAACGTTCGCGGGATCGCCTTATGCTGCTTCCTTGCTTGATACCGGTTTGAACTGGGATTTCCCCAATGCTTGGTGAGTCATCCTCTCTTCGTCGGACGGTTCCTTCGTCTAACATGCGCATCGTAGGCCACCCCACGCGTACACCGCCATCAAGGCGTTCGAGGCCGTCGGTCGACTCTACCCCAACGGCAAAGTCCTCGACCAGGTCGTCACTACCGACTTCTCCCTCGTGCCTCCCGGACAGTTCGGCTTGAACCAGTCCCAGATTCCGTCGCAGAACGTCACGTTGGTCAGCGCCAACACGCGAACCTTCCGTGCGGATTTGACTGCCGTCCAGGCTGGAAAGCCTTGGTGGAAAGGTGAGTCTCGCGCCTTCTGGCCATTACGACTGCTAACGTGACACTCTGCAGCACTCGCGATCGAATTCGCCAACCGATACATGCAGTCTGCCTTCTGCAGTTGGTGAGTACCGCGTCGAACAGAGCACGAGCGTCATGACTGATACTTTCCCGCTTTCGCAGGTACTCCACTGGAGGATCCATCCCCGGCGTTTTGGAGGGTCTTTCTGACCAGGAAATCTTGGCTATCGGCAAGAACCCCAACGATACTGGTGAGCTACGTGCGGCTTCTACACCCAGACCAAAGCTGATTGCGTACCTCCCCAGGCCACATGTTCGAAAAGTTCGCCCTCAACGACCCTGATGCAGCTGTAAGCGATTACCTTGCACAAACCGCAAATATGCCGAGACTGACCATTTTTATCTTCCAGGGAGGTGGTGGTGAATACGAAGTCGTTATCGGCTTCGGTTGGTCCAACGGTGTCGCCCTCCACACCGCTGGCGAATACGGACAGTATCTCGTCTCCCCGAGTTGCCCGCTCATTCAGGTCGTCGAGGCGAACGGAACCTCGTCGTCAGGAAACAGCACCGCCATGTTCCGAGGTTTCCGTATCCCGTCTGAGCAGTAAAGGAGCGCAACGATGTGGCTGAATGTCGATGATAAACGGAAGCAGCTATGCGTACCATAATACTTGCCAGCCCAAAGTAGCAGCAAGATGGCCTATAATGTAGCCTTACATGTTCCAAGTACAAATGTGGACCCAAACTATGCATAAGTTTTGTTTGTGAAGTGATGACTGTTCTGCCGTCCTTATGGCGATCGTCATGCCCTTGCACGGACTAGATTGTGACAATGGTCAGCAGGCAAGCATGTACCCTCGCAGGCCCCTTCAGATAGGCCTATACGCTTTTTCCTTGCGCTGCAGAGACGCAACTCCAAGATTACCCAAAAGGGCTTTGTCCTCGCGCCGTGCAACGAAGCGCAATAAGAATGTATTGGAAGAACGCGCAGCTGATTCTCGGATCACTTCCAAAGAACGGTGTTCATCCTCGGTGTCTGATTTCTACCACGACCTATAAAGGTGAGAATACCCGTTGATCATGCGCTATCACTCCGACTTGACTCTTGATTTGTGGCAAATCGCGTGCTGCGACTGAGTTCACGATATGGTTCCCGATCTCCTCTGGTCCCCTGACAATCATATACAAAGGAGGGAGACTCCATCAAAAGATAACCCGCCAGCTCTTGCATATAACTGTATGCTGGCACGGCGAACTGCCTGGGTCACATGATACACGTTACCCCTCTGCATTTCCAAGCCTTCTCCCGATTTGTGCATTATCCCGACTCCGCAGTCTAGTTCGACCGTTGCCTGCAAGATCAGCTAGCAGCATGAGCAGACCCAACATGCGGATCGGCAACCACGTGGCGGCAATTACTGACGTGGAGCGAAAGCTGAGCGATATCTGCAACGAGTGTCAGCGCCAGAGCTCGGACCCAGCGGCGGCTCCTTCCGACCCGGACCTCGAAGCATTGTCTCTAGGTTTGCACAGCATGATGGGCGTCTTCGAAGAGCACCAAAGCCATATTCGGGAGACTGGTGAAATACCGGACAGCTTGATCGGCGCAATCAACGGTTGTGAAAGGAGTAAAGGCAGTCTTGGGAAGAAGATTCCGCCAGCTGTAGACAAGAAATGGTCGCTGCTCGTCGTAGCCTTGATCCACCTTCTACATTGCGCGTGGTCGACTTTCTCAGAGCTCGGCGTCAGATACGTATCATTTGCCGAGGGGGCTGCTCCGCCTTTTCTGGTAGTGCCTTTGGAGATTCGGGATGGCCCCCACCCACCGGATGCACCCTTCTTCGCTTGGGAATCAACAGTTGAAGGAAGTCTAATGGCATTTCCCGAACCAAGTCCCAATACCTTGAATTTCCAAACATACTTTCAGGAGACCAGGCAATTGCCGGAAAACAGGCGATTGCGCCTCGGCAGCGACTTGTGGAAACGTAACCTACGAAATGCATCAGTGTGCCTGTCAAATCTGCTGTATGACCATCTTTCCTCGATCTCGAATCCGCAAAGCGATGCCGAAGCATCAGCGGGTACCGCAGAGTCCCACCGGCTTTCGCCCATCAGCAAGACAGTGACGGGACGTGCACTTCTCATCGCCACCGATCCGACCGGAGCCCCGAAGGAGTATCTGAAGCCAGGTTCAGTTACCATGGAAAGCCGAGTCTCTTTTCCACTTTTCACCTCTGAGAGAGGCGAACTTGACGCGCTTGAGCAAGCGTACGGGGAACACGTTGCTTCCAGTCTTGTATCTTTCCCCTCTTCGAGCTCTTTCAAAGCAAAGGAAGACAAAGCAGAGCGCTCCCGCCAGTGGACACTCACGCCGACCGTGATACGGCTCTTAGATTCCTCAACACCTGAAGTATTCGCCTAGGATACGACTAGGATTTCGTACAATCTGCTCGATGGTATGCGGGAATTTGGTTTTTTCGCACTGGACTTGAGAAGGGAAGGCCGAAAAGCGCGAACACGTTTGGACGGTTTGGGGAGCTGCTTCATGTGTAATTTTCTAGCTCCGTTCATTTGGACGGTTTCCGAAGGCTGTTTTGACTTTTACTGTAGTTTGTACTGGTACTTAGCTGAAATACTCAGCTATCTTCGTGAGCGTCGTCACTGACTCAGTCCACTTTGTGTTCGCCGCATCGCGAGTCGCGAGTCCACGGCTGATGGGCCTTTTCGTCTTTTTCTGAAACTCTTATGCAAGCTTGTCCCATCGAACAGGCTGACCCGAGATCTGGAATTGGCTCTGTTGGCAACCAGAAAAGTACAAGCAACAAGTCCCCACGAAGAGCTTCGCAACGGTGCACAAAATAAACAAGTCGTCATCCTTCTGTCACATGAAAGGGTGATCGAGCCAATCCTACGGACGGGCTCTGTGTTGGGCAGATTCTCCTTACATTCGCGTCGGGTCTTCATCAAGGCGAAAGTAAACGTGGCCCTGTTGAGGTGAAACTGGATTACGCCCTACCATGTTGAATCCCCAATACTCGAGATTCGAGGTGATATCCTCAGTCGTCGCTCTGGTAGTGTTTGTCGCAATAGTCGGTAAGCCGCCATCTGACCAACGTCATCTATTGCTCATATCCCGATCTCTGCTCGCTCCTGTCTCTGCAGTGGGGGCCTTCTATGCCTGGGGGATCGTCGAAGGAATCGTGGAGCAGCAGAAGGCTGGACTGAGGGCGAAGGGAGTGTAAGTATCGTTTTTCTTAACATCTGCGTCCGGCGAGGTTGTCCCGAACGCTCACTTTGTCTTTCTCTATTCACTTCTGCCTCAATATCGGCTTGGGAACGCCTAACGTCGATGCAGTACAATCACTGGATCTGGCGTCACGATCCAAACGGCTCGTGCTGCACCATCTCGAGAAGAGGTCATCTCATCGACACAACGGTACGTTTTTCCCTTCTCCTGAGAAACCGCATGATCTGAATCTCGGCTTCACCAAAGTGCATTCGAGAAGTCCGCGGCCAAGGTCGCCGCACACAAAGACGCCTTCCGCTTCGGTGACGACTCCGCCGCAATCTCCAACGTCCCACTCGTCGTCGTTGATGACGGAACCGATACTCCCGAATCCAACGGCGCCGCGCTCTCACGTAACCCAACGGCCAGCACGTATCGCGACACTGCAACAACAAGTGGAAAGCCGCCGCCGGGAAGTGCCGCAGCGGAAGGGTTGAAAGCAGCCCATGGGCAGGGGATGACGACGTCCTTTGGAGCGGTGAGGGGAGGTGGGACGGCGAATGAGGGACAGGTGCCGGTAGAGGAGGGAGAGGCCGTAGGAGCGTCGAGTAGTGGAGAAGGGTGAGTCTATCATTACGCCTCGTGGCGGTCATCGTGAGGGCGCAGAAAGGGAACGGGCTGACACCCTATCTCGCAGGTTGAACAGTAAACGTTCGCTGTTTCGACGCCAGAAGAAGACTGCGGTGTAACAGTATACCCGTGATACATTGATTCTATCCTGCTATCATATGATCCTATCGGCTGTCCAGCCCGATTTTCCCAACATGCCGCGAATCTTCGATCTCGCCTGTCACGCCCACTCTGCCTTGGGCCGGCGGACGTGGTTGCATCGCCCTCGTTGAAGGCATCTACCATGGCGATTTCGCTTACTTTACGTGGTGAGCCGCCAACTTCCGCATTAGTTGGCTCTCCCCTGCGAGCATTGTGGCCAGACTCTGCGGCACGGACGATCCGGTGATATTGCTGCGTGCATTGCTGTATCGCAACGGAAGATGATCAGAAGAATGGAGGCGACTGGACCGTACAGCCTCTCGATCTGCATGACCGGCAAGATTTCACCACAAAGGCTGCCAATCCGGAGAATCGGCAAGGTCTAGCGATCGTGGTCAAAGGAGATACGTCTTCCTTTCTTCCGGGCCAGGGATAATCATGGTGATATTCTGCTGGCCCCTGAAGGACAAATGATTCGCGCTCAACCAAGATGCATAAGACCCACATGACAGCGGTAACAGATGTCACGACTCAGCCCAATGCTTCGCAATCGTCTCAGCCCCTTGAGGTGTACAGGTATGATTGCTGATGAAATTGGGACACACGATGCTCTCCTTTGTCGAGATCAGGGTCAATCACAATGCCTCAAGTCTCACTCCGCCCCATATGATTCTTTGAGAAGTTCCTTGCCCCATGAACGACGCTGTGCGCGTCGAGGATCCCTTGTCGACCTGCCTTCACAAGGTTCCGAGAGGGTAATGTAGATCGGTCCTCAGGTTGCACTATGTACGCATATAGTGATATTCATATATAGTAGTTCGAGAACGTGATGTCTATACCTGCTTCGCGTTCACCCTTCACCGTACCCGCGAGTATTCAGAACTCCATTGTCTCTATCTAGAGCAACTAGACACCTCATTGCGCCGTTTTCAAAGCTTGACCGCATGTTTACATCGCAGTCAAACTCAATCAGCCGTTCCGAAATTACAGTGCCAGACCCCACAGCTCGAGGTCCGTGGGCGGAACAGATACTGGAGATTTTGGAGTTACTCCCAGGATGTTTCGAGTCACGTACGGATTCCGAAGGTCACCGTCGGACCCTACCAACGGCGGAGTCGCAGATGGTTGATGCCTTACACACCCTACTGTTACTTCAAGACCTCTCCAAGGTTGCATTCTTTCATCCTTTCAAGAACAGCAGTCAACAGGGTATGGAAAGCTATACAACGCATGTTGCATCAGCGATCCGGAGATTTGAAGAGGGATTTCTAGCACATGCGGATGAGTTGTCTGACAACGCGGAAGTACTGCAACGGTCTCTCGCTTTCCTGCACACAGTTCGCCGTTGGCGCAAGCCACTCCTTTGTCCGTTGTTGATGTTCCCCTTCGCCCCGCCTGATGACCGATCTACTGCTCCCAAAAGCACACGGCCCGCGCCTTCCAGACCATTGTTGATCGAGGTGCCCCTCGCGGGACACGCCCTTCCCCTCGAGCAATGGCAGTCTGCCAACGATTTGACGGACAACAGTATGCAATCCGCGAAAAGCTACTTCTTCTCGCATGAGCTAGGCAAGGTTGCTATATGGGATTTCGTCGATGATGTAGCCTACGTCAATAAGGAATTGAGCACATCACGGGCAGCTTCTACATCTACTCCTCTGGACAACAATTCTGAGAACCCAGCTACACGCAAGCGACATGTCTGGAGAAGACAACAGCTGCAGGGTCCCGCTCTCCTCCTTCAGCCACACGAAGACGAGACTGAGAGACAGTCGAACACTTATTTCGTGCCAGAAGGATCCGTATTCAACGCATTCTCAGCGCGCATATCAGGTGATTCGACCACAAAGTCGCTGATCGCTGCGGATCATGTCAGCGACAGATTTTGGGATGGTTTCCGATCTATCGCTTGGGCGACGCAATCGGCCTTTGAAGACATATGGGCTGAGCTCGACAAAAGCGATTGCGCGGAAAGTAGCGGCTCCAATAGCAGCTCTTCAGCAGAGGATTGACGGCACTTGTTGCAGACTCCCATCCTCTTGTCATGCTTGTCAACTGTTCAAAATGCCCTAGTGCAGCTGTTTCCTATAGTGTAATCGGCAGAGTTTTTGTATGTGACATATCGCTGGATGGTTCTGGGGTAGACGTCGCTAAACATTTAGCAAATCAACATAACGACCTGGTAACGGGCCACTTACCGGAGAATCAAAACTTATTGCTCAATTGTCCTAAGATTCGTCTTTGTCAGACCGAATGTCGTTGACTATAGGACAATCCTCGCCTAACAGAGGTTCGCGAGCAGGAAATCCGAAGTGACAAAGGATTCTCAAGCTAAGAAGCAGAGCATTGACACTGCGGGCGACAACCTGCCATACCCGGTTTGAGTGGCGAACCACATGATAAGGAGTGTCCGGATAAGGTCGTCCCGATGAGCGAGACAGATTTGCGGGCTGGTGGTATCTTATGTGACTTGAACGTGTGATCCATCTCATCCGCGCTCTCGGCCCATTATAATGCATAACAAGCGAACCACCCGCATACTCGAATACTGGAGACTGAGAGGCAGATTAGAGAAGATTTTGAAGTGGTGCAACGATATTCAGCGTCCACCTGCGCCCACAAAGCCCAACGTAATGCAGTACACGGGGCTGGAAGACGTGGCGACAAGAACCCTCGCTGAAGTCAAAAGCCGGATGGAAAGAGATCTTTGATGGCAAGATGACCGTAACATCTCCGCTTCGCGATGACAGAGTTCGGGAACACATCGCAGAGACACGCAGTTCTCCTCGAAGCTGAACTCGACTCAGATTTTCATGCTCTTCTCGCCGCAACCTTCGCAGCCTGGCAGAATTTGAGGTCGTTCTGCGGTGAGGCAGGCTTTATCGACTCCGAGCCCGCGATGTGGAGGAAGCCTGCTTCTTGGGATGAGAGGTCACTCAGCGACAATGGTCGCCAAGCGCATGAACCGAAGAACGCATCGTCGATCTGTCCTCGCGAACTCGAGCTTGCCGAAGACATCGGCTCAAATAGTGCTACAGCGAGTGATTCTCGGGGTACGGCGATCAGCATTGCAGAATCAACCGTCCCTGCCGTCAGCTGCGGTTCGCAAAGTAGTTCCTTGAATTTCGGAAGTGACGGGAAATCAGGTCGCGGGCATGTCTGAGCAGCTGTCTGAGATATCCATTGACACTCACCCGGCCGACGTGATCTACGTCGAAGACAGCGCAGAGCCGCCATAGGTCGGACTGGCAAGGGCGTCAGTCGCAGACCAGAAGCTTTACCCCATCTTCGTAACGTATCTGTATGTGTTGTATCTTGCCTCGTTCACTGTTGTACGATAGAAGCCAGCAACGCTGTGCCAGATCGCTCATATCGATATGATGAGACCAATATTACAGACTTCCGTAAGAGATGCGTCAGTCAGATCTCTGACAGAGCGGTGAGATGATTTGAACGGCATCCGCGCGTTGTCACAGTCGGAGAATATGCATCAAGCAATCTTTCCCATCAGGAAATCCCTAAAAAAACTCTATACAAGCCTTGTGACCCGCCAACCCTTTACAGCAGACTCCAAACGGCACCCGAAACAAGACCGACAGCGCCCATCCACACCCCTTGGAACCCCGAAACAGCAGACGACACCGGCGTCTGGGTCGCAATAGTGTTTCCGTTGGCGCCCGTCGACGTTCCGGTCACCGACATGGATCCAACGCCGCCGGATCGAGTGGCCGTCGTTTGAGCAGATGCAGAGCTGGATCGGCCAGTGGTTTGCGCGCCGCCGCCGGTGGAGAGGGAAGTGTCAATCGAGTCGGCGGTACCGTAGACGTTGAGGTAGTTGATCTCGAACTAAATAGGGGAATAAGCGATGGTGCCCGATGAAAAAGCAAGGGACTTACGTATGCTCGGTCGTAGTTGGTGGAGTTGAGGACGTAAGTCGTGTAGCACGTCTGAGGCGCGACGAGCGGCGGACAAGTCTGCTCGAGGATGGCGGCTCCTCCTGCGAAATCACCACAGAGCTGCATTCAAAAGGCATCAGCACGTACACCTCGGATCGGCGCAGGATACCTACCGTAATATCCAACGTCAACTGCTGACTCCCAAAGTATTTTGCGATATCACAACTTGACGCGGAATAACTCGCCGACGGTCGTCCGAGCGTCGACACGTCAATCGAATTGCTCCCCGCGCCGAGGGCGGACGGAACTTGGTCCCGGCTGAAGAACCAGATATTGATTCCCGAAAGCTATAACAACCTTTATCAGGCACCGTTCGCCCGGAACAACAGATGATGCACTCACTTCGAACGCCGCGACGTACACGCCTCCCCCAGCGGCATTAAATGCCTCTCCGGCACTCGCCTGATTGCTGTCCCTCACCGTACAGCCACTCCCGAAATTCTGGTTCTGGTCACACGTCGTGGAGCCAGTGACACCGGACTGTCCAAGGGTCTGGTTCACGGACGCGTCGCATCCCGCGGTGGTGTGAAGGGCGTATTGGTTCGCGTTTTCATTGTTCACGACTTCAAAGATATCTTTCCGAAGTGATCCTCATTGATCAATGGCTATTCCGGATGAGCCGCGCGGAAAACGGAACTTACCGATCTCGCCGTGTTCAGGCCAGTTGGTGCCCTGGGTGAACAACGCCGGCCAGACGGAACATCCGACGGGGACGTGCGAGGCATCCATGACCCATACCGTTCCGGGCTTGTAGAAGTTTTTGGAGTAGAGCTTGACGGAGTTTCGTTTCTCGTTGTACGGCACGTCGGTGACTGAAAGATGGATCGTGTGGTTAACAGACTGAAGCCAAAATCTTGAAAGCTATGGAAAGAGGATGGCGTAACGTACCGTTGTCTACCTTGAGAATGGCACGTCCTGCGTTATCCACGTAGGCTACTTTGGAATCGCTCTTCCAAAAAACATCACCGTTGGCTGGAAGACATGTTTCACGTCAGAAAGAACAAGGCAGCAATTACATCGTACTGACTGGTGTTATCGTATCCCGTCGCAAACGTCCATCCATCAAAGAAGGTCGATCCGGCGTGACTGACGATGAGGTCGTACGCCGCAGCTGTAGGTTGAATAGATGACGCCAAAAGGGCGACGAGAGACAGGGATTGCGTAGTCTTGGAAAGCATGTTTGGATGTCAAGAGCTGTGTGAGGATGATAACCGTCTTGCTGAAGAGCTTGTATGCGAAGGCGAATTGATAAACGAGTGTGATCGGATCGACGAGGCGATGCAGCGTTGCGGTTCTGCGAAGACTTGCGTCAGTCTCATCAAAGGGACAAACAGTTGAAAAGAGTGGGCGCTCTCGACTGACAGGAACCTTTCGAGGTAGTTGCAGGAAAGACAATACGGCGCACAGGATACCTGGATCAGAGACAGCTCCACAGCTTAGATATAGCTCTTCATAAGCTTCTTCAATACTTGGCTCGCGCTCGCGTGTTGTTATTGTCACCTTTGTTTACGATTTTGTAACCTCTGCGCTAGTGATTTTGGCAGGCGAAAGGTGAAACACGGCTGGTCCCGGCGCAAACCGATGGCCGATGGCTTGGTCGTTGCGGGTTGTCACAGCAGCTGCCATAGCGGTTGTCAGCTATCAACCTCGAGCTTCAACCTTCACAGCCGTCGACATGGTGATCACTGCGTCGACCAAACACAGTTCGACGAGTGACTTCGCCAGCGGATTCGCGGCCCATCTCGAGGCGATCGCGATCGCGCAACGACTTGTCGCGGAGCCAACTCGACACGCATCAACGTGAAGGACAGCGAACATATCGATGTCGTGGTGCGCAATATTGTCGATCGGTCGGTGCGCAATCGCTGCTTCGGTGTCGAGGAACGGATGAAGGAGCAGAATCGGCGTGGGAGAGGGTCGAGATGACAGGACATGAAGGTTGCACTTCGTGCATCAATGTGGTTTGTAAGATCTCGCTCGTCACGCCGGAAGAATGTGGATTGCAAGAGATAAAATGTGAGTACTCCCCTGGCGCTGCCGTGCCTCAACTCAGCTTGCCCTGCTCCCGAGAGCAAGATCACGTCTCGACGCTCGCATCCCCTCGACAGCGCGGAAAGCCGAATAGCGAACGCTGTCCTTACTGATGATATGGAAGAACCGCCAATGATCGGCTAGATATCCGGCCACAAATCGGAGAAGTCCTCATCCTTGTCGTCCCTGGAGAAGGGTTCTGTGTCACCGGTCATTGCACCGACACATCACTTTCGCAACTCAATCAACGTAATTCTTGATCAACGGGAAAGCAAGAGCCTGCAAGCACGGTACTCGGTCGTTTCGGGATAGGAGAGGGACGATTTGAAGGGACGCCGGTGCTTAACTCCCAAGGGGCACAGCGGGGAATCCACCGCGACTCGCTGTTCCCCAATATTCGAGCCAAGGCATGCGATTATCGATTGGTGTCGAGAGGTGGCGAGGATTGTCGGATACGCTGGGCGAAGCGCACGCACGCAGAGGGTTGGGCTTTGTTGTATGAGGTTCCGGCAGCGCAACAGGCGATAACAAGATCCGCTCTATGGCGAAATACTCGGGTAAGCACTGTAAGGCCGTATGTTGTATGTGTAAGTTTTGAAATGCGTTGCTATACCGTTCCAGTATGCCGCGGCGTACCCTTATCTTTCGTCTACCAAGCATCTGTCCCAACCACGATGACAAATGTTGATATTGATACATTGAGCGTAGTATGCTTGTTACAGGTCAATTATAGATCCAAGAGGCTATTATACAGTAACAACAGAGAGAAACCAAAGCCAATGGTCCACTAGTTGTGCGCATTGTTGGCTCGACGCTTCGGCTCGACAGCCTCGACGGCATCGTCCAGAACCAACATGGGCGCCAACCTGGCGTCTCGCTTCCAGAAAATCCATCGCTTGATCCAGTAGGGCAGGGCATGCTTGTACTGGTACTTGATGAAGGTAGAGGATGGGACATCGAAAACGTAATCGAGTTCTTCGAGAGTAAGTCTGCGGGGGCAAACGTTTCGTCAGCAAGATGCGTGATGGGGCGGACTCGTGAACTGACCCTTTTGTCTCGGGAACTGTAGGGAGATGGGGAGGGGAAAGAGGGGTCCAGATGAGTGAAATGGATATGACGAGATTCGCACAACACGACTTACCCAAGTGGAAAATCATGATGAATGCGAGGACATTCAGTCCGGCCTGGAGACAAGAACAGATCAGCAAGGTTCCGCGTGTGAGGTTTGCCGAAAGTCCACTTACGTAGAAGCAGAAAGCGCCTGTCGGTCCCATTGCGCGAAGCATGGGAGGGAAAGTGATTGACAGAATGGCACTGAAGCCCAAGCAGACCGAGACGGCGAAAGCCATACCGATTTCTCGCTGAGCAAGCGGGAAGACTTCAGCCGAGTAGGTGAACGGCACGGGACCCTCTCCAGGACTGTATGCGGCGGCGAAGAGGTAGACGAAGAGTGCAATGAGGCCAACCCGGAGAGTCTTGTGCCCCTCCTCAGGGATGAGGAAGCACAAGCCACCAGCGAGCAAGAAGACGGCCATGATAGGAAAAGTGAAGAGCAAGAGCGCTCGCCGTCCGTACGAGTCGATGGTGAACAGGGCGGGGAAGGCAAAGACGAAGTTGACCGCTCCGAAACCGAGGGAAGCGTAGAGCGCTTGACGAGGACTGAACCCGTTCTCGGCGAAGATGGTACTAGAGTAAAATGCGATGATGTTGATACCGCACATCTGTTGTCCGAGCATAACGGTGAAAGCAGCCCAAGTTGCTCGCTTGACACGGGGAATGACGAACAATTCTTGCAGTCGTCGGAAGAAGCTGTCAGCCTTGAGAATCTTGGCTTCTTCATCGAGTTGAGCGCTGATGTAGTAGAGATCTCGCGCAGCCTGGAGAGGGGTGAATCGCAGTCGGAGGAGAGACTTGTAAGCCTTGGCGTGTCGACCTTTCTTCAGGAGCCAACGAGGGGATTCTGCAGGGAAATTGAATGAGACAAGGAGGCGGGTGGCAGAAGCGCAAGGGATACAGACCAGGGGTGAACCAGATACCGACGGCCAATGGAACCGCAGGGATGAAGGCGGAACCGAGCTGCAGCCTCCAGGCGATCTTGCCCACATCCTGAACGACAACGTTTGCGGCGAAACCTGTTACCCAGCGTGCCATTAACGACGACTGTCTATCATAGACTCTTTATTGCTTACCGAGAAAGATGCCAAACGCCGTCCATAGCTGCCAACTCATCACTAAAGCGCCACGAATAGATGCGGGCGAATTTTCGGCGGCGAAGATGGGGACGGTGGAACCCTTGGCGCCCATACCGAGACCGAGAACTAGGTGAGGCAATCAGCAGTTGCCTTGGCCGTGAAAGCAAACAGCGACTTACTCAGACGACAAACGAAAAGTCCCTGCCAGCTCTGAGTGAAACCGGAGCCAATGGGCGTGGCGATGAGACATAGGGCAGTAAGGAAAATGACTCCTCGACGTCCAAGCAAGTTGTTTCTGTTAGAGGCATGATGGAGGTCAGCGCGATGCAAGATAAGCCCACATGCCGGGGGGATCGACGATGTTGCACGCCCGCGTTTCATGATGAAACGCGAGTCGGCCAACCTTTCGTGAACCACACTTACAGAGGATCAGAAAGCCAGCAACCCAGAAGTGCAGAAGCAAAGTACGGTGCAGCGTTGACCAAGCCAACAATCCATTCCTATATCAGGACGAAGGTCCCGCGTCAACATTGTCAAACCTAGATTGTTCCTTATGCAACGCCACTCACATCTCCGTAAGTCTTGTTGATACCAAACTCTGCAGGGAACGAAAGATTGGCGCCATTACTACCTGTTTGATCCCACTGGGTCGGCAGCCAAGGTCAGTATTGGCGAGGAAGCGCTACGGCATTCTTGACTTACACCCTGGGTGGCAGCACCGACGGAACACACGAAGATCGTCCAGTAGAGAGTCATGGGGTGCTTCCACTTGTGCAGACGCTCCTGTGTGATGATCGCCCTGTCGGAGTCATCCAGTTCCGGCAAGGACATGTACTGTTGGGGTTTCTGGGCGAGGAGCGCACCCTTTCGCAAGTCGTGAATGTGCTCTTCGAGGCCATGCTGGGTCGCGAATCGGTCGACATCGGTCAACAACTCCTCCTTGCTGAGATGGGCCAGGACGTTATGGACGTGTGTACCGTCATCGACCTCGATATCTTCGATCTGGGTAGAAATGCCCTTCTCCGGATATCGTCCATCGGGGTAGGACTCCTCGTAATGAGCGGTCTCGATCTTGCTGGGCTCGCTTTTGTACTCCGCCATATTGAAGAGTTGTGTGAGCTATTGATGTGGGTCATGTTGCTCGCGCGACGAGGATGATTGCAAAGGCTACCTTATATACATCGCCATCAGAAAAAGGAAAAGGATCGTCTTCTAGCTTACACCTCAGCTGATGCGTCTGGGACGCCGGGCGTTCCTCGTCCCTCCACAGAGTCTCCACAAGCGTTCCCCTTTGGGCTCCTTCATGGAAGCGGGGGACCCTCACATGTCAAGAGAAGGCGCCAGGAGCTGCAAGAGGGCTCCATATGGGGAAACTCGGTTGGATGACCTCACGCTAGAAAGATCCCTAATCGAGGCGGACGAAGATGAAGAGTCGGGCTCGATCGGTGGTACAGAACAGTTCGCAAAGTTCTGCTACAAGTCCAGGACATCATGCGTCACGAATACTTGACTGTCCATTGGGCCTCTGCCGACAACCTTTCGATGCAGCTGTCTTTCCCCGGTAGCGTCCGAGTTGGCTATGATGACGACCGTTCGCGGGGCGTCGGCAGAGCAGCTGCATACGGTGATGCATGCGAGAAGCACACACGGCAGACGGCGAGGAAGGCTCCTAGGAGAGCTGTGGCAAGAGCAGCTGCAAAAAAGTAAGGGGAGCTGCAGGGGACCTTGCGAAGGGCATGTACATTCTCGGTAATCGGTAGATGACATGTGCCTGCTCGGAAGGTTACCGGTGGTGCAGATTATAGCTGTATCCCAACGTTCTGCGACCTCTGGCCTGTGTCGTCTCCCCTTCGAACATCTCGACGATCAGCAAGAGTAAAGAAGCTGGTATAGAGGTTCGGGGTGTCGGCCATACCCTGAATTCCCGTAGAGCAGCTATTTCTGGAGTTGCCAAGGATGCCAGATGTCAGCTCTGCTGGGCAGGGACCATCAACAACTACAACAGACCAATCAAACGCTGACGAATGTGCAGCTGAAGAGCCCGTGAAAGGTCAAGTCCCGGGAGGTTTCGTGAACTTTGATAGTGAATCAACAAGCCTATGATGCGCGAGCCTCCACATATTGAAAATGAGGGGCATGTGATCTTCCAGCTGCCAGCTGATCTTCCCGGGTGCTGCGCCACGGGGTAGCGGAGATCGGACCGGAGGATATTCAGCCCTTTCGGCATCTGTTTTCTTCTCGTTTCGGCGGTTCGGTGTACTGTGCTCCAAACTGGCTCCACTGACATCGTCGCTCGCCCCTTCAGCTCGATCCTAGGATCCTAGATGACGAGTTGAGAGGCTGCCCTTACCTTCGAGGGCGTCCCGGCATGGCTGACAAAGCTGGCGATGGCATAAGTCGCGAGTTTACTGGGTTCAAAATCGCGGAGAGCGGGCGAAATGCACGGTGTATCGTTGCACTTGAAAACGGAAGTATCAGCCCCCTCGATAGCTCAGTTGGAAGAGCGCCGCATTGTAATGAGATCTCATCCCAAGCCTGCGGCGGTCACCTGTTCAATCCAGGTTCGAGGGATTCCTTTTTGCGGTTTCCCCGAAATGTTCCCGTCAGCTGGACCTGCTGCTACTCTGCATACAGTACCAGAACAGGCTCAAGAGGGCAACACTCTGTCCACGGCCTACTCTAGTCCTTGGCAGCTAGCTTCACGGGCAGCGATCGCGTATTGCGCCTCAATTTTTGGTCGGCGAGGCAGTCGTCAGCGGAATCCCACTTAACTTCGCTCAACCGTCCCGTGGGCCATGGTTATCTAGCCACAGGCCGATGCCCTCGACCTTCAGTTTTGCCCTCACGCGGTGAAATGGACTGGCGGCCAAGCTCCGCCCATGGCTTCACTGTATCAGCTCATGAAGCAAGGAGATGCTGCGGATATCATGGGCATGGCGAACGTATTGTCTCATGCAACGGACGTCGTGTATCTGCGCGAAAGCGTCCCGTTCGCAATGCGCAATACTCTGCCGGTTATCGGTCTCGCCATCCGACAGTACGGTTCAGCGTGCTGCTTGGGCTCCTCTGCAGAAGACCCCTTGGAATCCCTGTAACGCACGCGCTGGGCCTCTAACGCGGTCTCTCGAATTCAAAGCAAGAGTTGCAACTCGATTCATCGCTGTGTGTCGCACTGCTACACCTCCGTCACCGACTTGCCCTCACCGGCCTCCCGTTCCATGACAGCTGCCTCTCTCGCCTCCTCTGCCTCCCGCCGCCGGTCTTCCTCCTCCATCAACCGCCCAATCTTATTCTGCGCAATCCGCAAGCATCCTTCTAGTGCGCCAAACGTTGTTCCCAGAAGCACCGTCCGCGCAAACAGGGGGGCGGGAAATCGGTCTGTCCAAGAAGGGTCAGTTTGTGTAAGGGGATGAAGGATGGGGAACGTACTGAAGATGGATATCACGCCGCCGAGTATCGAACCCGCAACTCCGCCATCTAGCCATTCCAGTCCAACACCGTCCGCAGCTGATGTTGTCGACACCCCTTCCTCAACTGGTTCTGCGGATTGTTGACCACCGAACGATATCCCCTGCGTCAGGCCTGATGTATTCCGCACTGAACGCACGCCTTCTTCCGACAAGACGTAGAGCGCCGTTGCTGCTCCGAGGGTAAGCCCTGTTTTTGCTCCTTCCCTCAAGGAACCGAAGAGTATCCGATAATTCCGTGTCTTGGTGTAGAAGTACTATTGCACGCAAAGGGTTAACATCTTCCCTACAACATGAATCGGAAAAACTCACCCATCCCTGCACCGTCGTCGGCTGCCTATGCGCATTCTCCGCCAAGAATCGCAGTCTCGCTCTTGTTCCGCCTCGAGAAACACCAATGAACGCCCCGAGGAGGAGCGCTGTTGGTGGAAGGATGAGCAGCCGGCGGGGCAGATGCACGGACCATTTTTCGGTGAATGATTGAGTGTCGTCGATGGTAGGGATGGGTGTTGGCGAACCCTCTGAGGCAGGGAAGTCGACTCTGTTCTGGACCGACATGGGTCTTGCAGGATGGCGGTGGTGACTACGAGACGGAGGCAGCTGTGTAGAATGTCGCAGGATTAAACGACTTGGTAGACTTGATTCGAAGATATTGCTTGTCTGGCGAGACAAGGTTCGTCTGCTTCCGCGATACTCGCGACGACGACGACGACGACAAAGTAAACATCTTCCAGCTCTCCTCGGCTCCTCCTCCTCGCCACCCTTTCACCAACTGACAAGTGACCAATGGTAGCAATTCGACGGGGCCAGGGTTAGGCAAGCCCAAGAATCAGTCAAAGACTAGTGAACCAGAATACATGCATCATCAGGGTCATCCTATAGTACAACAAGTCATTACATGTCTCCAGGAGCCGTTCCGAATCAAAGGGCATCCCCTACAGTATACCCTCACGCCCTTCCGATCACCACCGCCCATATACACACCAATACTTTACTCTTCATCATCCTCACTCTCGCCCCTGTCAGACTTGCGCTGTTACGTCGCTCGTCCCGCCTTCTTTGCCCTCGATTGCGCGAGGAAAGCCCTGGATCCCTTTGCAGAGGGTCGTCCGAACGCACGGTAAGACCCTTTCCCGGGCTGGACGTAGATGGCGGAAGCTTTGGCGCGGGGTCCGGCGTGATGGGGGGACATGTCGTCGAGAGAGTGAGGGGTTTGAGGACCGGCGGTGGAGGCGGTCAATTCGCTCGCATTGGAAGCGTTACCGGCGGATTCTATGGACGGGAAAGATTAGGTTTGAGAAGTAAAGCGAACGGCAGAGCGACTCACTGTTCGAGTTCAGACTGACACGTCGATTGTCGTCGTCGTCCGATCCGTAATCGTCATTGAAATCGCCCTGATTCCCGGCTCGGTGAATGTTCTCCGCATCGGTTCGCGCAGAGCTAACGTTGACGACGTTCATTCGAGCCGGCGCGGTCGTAATGTGGAGAGACTTGAGGCCGAGCTCTTTGACCGACTTCTTTCGCTTCTTGGCGGCGGCAGAGATCCGGGGAGGCGGATTAGGGATCTCGTCGAGGGGGAAAGGTCGAGCGACGCCGTGCGTTTTTTCGTAGATTCCACATCGGTTGCAGAGCTAGAGACGAGTCAGCGCATGAAAAGCGATGGTGGCGAGAAACGTACAATGTTCTCGTGATTGAGACAGCTTCGTCGCCAACTGGGAGGGTCTCGAGAACCACACGTGTAGCATTCTCGCTTGAGCTAAAGCAACGAGTCAGCGCGGAGCAACCACATTCGACAAGGCCGACTCACCCTATCGGTCTGCTTGTCTTCAGCATTGGAAGTGTACCTCACCCTGCCATCATCTTCCCCATGAATCTGCATCAACGCCTTCCTCCCATCTACCCGCTTCGCATCAACCGCCTTCTTCGCGGGCGCAGACGTTCTTTTGACATTCTTCTTTCGCGGCTGCCATTCCATATCGCCAGCCGCGCTGTCCTCGGAAACGGAAGACATCGAAGGGCTACGAGATCGTTTGGTCGACGCGCGGGGCACGGCATAGCGCTCCGGATCGTCTTCACCTTCCGCATCCTCCGTTCGCGCAGAGTACCGCGCCGCCGGAGATCGACTGACGTTCCCATTCGGCGAGGCGATCGAATGTCGGTGTTCCGGCGTCGGCGCGTCCATCTCCATATCATCGCCGTAGTGATAAGCAAAGGCGTTCTGCTGACGTGCCCAGGCGTGATGGGGCATCGCTTGTGCGGGCTGGAACGCGTGAGGTGGGTAGGCGTAGGTGAGGTTGCCGTTGATATCCTGAATAGCTTGAGGCATCGGGTTGGCGATGTAGTGCGGCTGGCCATCGGGACCGAAGAAGACGGAGTAGGTCTGGGGAGCGTGGTTGAAGACGGGCGCGGAGCCGGGGAAGGTGATTGATGGGAGACGGTTGTGTTGGCCGTTGATGGGCATCGAGTGTCCTGTACCCACTGGAGAAAGCTTGTCAATTGAGAAGAAAGTGACTAGAGGGAAAGACTTACTGAAGTTGGGCATATGCTGGGGCGCAGAGTGCTCGTAGAAGGAGGAACCTCCTATCGGCGCAGGTCTCGCGGCCTCGGGTGGCGCTTTCATCGAGTACCCATGAACGTTGACAGGCATCTGTCCAGGAGGGAATCGAGGGAGAGTTTGTTGATTCTCCTGAGGAGCAGAGCCGACTTGTTCGTTCTGTATACCGGAAGGCGAACGCGAAGCATCCTTGTTCTCGACCGCCTTGTTGCTAACGATGTTCTCGGCTTCATTCTTGACGGGACTTTCCGCAGTCTCGGCGACCGTCGCCAGTCGAGACTCGACATTCGGATCGTTCATTCTCAAAGGCTGAGGCCGATGCAAGGGGAACGACACGTAATCCTGCTGCGCCGCTTCAAACGTCGAATGACCAGGCGTTGGTGTAAGATGGGACATGGCGCCAAAGAATGGATCACCTCCGACGCGGAACTGGGTAGACGTGTAGAGCGGTGTGAGACCGGTCGAGATGTAGTATCCCGCAGAGTAAGGATGCGTGAACGGCAACGGCGTCGGCGGAGCTCGTCGTGCGTCGATAGGGGAAGTTTCGGCGGGGGCGGTGGCGGCGGCGGGAATCCGAGCGTGTTGCGACGCGGGCGAGAGAGTGGCAGTGGGTCCTGTGTTGTATGCTCCAATTGCGAACGGCGACTTGGGGTGCGCGCTCATAGGAGGAGCAGCGTAGATGGAACTGCTGACGGCGAACAAGGGCGGCGGCGCAAAGTGAATGTTATACGTCAAGTTCGAGTCGGCCGGATAGGAGAACGGCTGCTGTTGATCCGCCTGATGATCCGTTGAACTGGTTGATGAAGGACGAAGAAAGTCCTGCGGCGAGGGCGGTCGAGCCTTCTGTTGACCAGTCTTGAGCGCCGGATCAATGTCGCCTTGAAACTGAGCGAGATGCGCGTCGAGGGGCGGCGTCTGTGTCGTGTTTATCAACGAGGAAAGGGTCGATGTGGTCGAGTGACTTCTGCTTCTTCCAACAACGTCCATGATGGCGAAGAGATGAAACGATCAGAGATAGGAGAAGTCGACGTTATTTATTGTTGTTGGAGATTGATGTAGACTGGTGATGATTGGAGAGGAAAGGAAAGATCAGCGCTGAGCAGGGAAGGAGGACCCAGCGCGACTTACCAGAGGCACAGCCAATGAACGATGATGATGATGATGATGATGATGATGATGCAATGTTTGGAGTGGTGAGTGGCGAGTGAAGGGGGGCTAAAGGAAAGAACGTGGAACATGGCATCAGCGCCGGGCCTTGATACGGGTTGAGTCGCGCGAAAGCGGAATATATCGCAGGGGAAAGGAGGTCTTTCCCAATCACGCGTTTGATTGGCGTTCGACACCGTTTCAGATATCTTTCCATCACATCGCTCATCACTCGCGTCAGAAAGGCAGCCCCACTCACCGGCACGAAGGGTACGCTTGTCCTTTCGGGTATGTTGCAGAGGTATACTAGGGCGTATAGTCTTTGTAAGGACCGTGCTGTGCAAACGAGCGGGATGGGAAAGGTCGAAAACGGAGTTTGATGAGCGGGTTGTTGCGAAAAAGAAGCACATCATTGATCCATCACTCACTGATCAGCCCTATATACTACCCCTTCTCGGTCCTTCCCCCAGCTAGCTATCTTGCAGCCTTGTTCAGCACCAGGCGTCCACCCTGTGTCGAGTTGAAGGCGAGAAACCCATTGTTCGAGGGGAGAACAATATCGGGATCGTTGGACCGGTGGAAGAAGGCCGGGATTAAAGATGAAACGCGAGAATATAGCGGGGGGAAAGGGAGAGATGCGTTGTTGCGGCATGGTAGCAGTCGAGGAGATGCGAGCGAGCACAACGACTGGTATGGTCTGACCACGTAGCTCGGCTAATGGATCCCGTCGATAGTGAGTTCATTGAATATCTATTGTTCTCTCTATCGTTTCAAAGTGCATTGTTCCCCCGCGGATAACGCCGATGAGCGCGGATCCGCTCTCGCTAGCTCGATTGTTCCCTGCGTGTCTCAAGTTGAAACGACGTCTGACCCCATTCCGTCTGCAGCTGACGAAGTAGGAGCGGAAGAACATGGGGAGTAAAGCCGAGAGAGGGGGTCGTTTGATGGCAGAGGCATGTCAACCAGCCACACACCATCCGCCATGGAATCTATACAACCGTCTTCTCCAACCAATACATAGCCTATCGCGCCACCGGCACCAACTTGGCCACCAATTCGGCCTCCCTCCGCCGCCTCGTCATTCTCATCGCATCATCACCCGTAATATTCCTCGGATCCGGCACATACCTCCCCAACTTGTCCAGAACAATCTTCAAGTGTTTCGGCTTGACGCTGGTGTAGGATCCTTGGCGGATCGAGGGTTCCATGTAGGCTTGCACGGTTTCCGAGAGGATCAGGTTTATCATCTACGGGATAGAGTCAGCGCTGGACGAAAAAGGCGGTGGTGGGCCTACCGATTTGATTTCATCAAAAACGTCGTCAAGTCCGGGTTTCTCCAAACGCTTGACTTCCTTTTCGATAAACGTCACGTCGTCCACCAGGTTTTTGAGCGCTTGTTCATTCAGCTTTGGCACGTCTGGACCGACGAGGTAGTTCTATAGCAACGGGGTGAGTCGTGCGACGAAAGGCAGTAAGCATACGCACCAGTAATCCGCCATTGATATGCTCCAAAGCCTTCCGATACGCCCTCGTCTTGATCCGTTCATTCAACATGATCAATACGGAATCCACATACGCCGTCAAAAACGTAATCATCTCGAACAGATACGTGCTCGGTTCCCGCGTCGTATTCGCGTCAAACCACTGCATCGTCGTACTCTGCCTCTGTCCCGCTTGACCAACCGCAGGAGAGGAGGGACGATTCACGGCTTGGGCCGCGGCCCCACTGACGACGCCCCGTTTGCGCACGCTGGCGGGCAAGGGCGGCGTCCAGTCGTATTCTGCCATTTCGAAGAATTCGTCCAGTTTCGATGCGATAAGGCTGTCAATTCGGCCTTGAGCAAAGTCTATCGCCGCCTCGAAGGATTCCGAGGATTGGAGTGTGAGGACGGAGCCAGCAGAGGATGATGCTTGGTGGCCGCTGCCGTATCTGCGAGAGTACGCGTCAGTAAGAGGTGTACGAGTTGAAACTGGAAACCCACTTCAACGTCATCAGCAAGGTCTCTAGCTGTTCAGCTGCGACAGCGAAATGCTCTAAGTTGATAACCGCCTGCGCGATCTGGGACAGGTTGTTCATTTCGCTCAACCGTTTACATATGTTCTTGCTGACGTGGCTGATGAGGAGGCCGTCAAGAGACTGGTTTGTGGAAGGATGAGCAATGGTGAATGGAACCGCTCGATGGACTTGCCTTGCGAAGCAGCTCGTCGATATTTCTATGACGCTGGGTAACGCCTTCCACAAAGTGGTAGAATTGATCGACAAAGTCGCGGATGTTGATGCAGCACATCGGAAAGGTTTGCGAGAACGGCATCGAGCGTGGAAACGGTTGTCTACAACGGATTCCAGGATATGTTAGCTTTCGTGTACTGCTGCATGGCATGCCGGGAACTTACGTAGCAAGATGTTCCGCTTCGCCGGGGGCAAGCCAACACGCAGCGATGACCTGATCAAATTCTGCTTGATCCTTGACTAGCATTGGCAGGTTGTCATCTTCCATCACGATCTACCCGACGGGTATATCAGTATGCGAGTTTGAAAATAACGGCCTTTCTCCTACCTGGTCAAAGTCCGCGCTATATTTCCGCTGCAGAAGGTCGGAGTACCGCTCAAACATCGTCATGATCAACCTCGTCAACGCAGATACATCGTATCCATAGCCCTATCACCAACATTCAGCTCAGACCCGACTTCAGCCTCCATGAACTCACCTCCAGCGTCTGTTCAAACCTCAAGATACTCAACTTGACCGCCAAAAATGTATTCGAGTCCTCGCAATTCTTCAATCCAGCCGAGACGACCTGGACGATCGCCACCGACATTTCATCCCACAGCTCGTCGACTTCACGCGCCGTGCGGAAAGTGCGGGTCGTCTTGAGGACGTGTCGTTCAATGATGAAGAATCCGACGAGGTCTTCCATGAGGCCGGGAAGGGTGGTGCTAATGTTTTCCGGAGTAATAGTGCCCCGGGTGGAAAGAATGAGTTGGGCTTGCCGCTGCAGGAAGTCGTTAGCTTGCTGTAACTGCCATTTCGCCTTGAACGTACCTGACGATCAGCCTGATATGCCTGTTGTAGTTCCGCACGACTGTTGAGCGCATCATAAATATGGATACACTGCAACAACGGCTTAAAATCCATCGAGATGTGCTCATTATTGAGCGGATTGACTAAAGCAAGATTAGCATCTCGTCTGCCCCCTCACATCGCAAACTCACATTCCGATTTCTCGTTATTCACAAGCTCAATCGCACTTCCGATCCTAACCTGCTTGACATTCCCATCCCTCTCGACCTTGCTCTTCCATTTCCTCGCCCGCACCTCCATATGCCGCAACGCCAGCTGTCCGACAAGCGGACTTGATTCCCGGATGCCGAGAAGCCAGGCGTTTTGTTCGGCCGTGACGGATGATTTGATTTCGGTGCGGAAGAGCGGGATCGAGAGCATGACTTGTTGATAGAATGGAGTGGAAGAGATGGTGCTTGGCGGGAGGGTGCGAAGACCTTCTAGTGCCTGAAGGGTACCATTAAGTAGAGGCTTGATGCCGATGTGTGGGACTTACTCGGAGTGCACCAAAGTACTTTTTTCTACTAATCATCTCCTTGACCTTGTTGACCTGATCCAAGACTCTCAAGCACGACTGAAGGGAATCAATCGCCTCGTCGATATTCCTTGCCACCTTCTTATGCCTCAACAGCGCACGTTTCTATCAACCAGATCGTCAACCTAGACACTCCGTGGAACACGACGAATCGCACCTTATTACTCAACTCCTGCCCCACCTGTCCGATCTGCTCATCCAACAACCCAATCTGGCTCTTCAAATGCCCCGTTCCTTCCTTTAAACCCAACAACATCCCCACGGCCGACGCGAAATCCTCGTAGTTCTCATTACAGATCCGTTCGATCTCATGTTCCTTTTCTTGCACGAATGTATCGAGGCCGCGGAGGTAGAGCTGGGAGCTTTGAGTGTCTTGCAGGGTCTTGACGAGTGGTGCGAGGGGTTCAAGGTTTTCGGCGGTGCCGTTGGTTTCGTCGAGGGTGATCTAGCATAACGTATTTATCAGCATAGTTCACAGGGTCCGGCGCGACGACAGACCTGTGAAAGCTGGGTCTCAATGTCTGCGCTGGTAAACGTAGGTTTCTTTGGTTTCTTGAACATTATGGAGTGTGTTGTGGGGAATGAGATGCTGAAGAGCTGGTTGACAGTGGATGTCCGAGTTCACAAGACATGTTGAAAGCTCGCGGCTCGTGACTCGTCATCTCGTATCGCGGATTCAAACGCATCCTCCCAGCTACCAGCTTCCAGTGCTTTTTTGTATGCCTCGCATCAACACTTCTCGCTGCATGTTCGCCACAGACAGGCAAGATCTTCAAGCAGTCGAGGAGGGTACGAGCAACGACACAGCAAAAACAAGCTCGAAGACATCAATGCATCGATGAAATCAGAACAATCGTAAACATGGACTGGGTCATGGCACATGATGGGATTGGACGGAAGTCCTCAGATGCAAGATAATCTCTCTCTAGGACGCTTGCTTCGTTCACGCCCGACACGAATGCACAAAAGCAGAATGTTCCTCATCACCATGATATATCGCCTTGAACACATTAGTCACGCAAACATACTTGCCGCGAATACAACAATGTTAAAACGATATGCCACGGAAAATCGGGATGGACACGGCGCTCATAACGAGACGTTTAAGCGGCCTCGGTGACCTCGAGCTGCGCGAAGGAAGGCGAAGATAAGCCGATGAAACGAGTCAAAAATAGGCGGATGAACGTACCAAGTCGGAGTCTCCGGCGTCCAAGACGGTCAAAAGACCGACTCGGAACAGCTTACCAGCGGCCGTACCGAGCTCGACGTTACCACCCTGGTAGTGGTGGACGGCGGTCTTGGACCTGTGAGGGATGTAAGAGTCAGGACGTGCAGGAAAGGAATGCACGAGAGGCCACGTACAACATGGCGTAGTATTCAATCTCGGACTTTCGCAAGGGAGGGCAGTTTTGCGAGATCAAGATGAGCTTGGCTACAAGGGAGACACAGCACGAATCAGCATCGGGGACCTTCTCAGCATTCGAGCTCCAGTCCCCCGGCGTCACACGAGATCCACCGGATCACCTTCCCCCTCGAACAAAAACGTAGACTCACCCTTGCCGTTTCGCAAGTTCTTGAGGGCTTGCTTGTAACCCAATGCGATTCGTCCAGACTTGACGACCAAGGCGAGCTTGGAGTTGATCGAAGCGGACTCCTTGGAGGACTTGGACTTTCGGGCGGTAGCGGGGGCCATTTTTGCAAGGATTGGGTTACGGTGTCGGTGAGGAGGTACGACCGGTGACGAAGAAGGCTCTTGAGGACTTGCTTGTGCGGAACGTACGAGATGGTGGGGAGGTGTGAAGGGGAAAGTTGTGTTGAGGATTCCGTCTGGGCATCGGGAGCGTGAGCCGCTGGAAAGTTTCGACCGGCGCTCGCTATCAGAAAAATCACGTGATCTTTTCCTCCCTACTCTAGAAGAATGACCTGTATTTGCAACGAAATGAAAGCAAAAAGCGGAATCGCCTGCTTGGACGCATCCGCCTGCATCCGAATCCGAATTACTGTATCAGCCCCGCGCAGCCTGAAACAGGCAGAATCGGTAGGAAGGTGTAGAAGGTGTAAGGCGGTGGAAGAGACGGATCCAACAATGCATCAAGGCCGCAGTGTCCCTGCAAGCAATTCAGCTGGGACGATACAGTCGTCCGACGCCCAGCCGACTCGATAGCGTAGCCCAGATGAGATGCAGTTTGTTTGTTTCAAGACTCAGAAGATGCGCAATTCAGCGCTGGGTCCAGGTCTACCCCGCTTTCGATATGAGAACAGGTCAGCTGTGTCCCGAAGCTCGTCTACAGGCTGACTATGTATCCGATCCGAACATTCTAATGATGGCGGGTATGGAATCATCTGGATTCCGAAGGGGTATACTGTCGTTTCCAGCGATCAATACAGAACAACAAGCGATAATCCCTCAGTAGCTGTCACCACGCCACCCGGATCAGGACCTGGTCCAGGTGCGGGTGGAATGCCTTGGCATAGCTCGGAATACCAACAGCATCTTGAATACAGACGACGAGCAAAGTCTTTGGCCGATTCCGCACACGGGAAGTCTGTATCTATCGCCAATGAACGCCTTCTCCCCGACGTGGAACAGCCTTCGGGACGCCTTCTCGCCCCGCTGATCTCGCATTACATCAGTAAGTCAGCCCAATTTGCCTCAACCAGATCCGCTTGAGGGTACTGACCTATGCTGTGTAACGACGTCAGGCGACAAACAGATGCGGGGCGTCCGAGACATAGGCAGCTCGGCCTCGCTGTTGTCGCCCTAGTTGTCGTCCTAAGCGAATCGCTGCTTCATCACAAGTCCGCCAAGGTCGTCATACAGTCGACAGCCACAAGTGTCGCAGATGAGACGTCTGCCGTATATGGATACCTGCCGTATCTGAGGGATGTCTCGTAACAACGCCCGAGGTAGCGATAGCGATTCGACACAAGTGGTCGTAGTGGACTTGCCTTGTTGGGTCAAGGTGAGTCGAATCTGCCGAAGCAGTCCTAGACACTGCATGAACACTCTTCATTCGGTACAGGGACTCTCCGCTAGCGGTCTGCGACACAACAACAGGCGGCTGCTTCAGCCCGTCCAAGGAGACTTTCCGTTGCTGGATCCGTGATCTGATACAATACTGCTCTACCGGTACAGTCCTGGGAGCCGCAGATGGTCGGCAGAACTCGAACGTCCAATGTCGATCAGGATGCGTATAAATACGGACACAAACGACGTCGGATGTCGAGGTGATGGGGTCATCGTCGCATCGTTCCTCATCTCCCGAGGCCTAGTGCAATGGCTCCACTCCTCTCTTTATCGACTCTCACACTACTACTATTCGCATCGGTAAGCACGACTTCACCTCTACCACTCGATACAGGTCTGACCCTTACCTTCCGCCTTGTAGTCAAATCTTGTCGATGCCCGTGTTGCACCGATCAAGCGACAGCAGGCGCTCGCAGTACCCGCAACGCTGCCCGGTACTTGGCAGTCGCAAGGATGCTACACGTACGTTTGTCAAGCCGCTTCCTTCGAGGCTGCTGACTGATTGTCACACCTCATAGCGACAACCCTGGCGCGCGTACGTTGTCGTCCGCCACGTATGCGAGTAGCAACGCTATGACCGCGCAGGCATGTATCGCCTTCTGCGACGCCCGGGGTTACAACTACGCCGGCACGGAATACTCCGTAGAATGCTGTGAGTAGTGTGGTTTCCCGAGGAAAAATATTTGCTGACCTTCTGTCCTTCGTGCCAAGTCTGCGGAAACATTCTTGCCAATGGCGGAGCGAAGGCTCCTGACTCTGAATGCTCGATGCCTTGCTCTGGAGCGGCTACTGAACCATGCGGTAACGGGGGGCGCCTGACGCTCTTCTGGAACGGAAAGAATCCCCCTGCTGGCCCTGTGACAAATCCGGGTGTCGGACCTTGGCGGTCTGTTGGCTGTTATACGTAAGGCGGTTCATGCTCTGTGATCACAGCCTGGAACCTGACTCCCTTCTGCCATAGTGACACCGGTGCCCGAACTTTGACCCGTCAAGTGACTCCAGCTGGTCAGTTGACAATCGCTTCCTGCACGGCGGCGTGTCAAGCGGCAGGCTTTGTCCTCGCGGGTGCAGAGTACTCGGTCGAGTGCTGTACGTATCTCTATCGAGCTTTTTGCTCCCTTCTGGCGCAGCGCTGAATCGTTCGGTCTAGGGTGCGGCAACACGTATCAGAATGGTGGACAACCCGCAACATCAGGATGTTCGATGCTGTGCGCTGGAAATAGCTCCGAATTTTGTGGTGGTCGTAAGCTATGATTCCCGACGCTATCCGGTAACAAGCTGACGCTACAATCCTTGCAGCCGACCGTCTGAATGTCTACGCTCTATCCACGTCAACGACCACAACGTCGACGACATCGACGACTGTCTCATCGATAACGCCTGTAATTGTGTCGACCAGCACGACTGTCGTATCCTCAACCGTTAGTTCCGTTGTCTCGCCCGTCTCGTCCACGACGTCTACGAGCACCATTGCGACCACTTCCTCATCGAGCGCCGCACCGGCAGCTACCGGATGGGAATACCTCGGCTGCTACACCGACAGCGTTGCCAGCCGGAGCTTGCGCTTCCCACAGGCTGTGGGAGGTCAGAACAGTCACGAAAGGTGCCAAGCAGCTTGTCTGGCCGCTGGATATCCAATCTCCGGCACCGAGTACACGGTGGAATGCTTCTGCGACTCCGTCATTTCTAACGGCGGAATCAAGGCCCCCAATGGCGAGACAGGCTGTAACATGCCGTGTCAAGCGAATGCGACGCAACGCTGCGGCGGGCCTGACAGGTTGACAGTCTGGCAATATCGTGGGACGATTTCGCCACCTGTCAATCCACCCCCAGACGTCAACCCTCCCGCAGGCGGCTCGACCGTGAAGCCGGTAACCACTGGGCTTCCCACCCCTTGGGCATACAGGAACTGCTACATGTGGGTCGCTCCTGCAATGATCTGCGTCCTCAACGTAAACTGACGGTCGATTCCGTTTGCAGTGACAATGCCAACGGACGAATTTTGAGCAACGGCCAACCCGCGAGCAGTACTCTGACCGTGGAGTCGTGTATCGCCACCTGCAGTCGCCTCGGCTTCTCCATCGCCGGCATGCAATACTCTTCGGAATGTTGGTGCGGCAACAACATCATCAATGGCGGCGCGGTTGCCACGTCGGACGCCCAGTGCGGAAATGCGTGCAGTGGAGCTCCAGCAGAGGCCTGCGGAGGAGCCAATAGAATGTCAGTATACTCGACAAACGCCAATATCACGGCTATCCCGGTGCCGACGGTGTCAAACGCCACCCTGCCGACAGGCTGGAACTACGCGGGATGCGTCACCGACACAGCTCCGCAGCGTCCGCTGCCCAACTTTTTCGAACGTCCCGACACCATGACCCCGGAATTGTGCATCACACAGTGTGCGACCTTCGGTTACACCGCCGCAGGTGTGGAGTTCGGTTCACAATGCCTTTGTGGCGACCCCTCTGATGTCATCGCTTCTGGCGCTCAAACCGTTGCCGAGAATCAATGCGGGTTTCCTTGTGCCGGAGACCCATCCAAGATATGCGGCGGTGCCCAGCGATTCTCGTATTACACGGGCCCCCAGACAACGAAATGGGAGACGCCGGCGAACACTGGCCGATACGAATTCCTCATCGGAGGTCTAGTCGTTCCCCTCATCACCACGCTCGGTATCAACAACAAGGTAACGTTCGTCGAAAAGTTTGGAACAGGCGCACCGAACACGACCGGAGCCTACGAACTCGACTATTCGCTCACGAACGACATGGGCGCCGCGTGGCGAACAATGCACATGCAAGCGGATAGGTCATGGACGGACGTCTTCTGCGCTGCTGGTCTGACTCTGCCTGACAAGTCGGGTCGAGTCATCACCATCGGCGGATGGTCATATGAGTCGACCTACGGTATTCGGTTATACACGCCCGATGGATCGCCCGGCGTCCGCGGCAAGAACGACTGGGAAGAAAACTACTCAGAAGTTCACATGCAGGATGGTCGATGGTACCCTGGTGTCATGTTGATGGCGAACGGCTCGATTCTCGTTGTCGGTGGTGAAAGGGGAAGCAACGATGTTGCCGTCCCGACTCTGGAAATTCTCCCTACACCAGCCGGAGGCCGAACCGCGCTGTACATGGACTGGCTCGCCCGAACGGATCCCAACAACCTCTACCCCTACCTTTACGTTCTTCCCGGCGGCGGCATCTTTGTCCAATACTACAACGAAGCCAGGATCCTCGACGAAAACACGTTCGCGACGATCAAGACATTGCCGAACGTGCCTGCGTCCGTTGCCAGTCCAGATGGTGGACGGACCTACCCGCTTGAGGGTGCTGCAGGCATCTTCCCCCAGTATGCGCCGTATACGGATCCAATCACGTTCATCGTTTGCGGCGGCTCCCCGGGTGTGGCCGCTGGTGCACTGGATAACTGTGCGTCGATTCAACCGGAAGCTGCAAATGCGCAGTGGACTATCGAGCGGATGGTGAGTTCTTGAGACTTCAAGTGATATCTTGGTAATTTACCCTTTGTTTCCAGCCCTCTCGACGTGTCATGCCGAACATGGTCTCCCTCCCCGACGGTACCTTCCTGATCCTCAACGGCGCCAAAGTAGGCGTCGCCGGCTTCGGTCTCGGCAAAGAACCCAACCTTCAAGCATGGCTATACGACCCCTCCAAGCCCGTTGGTAACCGAATGTCAATCCTGGGTTCGACCATTGTAGCGAGGATGTACCACTCCGAGGCGATCCTTTTGCACGACGGTCGGGTCTTGGTCACCGGTTCCGATCCGCAGGACCCCGAGTTCCCGGAAGAACATAGGGTCGAAGTATACGTTCCGCCGTACCTCACCGACGGACGACGTCAGCCCACGTACACCATCGGTCAGACGGATTGGACGTACGGTAGTTCACATGGTATCACCGTCACCTCCTCCTCGGGCGGTGCTTTACGTGTCTCTCTGGTGGCGCCTATCACCTCGACACACGGGAACAGCATGAACCAACGTATCCTCTTCCCACAAGTCAACTGCGCTGGGAACTCGTGCACCATCGTCGCCCCGCCAAACGCGCATGTGTGTCCGCCGGGTTGGTACCAGTTGTTCTTGCTGGACGGACCGACACCGTCGTATTCGCAGTGGGTCAGGATCGGAGGGGATCCGGCGGCGTTGGGTAATTGGCCGAATTTCCCGGACTTTACGAGGCCGGGTGTGTAGGTGCGCTGTAGGAGGTGGGGTCGGAGGGGTTTCGGGACACAGGTTTCATAATTCGTTTCATATTATATACGGTGACGGTTCATCAGATGAAGGGGTTGTACAAACAGATCGCAAATACGGACATTACACAAGCCATGAATCACATTTCAAATGCTATCAGAGCCTTGTGACAGGTCCTTCATTCATTCTAATCCGTCCAGCGGGCGAAGCGATGACCATTGTCAGAGCAGGGCTTCCGATGGGCGATCACCCCATGCAGGCCGGCCCTGCTGACACCTCTACCGCGCACGAGCATGCATCCTCCGTCGCGCATTGGAGGATTTCGTGCCCGGAAAGCCGTTTTCTGTTTTTTGGCGACACCCAATGCCAGACACCGTGCGACAGACTGGTATTTGGTAGCTATCAGAAGTGATAGTGGCCTTTCCTGAAGGGAGACGATATCCATGAAACGCGCGACTCATATAGGGGCGGCAGCGGCACACGGCCGTCAAAGCGCGAACCTCCGCGGATCACTGACAATCGGGGACTAGGACGCGGGGAAGCGCGATGACGAGTCCAAGTTGAGCACTGCACCTTGCATACATATTCCCGCAACTTGACCCCTCGTGTTGTATCCCTATCGCCACATCCGCAAGATGGGAAAGAACAAGAAAAAGACACAACAGAAGGGCAAGGCTCCTCCGACGCCGACGCCGGTCGTGCAGGAATCGGCAGTGACGGATGCGGAGGAACGAGTGCAGCTTGCGGAAGGGGTCGGAACGGAAGGACCGGACGTGGAAGGACCGGCGGTGCCTGATAGGGAGGCTGTGGAGGTTGAAGATGTCGGTCAAAAGGATGGACGGAGAACGACAGAAGCGCCAACGGAATCCCCAGTATCGCCTATCGAAGTACAGCCCGAACCATCAACCGAGGATGACCTTTTCGGCTCATCGCAGCAGGAAGGAGAGGAGGACCTATTCGCAAGCCTGGGAAAATCTCAGACCCACATCCGTCAGCAGAAGGAGGTGGAGCAGGAAGGGCGGACGGAACCGACGGTTAATACCGCTGGTTCCGACGGTGTTCAGCCTTCTACGACGACGCCTTTATCGACCTCGTACGGCGACGCTTCCGAGGTATCGGAAAGTGATCAGGCACCAACGGCAAAAGATGCGCCTCTTTCAGCACGAACCACCAGCCCGGTGCAGGGCACTGAACCGATATCGAAACGCGAGAACGAACCGGAAGGAGACGCTGCGGTACCGGTTGCTCACACCGACTTGGGGAAGGATGATGCATCGATCAATGAGGAGGAGCCACCGAAAGACGAGGGATCAAAAATACGTGCAGTATCACCATCTCGCGAAGAAGACATTCCAAATCGCGCGGAGACGATATCCGCCGAGGACGTCCAAGCCGTAGGAGACGACGATCTATTCCCTCCCGGTACCGATAACGACCAGTCCGATCCGGAAAACATCTTCAACCAGCCTTCATCCGCTCCCGGTGAGCCGAAAGACGCCGAGCCTTCACACGTGGAAAACGCTCAGCCCAAGACGGAGGATCCGCAAGCGGAGGACGATGACTTGTTCGGCGATATACCGGTGCAAGATCCGCTTGTGCAAGAGTTCGAGGTCGCGGTGGAACATGTGCAAGTCGATGCCACGCGGGAGGAAGCGGAGACGAGGGTGCACGAGAGGGGAGAGAAGGGCAGTGGCGAGGAGGATCTGTTCGCCGGTGCGCAGGCGGAGGAGGATCTTTTTCCCGGACCCGCGAATAGCGGGGAGGAGGATCTGTTTGGCGTACGAACCGGAGGCCAGGATCTTTTCGGTTCGAGAGGGGACACGGGCAAGACGGACGAGTTGTTTGCCGCCAAAGAGGGGCCGGAGGAAGCGGACGACCTCTTCTTTGGCGATGTTCCTGCCACCGATCTCGATTTCATCACCCACGCCGTACCGCAACCAGCACAGACGCAGGAACCGTCACAGGAGCCAGACGACCTGTTCGGCAGCGCAGCCGCCAACGACCTCGACTTTATCACCGCCCCTCCCGTCCCTACGGAGCCGTCCAAGCAGCGCGTGGAGGATATGGACCTTGACGCCGCTGGCGTACCTCAGGGATGGGTAGATGAGAACGGGGGATGGAATTGGTATACCGCGGAGGAGAGGCTGGATGTCGCGAGGGGGATGTTTGAAGACGTACAAGAGGCGCAGGAGGTGCAAGGTCAGTCGGCCACGTGGCTGCGTCGTATGGTGCTGACGGGCGAGACAGCACAACCAGTAGAGGGAGAGGTCAAGCACGATCCCTATGCGGCACAGACTGCGTCCTCGAACGCGTACAACCCGCAGCCAACGCCTTACGCCCCTGCTCACGCGCAGAGTTACGCGCCGAGTCCATTGACGAGCGGTGTATCGGCATCAACGAGTGCATACGATCCGTACAGGCCTGCGGCCTCGATATCTCCGCCTGTCAGTGCATATGCACCTGCCGTCGCCTCAAACGCATACAATTCCTATCAGCCAAAGGTATCTGGTGCGCATGTGCATGGTCAAGTGGAGCCGCCGGCGCGTTCGTATTCGCCATATGATCCCCCAGCCGCTGTTGTCTCCAGTCCGAATGTCTTCAAGCCGGCAGCTCCCGTCCTTACGGCATCGTCGCCTTATTCTGCGCCCTCGGTACCTTCGATGCCGAACAGGCCAGCTCCTGCGCCCGCGCTGAACAGGATGAAGACATCAACGGCATACGACCCACCAATGATCCCTGTTGCAAAAGCGCTGTCGAGACCGGCTTCAGCGGCAGCGGTGGCTTCGCCATTCGCGCCGAGTGCACCGTCAGGTCTGGGAATCAGCGGTGTGGGCTCGGCGCATCCTCCTCCACCAGGTGTGACACCACCTCCGCCTGCTGGACCACCAAGGGGCCCGTCTCGCGTCTCCAGCCCTGCGAATGTGGCAACTCACCCACCGGTGAGGAAACCGCAACAGGTGCCATCGGCACTCGCTCATCCGGCACTTCCCAACGCGTACGATCCTCCCGCGTTGCCGGTCATGCCGAATCGTCCGGCGAGTCGAGTGGCGACTCCTGTCATGACGGGTTTCGGTAGCCCGACATCGCCAGCGGGGGGATCGCTGCATCAGGGCAGCGCATTGCCGCCGCCGCCTTCAAGGAGCACGAGTGCGATGGCGGCTCCTCCTCGGGCACCGCCGCGCCAGCCTGCTCCACTGGTAAAGCCCGCTCCACCTCCACGCGAGGTCATGTTGGATGTGCCGATCATCCAGGCAGAGCCGCCAACTCCAGAATACGAATCCCCAGGACCTGCCACCTCGGGTTCGCCTTCGTCTCTCTATGCACCGCCAACCCGTGCTGCGTACCCTGCTCCGCCAAAGATTGCTCAGCCTCCGCCCGCGCCAAAAGTTTCGCAGCCTCGCGCTGCGCCGCTTGGAGCTCCGCCGCTGACCTATGGCGTTCCCGCTCTGAATTATCAGGCTCCGCCTTTCTCAAGGCAGTCATCGAGCGTGGAAGGTGTATCCGTACGTTCGCCTTCCGGTGAGGCTGTTCCTTCACCCTTCCCGAACGAAAATCATGCGCGAATGAACTCGATTGATAAAGCTCATCAAGCGGCATCTCCTGCAATCGAGGAACACGTGAGTTTTGGTTGATTAGCACGTAACTTTGCTGATACCATACCTCAGGTTGCATTCGCCCCGGAGAAGGACGACTCCGAAGACCCTGAAGGTGGCGGCGCCTTTGACTACGGAGAGGATGAAGGGGAATTTGCCGACATCAGTGTGCAATCTGTCAGACCACGGGCTCAGCTCCAGCACGACACTTTCGCACCGCCATCGCCTCCTCCGGTAAAAGCAAGTATGCCACCGCCTCAAGTGGCTTCGCCGTATGATCCGTACGCGCCGAAACCTCACGTCCCTATTAGCGCGCCTGCATACACCCCAGTTACGACTAGCGTTCCTCCGCGACCTGCTTCCACTCCTTATGCCGATGTCGTATCGGATCCATATGCGCCGCAGGGATCTCTACCATCTCAGTCCTACATGCCGGTATCTTCGCCCCAGCAGCCTAAACCATACGCCGTTCCCGCCAGTCCTGCTGGCCAGGCAAGTTCTATGCCGCCTGAACCGTTTGGCTATTCCCCGGGTGTACCCCCGTCTGCTTCGGCATACGATCCCGTGGACGCTTTCACTCGACCGAATCTGGAAGAGGATCCCCTTGCAAGGGCTTCCGCTGCGGCCAGACGGGTTCCAAGCGTATCGTTCGGCCCCAATGGAGCCCTGGTCGTTGCCTTCCAGCGCGAACTCGACCAAGATGCGTCACTGCAATCCACGTCTCTCGCCTACGGTGACGACAGCAAGGGTCTTCCCGTCCATATCCGACGTCTGGCGGATTCCCTTCCGCCGGCGCTTGAGCAGTCCGGATCGACCCCGTGGCCGGGACCGCTCCTGAGCGATCCCCAAGCCAGCAAGACTTCGACAGCTGAAAAGAAGAAACGCGACGCCGTGAACGCATTCTTGACGGAGAGAATACAGGAAATCGAGAGCGGTCTACCCTACCTTTCTGCCTCAGGTAAAGATTTGATAACAAGAGCGAATCAGGAGGCGACGATGCTGTTGTACCAAGTGGCGCAACTCATGCTCAAGCATGACGGAAAGGTCCTGACCAGGTAAGTCGCAAAGGTCTCTTTGTTGTGCTTGCCCTAACGGTGCCGTATCTATAGCGATCCTGCTGCACAGGCGGAACTGAGATCAATATTGCCAAAGTTATCGCAAGCTCTGACCTCGGCGCAATCCACTACCACCGAAATCAATAATGGTGTAGGATCCACAACAGACACACATTACCTGAGCGAATCTCTGCTTAAAGGCGACCAGCAAGCTGCCTTGCAGTACGCCATGGATCATCAGCTGTGGCCACATGCACTGTTGCTCGCCGCCGGAATAGATCCCGCTACGTGGACCACGACAGTTGCAGCCTTCGTTAAAGCTACAGTGCAGTCTGCTGGTGCGGACGGCAGTCACGCCGTCTTGGCAACGGCATACAGCATCTACGGACAAGGTGGCCCTGCGGTAGTCGACACGATTCCAGATGGCGACCTGCCAAGCATTTGGCGGAATAGCCTCGCCACGATCGTCGCCAGTAGCAAACCAAACGATGCCAGTTATATCATCGCACTGGCGGAAAAGTTGAACAGGCAGGGCTTGCTGAAGGCCGCACATCTCTGGTAAGCATCAGGATGATCTCGGAGCGGACATACAGCTAATCCCCGCTCGCAGCTATGTGCTGTCACCCATGATCGTTGCCTGGCAACAGTCCCGCCCTGACTCTCCTGTCCGCCTCATCGGTTCAGCAGCAACTGATTCCCAAAGCGAGGCCACGTTGATTTCAGAAATCTTAGAGTATGCGATCTGGTTGCGACCGGTACCGAAGGGCACGGAAGCTTTCCACGGTGTCCCAGGCTTGCTGCAGTACAAGTTGAACAAAGCCGCCAGTCTCTTTGCGACCGGAGAAGCTGTCCTGGCCAAGAGGTACGTTAGACGTTGAGTGAAGCGAACTCTGCTGACGCGAGCGACGTGCAGATACTGCGAAGCTATCATCGCATCAATGCGATTGCGCAAAGCTCCGGACCAAGCAACCCAACGCATACAGGTTCAGCTACAGAACTTGTTGAGCCGCATCAACGGCGAAGAGTTCAACGTTTCCAGCGCAAAGGGACTCCCAAAACCGAAACTCGAGAACTTGGGCTCGTGGTTTGAAGGCACGATCACAAAGTTCATCGCGGGCGATGAAAATGAAGGCCCTGAATCGAAGGCCTCGGGCCACGCAAAAAAGCTTTCGTCCGGCTCGGCAGGAATTGGGCCCTTCTCGCATTTCAGCGCAATCACTCCCGAAGCTACCCCTGCGTTACCCTCTCGAGCCATGTCGAGCTTTGACATCCCCGCCACGGCATCATTCCCACCACCTATCATGCGTAGCGGCTCAGCGATGAGCTACCGACCGCAACCCGCTTCGAACCCGGTCACCCAACAGCGTCCTACTTCCGCAATGGCATATCGCGGGCAGGAACATCGGCTATCGGCCTTGTCGCAGGTCTCCTTAGAAACACCGGACGCGATGCCTGCATATGACTCGAGCCCTGCACCTCCGCCCGTCTCGGAACCGCAACAGGTCCAGGCGCCGTCTGACATAAACGGCGAGTCGGCAGAACAGCAGCCTGCCGTGGAAATACCGACATGGGGACAAAGCTACACGTTCGAGGATACAGACCAGCAAGCCGCCGCAGCGGATGCAGCAGATGAAGGGTCCTTTATCAATCCAATGGCAAACTTTATCACACCGGCGGTATCCGCCTATGCGAGTGCCGCTCCGACGCCCCCGGCAGCATACAGCCCGCAAGTGAATCACGACGCCGATTTCGAGGACGACGATGATCTCGGCTTGGGAAATACCTCGCACAAGAAGAAACAGACTCCTCAGCCGGAGGCACCGCAAGCAGGAGCACCGACCTCGAACTATGCACCGCCTCCGGCGAGAGAGAGCGCCCCCGTCCAGGCTCCAGTGGAAGAAGAGAAGCCGAAAGAGGCGCCCAAATCTGTATCTGGCGGCTCGTGGCTGGGCAGGCTCTGGGGTAAGGGTGGCGCGGAGTCACCACCAAGCGGGCCTGTGCGTGCCAAGCTGGGTAACGAAAGCTCGATGTACTATGACAAGGAGCAGAAGCGGTGGGTCACAAAAGGAGTGAGTGCAGAAGTGATTTTAAGTGTCTCTCGTGGTGGCTGACACCTATACTTCAGCCTGGTGGACAACCAGAGGTACCGAAAGCCACCCCTCCACCACCGCGAGCAGCAGTCACGCCTAAACCCGCGGCCCCGTCCTCTGTTCCATCACCGATTCCGTCCATGCCACCACCATCTCGGCCAGTATCTGCTGCACCGCCGGCATTGAGAGCAGGACCGACTGGTGGCCCTGCACGGTCTGCGGTTGCTACACCTGCTCTAGCGGGAGTCGCGAACCCGCCTTCCAGACCGACATCGACTACTGGCGATCCACCTTTGGGTAACGCGCTGGCCGCACCTCCGGGCAGGAAAGCAGGGGCAGCGGGAAAGAAAAGTATCCGATCGAGATATGTCGAAATTTCGTAGCGGATATCAATATACTGGGGGGATGTATACAGGAGGAATCCGAGGCAATTGCATCTCATTTCGCAATAGATCGGCTAGCAGCTTGAAGCCAGATGTTAGCATATGGCACTTCATTATAATCATGAATGTATCGAAAGAAACATCTGTTTGGCATTAATTTACTGGGCCTGTATATAAGCATATCAGGCGGAACCTCGGTATTGGAACTCTCCAGTTGCCTTTTGCCTTACTTGAAGGTCTTGTTAGTCCCGGCTTGTACAGCTGCCGGTCACGGAGGATGCTTCTAGGGATTTGGACCTGCTCCAGACGCAGATGAAGCCGGAACGGAGTGTACAGACCCCGCCGGAGTCGACTCCAATGACAATGGCGCCAATTCGACTCCCGGCTGCGGAGGCGCATCAAGCGGAGAAGAGGTTGAAGCAGGCACTGGAGCTAGCATGAACCCCCGCCTGCGAAGGTATCCCCAAACACCTGGAGCATTCTGAGGTGTCTGCTGAACGCGCTGCACGATTCTGTCATAAGCCTTCACCGCGACATACCCCATTCCTGAAGCTGGAATCAAGAAGAGGAGGTAGACAATGACAGTGCCCAACGCATCCCATATGCCTTTCTCCGTCCATGGTTTGGTGAAGAATTTCAGGTCGATTCCTCGTTTGCGGAGCTGGGTCTCGAGCTCTCGCAGGAGTTGCGCGCTCTCGCCCGTGGGATTCTCGGCAGCATCTGCTTGTAAATCGCTCAAACATTCGTAGACACATTCCGCCAGTTCCCCCATTTCGGCCTGACCGCTAGGAATAGCTGGCGGAATGATGGTAAGTCCGGTGGCAGTACTGGATCTAGCGATAGCCGTCTGCCCCGTGATCTTGTCGATCGCAGAGTTAGGGGCAGTCCATACCGACGTGGATTCGAAACCTTGCTGACCGCACATTTCTGACGTCCCGGGAGGTGAGCTCAACATCGACGGCAGTATAGGGTCCGGTATACTAGCCGAATGGGTGGCCATACGGCCCATACCCGTGCCGGAGATGGACGTCGGTACAGACTTAAGGGAGGGCGAAGGAAGGTTGAAATACATCAAGATGGTTCGGAGATGTGGGCTCTCCAAGTTGACAGAACGATCTTGAAAGGGATGTACGGAGGGAGAAGAGCAGCTTTCAGCCTTCGATTCGCAGGGCGTCCTTCATTACAGTGAAAGCCACCTATATATCATCACAAAGAAGCTACTCGCCATGTCGCACCGCCGGACCTAAGGCCACACAGCATTTCTGGAACATCTTCCATTGTCAAATCAAAATATTCACATAGCCCACCGCGCCTTATACGAGATCATCCTTTGTTCGTCTGCCGATGATTAACTTAGCACGCAGTACGTATCCAGGGGTATATGGTGTCGACTGTTGACCGTACGGGCCGCACTGTCGCGGTTGGCGATCCTAGTCTGACGCTTGCAGTAATTCATGTAAGCCTGCAGCGGGTCCCGATTGTCAAATTATCAATATCGTTTATGACTACACATGGGGATGGGTTTGTTCAGTAGCCGACAGCAACATCACTCGGGCAATAGCGTTCTATGCCGGTTCCTATTGCTTCAATCCAGCATACAGAATACATTCATCAATCCGCTGGCCGTAGTATATCAGACCCTTGTAGTAGCTTGTTACTGCCAGAGCGTTAAGGGGGGTTGTCAGTGGATGGTGAAGGCAGCCGCAGGTATACATCTACTATACATACCAGGTACATATAGGAGGTCATTACTCGGCACATGAAGGCTAAATCGCGGTCTGCGCGTTTTACCGATCGAGCGATCCCGGTTGGGCGGCATCTTGGATACTGATCCTGCTTCACGGTTGTAGTCCAGTATCTCATTCTCCTCCGTACAACCACATCGTCTCGCAGAGGTGTCTCCTCTGAACAGGATCTCCCGGCGTGAAGCTCGCATCACAATGGCCGAAGGACAGCCAATACTTCCGCCGCCGCCAGCGCTCACGGACGAACAGGACACAACACGAATCACACAAAACGAGCCGCGCCCCGTCAAGGGCCGGAGCCTGTTCGACTTCTTCGGGAAGAAAGGGCAGTACGCAAATGCTGGAACAGCTGAGCAGGATTCCGGAACAGCCAGTATATCCAGCAAAGACCGAGAACTCGAGAACCAATCTTCTCGAACACTTCAACCCGATTCCGTGGACGCCGTACCACCGGACGAGGACACCTCTGCAAATTCAATCACCATAGTCGAACCAACAGGCAGTAAACGAAAAGCCGCACCGACTGCGTCAACAAGCGGAAGGAAACGCGCGCAGGGGAAGAAGGTAACAGATGAGGATGCGGAGTTGCGCGAGATGGAGGCAGCTACGAGGAAGAAGCAGAAGGCTGTTGCGAAGACGGCGGGGAAGAAGGGGAAAAGTGGAGCGATGGATATTGATGGTGGTATCAAGGAAAACGCTGTTGGTGAGACGAGAAGGCGGAATTCGCAAAAGTTGCGTCTACTGATGTTATACCTTGCAGCCGGACCATCCACCGTTCCGCCGCCAGAACACAAGAAGCGCGGACCAAGGAAACAATCTGTTCCGCCGCAGGGCTTGGCTCACGAAATCATCGATATCTCCTCCCCTGTCAAACTCAAAGCATCCAGCATCAAACGCGGACCGGGATCGAAAGCCAAGAACAAGCCGAGGATCCATGAAGACGTGGACTTTACGGTGACGGAGGAGGAAGACGAAGTATCAGTCGTCGGGCATTCACGAACGGGTTCGCAATCCTCTTTGCACCTCGGGCCGAGGCAGGGTAGGAATCGAGTGCGAGGGACGTACAGTGCAGACAGCATGGGGTCTGAAGGGGACGCAATACACATCGACGATGATGATTTACCGGCAATCACAACCGCCACGACGCCGAAGAAGAAGAAGCCGCATTCGCTTACTGCGGGAAAACCGATGCATTCGTTCTTCAACAAGCCTAAACCAGCAGCTACGGACGTTGATCAGCCTCCTGCGTCCAACAACCACAACATGTCGATACCGTTACCGACATCTGGCTGGCAAGAAGTAGCGAACTCTGGTAACCCTCCAGCTCAGAACACATCGACAACCGCCAAACCCCCATACGACTTCTTCAGCGTAAAACCCAAGCGAGCATCTCAAGTGAGCGCCCCGTCGGATCCAATCGAGACCTCCAACTCATTCTCCACCTCGACACCGAAAGCGACCATCGGCAGGTCAGGTTGGGCACAGACCGCGACGACCGTCAAAGAGCCACGCTGGCCTACTGCCGAGGAGATCGAGGAGCCGAGCGAGTATGTCGGTGACCGACCGAGGTTGGAGTTGCCGAAGAGGGCGAGGCAGAGGGTCGAGGTTGTCCCGGAGGACGAAAGCTTTTGGTCGAGGTTGTGGCCGAGGGCGGTGGTGGATTTGGATGCAGAGGAATCTGTCAAGGCGGTGCAGATGGAGGCCGCCGCGATACCAGAGGATTACGCGGAACATCCAGCAATCACCAGCCTCGCGGCGAAAGCGGCAAACGGTACAAAGACACAATTATGGATCGACAAATACCGGCCGCTCAACCATACAGAAGTCCTCGGCAACGAAGTCCCGGCAAAGTATCTCGTCGACTGGCTTGCCGAGCTGGCTATCGGCATTCACGGCGAAGTCTCCGAAGAGAAACGCAAGGTCCAGCGCAAAGTAATCAAGACACGTCGCAGACAAGCTCGAGCAGACGACTGGATCGTGGAAGACGACGAGCCGATTCGAGATGACCGCGAGGAAGATGACGCCCCCGTCGACGATGCGGAATCAGCCCAGCAGACGGGATACCCGGACCTCCGCCGCCAGCGGTTGACAAATTCGATACTGCTTCAAGGCCCATGCGGGTCCGGTAAAACGGCGTCGGTATATGCAGCTGCCGCAGAACTCGGATGGGAAGTGTTCGAAGTGTATCCTGGAATCGGGAAACGTTCGGGCGCGCATCTGACGCAGCTCGTGGGGGACGTCGGAAAGAATCATCTGGTGGGGAAGGGACGACAAGCGATGCCGCCCAGTCCGGCGCCGGGGAAGAAGTCAAATCCGCTTCTCCAAGCGTTCGGAAAGCTTGCTGGAAACGGGAAACCCGCCGAATCCAAGGTTCATGCGGTTGATTTGACGGACTCGCCTGGACGAAAACCGCAGACAGAGATGGACTTTGGCTTCGTCGCTCAGACGGCCCACACACGGGATGTAAAATCAGGCGGGCCGGATGTGAGGCAATCCCTGATTCTGTTGGAAGAGGTGGACATACTATTCGAGGAGGACAAGGGTTTCTGGCCTGCAGTTGTCTCCCTCGTCGAGGAATCTAAACGGCCAGTGATCATGACGTGCAATGGTAAGCAGGGTCTTCCGGTAGAGCTCGTTTGCTGATCAGCTTTCTAGATCTATCGTTAATCCCGTTCGAGGAACTCGCGTTACAGACAACTCTCCTGTTCTCGCCTCCCGAACCTGCAGCAACAAAAGCGTTATTGTCAGGTATCGCCACTGCGGAAGGCGAAGAAACGTCCGCCGGATATCTGGATGATCTTATTCAAACATGCCAGCTCAAGGGAATCGATCCAGCGATCTTCAGCAAGCCGCTGTTGCCACCTTCGCCGGCTGAAAGAAGACTGCTGGGCGTTGACCTGCGTTCCGCAATATGCCAGCTTCAGCTAGAACTCTCGCACGCCGGGAAAGGACGGTCGCCATCTCTCCGTAAAGCGCAGTCCATCGGAGACTTCAAATCAGCAAAGCCACACACTTCGAAATTTCGAGAGGGAACCGACAAGGACTGGGAGGACATACGGACAGTGTCGCAATTGATGGAGATCATTTCGTTGGTGGATGCGCATATTGCAAGACGGCCCGGATCAGTCATAGAGGTACGCGTTGCTGCCCTCGACCAGCGTGAGGACCGACGCTGATTACCTGCCGTAGCTCCACGACCCGGACAGGTACAAGCCATCCGAAGACGACGAGACAGGTCTCCACGAGCTTGTCAAACCGATGCCTCTGCTGGAACAGCAAGTCTTGCCAATGCTATCGCGAGAAGACGAGATGTCGGCGTTGGCGACGCAATTGGCGATATCTTGGGCAAACAGAAACGATTGGCTCGACGAGTCTCTGGTGCATGGCCTGGCCCTAGAGAGGTGGGTCAAATGATCTCCATGATAATGCTGTAACTGACATCCGTTCTGTAGGCAACGATACCAGAAAGCCGCCTTGCCCTTCTTGGATCCCTTGATCCCCCTCGAGTCGCATCTGCTTCCAAGTCCAGTCCTTTTCCTGGATCACATTCCGGCAATCTCGTGGATGACGAATATCGACGATGTCCTTCTGGCAGCCGACTTGGCCGATGCTGAAGCTGGTCGACCCCGCGTCAATAGACGAACGGGGAGGGAGATGCGCAACATTACATCGTACTTTTCAGGCAAACAGGGGTATGTCAGACAAATGCAAGGGGAGTTGGATGAAAGCGAGTTGCAGGCTGTGCGAGATTGCAGGTTGGATCTCGCGCAGTTCAATTGCTTGCTAGCATGAATGATGCAGATTGCTTTGGACGTCACGGTAGGCGGTGCTCGACCTGTGTGCCCGCTGCTTATTTGGCATTGTCAGGTGGTTGGCCGCGCTTGCTATAGCTCGATGACAATGTTGTATTCATCAGGTGTGGCATGATGATACTGCTCCGTGATCCAAAACAATTGTTGAAAGCTAGTTCTCTTTGATACAGCACGTCACACCTCGATAGCAACTCAGACCCGGCGCGGGTTCATGATGTCGGCGGGAACTCGAATTCATCATTCTGGAAGGTCTCCTCATGTTCTTTTCTAGAGGAGAGGCACCCTGTATGCCAACTACAGCGGGGAGCCTCACTTCTGAGGGCGGACCACGCCTTGGCAGAGAGAGCGGTGTAGACTGCGCTCAGTTGAAAGCGGCGCAAAGCTAGGAGACTCAACACTTTCCGTCCTCTCACGAAATCCACCATCGATTTTCCATTCGTGTAACACTCATTGCGTCGAAGCTCTTGAAGACTGAGGCATATGCCTGAGCGGTCTGCCAGCAGCTGAGTAGCGCCCATGCGGGCAAGGTTGCTGAAGGTGTCAGGGAAGTTGCTCGTGCCGTTTACATTTCCCATACATGGTTGCTGGAACGACAAGGTCACTGTAACGAATCACCGAACTTTATTTTATCGGGTTTACTGAAAATACTTTACATTATGCGCTTTTGAGCATGTGATATTTTGGTGTTTTTGGCAGATTTTGTCAAAAGTGTCTTCCGAAACTTGTCAGAAATCGAGCCCGGTGTTCAAGGGTAGGGCAGCGGGGCCGGCGGGGCTTAGTCAGCAGGTGCTTAGGTCAGCAGCCTCGAGGCAGTGGTCTTCCCATAGCATCAGATAGGGGTCCCCCTCATGTTGTAGCTAGCATTCTATAGCTCAAGCCATCTCATTGCTAGCCTGCCGACAGCCATCCTCCCCACCTGTACACCGGTGTTCGGCTAAGATTTCAGCTTTTCACGCACAATTGGCTTGAAAGACCTTGAGACAGCTAAAGTTCCAGCCTTGACTGGTAGTCATCATATCGTCTTCCCGTCGAACTTTATTGGTTATTACCTTCGCAAAGGCCTTTCGTTCTGTCCTTTCTCCGACGGCCTGGATTCAAATTGGGCCTGCAGGCAATATATCATCCACCACTGCAGTGGAATCACGATATTGCTTTCAAGCCAGCAAAGATCATTGCGGTGCCACGCATATTTGGTTTTCGCAGCGTTTCGCAACAGTGGAAAGCTTTCATTTTAAATGATCATCGAGAATAAGATTATAAGGGTACAATTGCTTTGCATACTATTCACGAGCGGTACGCAGAGAAACCAAACCGCGCAGGCGCTTTATTCCGCATCGATCTCGATAGAACCGTCGTCATTATCGTTGCCGTCGGTCTCCTCATCAGAGAGATGACCTGCGAGAGAGGGTCTTTCCCTTCGAGCACCTACATTTCGTTGGACGCATCGAACTTTCTTGCCGAGCCAGACCGCTCGACCCTGATTGGCAGCACGCATGGCGGTAAGACTGCCATCCAGTCTCGACATCGCGACCTCCTTGTTGTGCGAAAGATGACACGGCTACTTAGAACTGAACTGAAACTGTGGAGTATGGCCTGTTAGAGCTCACCTGTCTGTGGACAGAGCACTCATGATCATCCTTTCCAAGGGCCAGTGCTGGTAGAACTTGTTCCTAGCAAAATCGCCGTTGACGAAGATGGTTTACCGGTGCATGATGTATCTGCGTCTTGCTGATGACCTTGACAAGCTCTATGCACGACCCGCAGTAGAGGATGGACTCAGTAAAGGTACCCAATCGCATATGATTAGGGATTCACCTGATCCTTCAGATACTGTTTGTGATCAGCACCGAGCATCTTCCAGTCGGCGTCGGCCGCTATTTTTTCATATATCGTAGCCGCGGAGATGACCGCTCGCGTAGTGGCCTAAGACACGACGATCATTGTCTCAATAACGAACCGATCACAGGTGAAAAGGTTCACTCACCTGCATCTCGTTCCAGATGCGACGGTTGACGATGTCCCTATCGCCGGTGAAGTAGCGAAGACCCAACACGATTCAGTGCAAGGAATGCGGAACTCGCTGCCTTTCGCAAAGGAAGGTCGACCGATGGGATAAGTGTCGTTTTGAGCAATCTGCGTATTCAGATCCCGGTGAACGAGGGTCTGGATTCGTCTTTGCTGTTCGGCGATGATAGCTGCGGATGTACAGTGTATAGTTCGACGGATGCCCTAAATATCTCATGAAACGTACCAAGGTAGTCTTGAGCTGTCAATGGGGCAGGCTCAGTCGTGACATGGGTCTGTGTACTGCCTTGTGTTTCGTCGCTCTGCTGATTAGTGCCAGCATTGTTGACCAGTTGTGCAGGCCGCCAACACGGGTGGTGACGTGGCTGGGGCTGGTGAGTGGCAAAGTTCCATCAGGTAGTGCTCTACGAGCTTTCGTTCGAGACGATCGTGTGGCGGGCATGTTACAGTTTAGTCTGAGTCAGTTCCGAAGATGGTGGTACAAATCACTCGAAAGGTCGGAAGGAATGATTGGAAGGGGCGGTGTATATATCGCAAACCGGGCTCGAATTCGCGCCTTGAAACTTGGACGGAAAGGCAACACTCCAAAGGCAAGAATCGTCGTCGGCAGCCCAGGCAAAACACCCTGCTGACGAGGATTGTAGGTCAGCTATGACATCATTACGCGTCATATGGAATGCTTTAATAACGGGATACTAGCCAGTTGTCGATGGTAGCTGGAAGCGAAACAAAGAAGGCACGACACTTCGAGATAGACGTGTCGTCGTGAAACGACCATAGGGGTATATCAATCGGGTTGAACGCGTTTGCTCTCAAGGTTACGTGATATTGTGAATGCAAAGCAGCTACTGTACTTGGTGCCGCACGCGTCGACCCGCAGCTGACGCCTGCCTCGCCACACTACGTCACCTCGCGCACGGCACTGTGGATGTAATAGGATAAGCATAATGGCAGAGACAATGCTGGGCAGACGGAGAAGTTTCTGACAGTGAGGCTGCGATTATAAGTCGAGACGCCGAAGGAACAACCATCTGCTTTGGAAGGAGTGATAAGTTCAAGGCTTCCCGATCCCGAATAATATCGAACAACCAGAAGCATGAACGCCCAAGAAGGAAGCCAGATTGTAGGATCGATCCTAGACCGCCACAGCTCATTAAAGCAGATGATGAGGCAAGTGCAAGTGGCCGCGATTGGATCGGAGCAGAAGGTGGTTGGTAAGCCCAGCCGTGGTGGATTGGGATATCCGCATAATCATACTGATTCTTTTCCCTGGTGACTATAATGCCAGAGCTCCTGCAGCATGTAATTATCCGCAGAAAACCTATGCTCAAACCGGCTGACGGCCAACTCTCATTATACCTGTAGCTCAAGGATATACATGAACGCATGGAAATATTGCACGAGCGAGACGAAGATTACGACACTCGTCTTCACAACTCGTATTTCTATATCGCCGAAGCTCGAGGACAGACCGCGAAGATCACGGACGCCTTGCAACGTGAGAGCCGTCGACGGGAGGCAGAGCGTGTCGCCTATAATATGACGATCGACCGACTTCGAAAGGTACGAGATGGCTTCCGACTTAGGAAGGAAAAGCACGATGAAGTGGCACAGATATGGCGAGAGGGTGCGAGAGAGGAAAGGGTTTGCCGAAGGCCGTCTCTGCAGGAGATTCTGGCACAGGGGGGAAGAGAAAGGGATGTGTGACTGGCACGGCAGGGCCAGCAGCAAACAGTAAGGAATAGATGTTACTCTTACTTTTAAAGTATCTCACTTTGATAATCAACTTCAGAAGCGCTCAGGATTCCGTCGACTCCGACCACCCGTAGTGCCCTTGCAGCCAAAGACAAACAGCCCAATAGGCCTGTGTCCGAAAACCTGCATCCCAAGTAGCGAAACGCCATAGTGCTAATCCTTGGTCCAAACGATGTGACGGTATCCATTGGTACCCGTGATGATGATCGTAATAACGCTCTTTGTAGCCTGATTATAGAATCCTGATATAATGCCGTGACCTGCTATCCCTTGTTTGTCCAACAGCATATGATTGACATTCAGGAAGGACGATCTGTGGAGCGTGTAGTTAGCGATTTGACATTTCTTGCCCCCCCCTCCTCCCACCCTGGCGAGTCATTGGGACATGCTACTGCGGCGTGAGCTTGAAGTCGTCCGTGGCGAGATCCCAACTGCTGTCCATAGTCCGCACGCATCTTGGGATCGGCTACGTCATTGAGATATGGCTCCGGTTTCTTCGACATGGTCTCCCCCCGCGGAGATGGTTCACTTCACTCCCCTACATCATACCTGCCTCAAAGAGCACCTCGAGTATACACTTACCTGCAGCCGAAAAGCGCTCCTACTGGGTACCACCAGATAGCAATCGTTTTGATGGGCGCTCCGCTCCCATCATGGTGGGCCCGTCCTCGTGGTAAGCGAGATGAATATCGCTTCAAAAGAACATTCCAACGTATTGCCTTGCTTAGCTCATCATCCGATGCGGCGACTCTCAGCGCAGTGCGGTGACTCTCACCACGCTGCGGCGAGCATCACCACAGCTCGCCTGTATACTGACATGGACAGTTGTGCCCTTGGTAAAGTAGCTTCCCCCTGATAACCCAAACACATATATAAAGCGACCCTTCGGTTTGTCACTGGATGTATTCTGCAGATGATCACGCAAATTAATACGGTATTTGTTTGACACTACCTTCAACCTCTCGAGTCAAGTGCTAGCTACCCTTGAGTCATCGAGGTTAGTCATCAAGATGACAGGCAAAGTCGCTAAGACAGGTGAGTATTACATAACCACTGCGTAGTCCCTCGACAAAAAGACAAGTCAAGCAGGTAACATCACGAGTCTCTGTGAGTTTAACTTGGCAATACTCTGGTCTTGCGATCGAGTAAAGTTCCTCTCAGAGAAGGTGACTTGCCGCTTAACATGTGTCAATGGGTTTCTCGCGTATACGGCCGGCTACTCGTCCGCGACTGCTTGTCTAAGTTGCAAGGAGCCACCGATATCGCTACGTATGTTAACATGCCTCCTTGGTATCAGTATTCGATACCGCGAATGCTAATGCATCTTGTTTTTTTAGAATTCTCAGGGAATACAGCTCGGGCCGAGGCAGAGCTTTGCCTACATTTCTCCGATCGGACGCTTGAAGTCGACGCATGTCAATCGCCGTTACTCCGCTATGCTCGGGGAATTCCGCGAGAGACGCTTTGATCCCGCTGTAAAGCAGGATGTGTTGGACGGGGATCACTGTCGTGGGCTTTGCGATGTCCCGGTGACGTGGGATGGGGAGACGCAAAGTCCGACACGTCGGTAATTCCAGGACCCGACGGATCTCGCTCTGGGCCTATCAACGGACGGCGTGCCACTTTACAATCGCAGCCGAGTGGACGCGTGGCCTTTACTGATTATGAACTATTCACTTCCGCCTGGGGTCAGGACTCAAAAGGGCTACCAGTTATGTTGCGGTATCTTACCAGGTATGTAGGAGACGATGAAGGAGCGGTCCGTCATGTCATCCGGCCATTGAGCGTGTGAGAAAACTGATAGGTGATTCTTCGCAGGCACCCGATAGGACGTTGACCGAACCATCAAGCTCAATACGTGTTTATTCCCGCTGGTTGAAGATCTTAAACAGCTGGCTGTCCAGGGTGTGCCTGCGCGACGATGGATCGACAACCGTGTGGTGCCTTTGAACCTGCGGGCACATCTCGCAGTGCTGACAGGAGACATGCCGGCAATTTCCAAGGTGCGATTGGCGCGTAGATTTCTTTTGGATATGCCTGAGTGACGCTGATCCGATTGCTTTCATCTGTAGTTGATGCAATTCAAAGGCCACAACGGAAAGCTCCCCTGCCGATGGTGTACCGTTTCGGCATTCCGTATGTTCGGAAGATGCCGAACGCTCAGCCGGCACTAACAGGAGATGGAAACGGAATGAATTGACGGGAAGGTGACAGAGAGATGGGGGCGGCCTGGCCGCTGCTGTGCGCCTAGGCAGCGGACAGGAGGGGGCTGGAGAAGACGGGAAGGAAGAGGGCGGACGGAGCATGAAGCCTCAACTGGACAGAGCCGGAACTCCAAGAAGGACAAGACGACGACAACATACTACGTGGCGCGCCGTGCCGATGACATTCCCGCCAACTTGCAAGACCGGGACATTCAAGACATCGATTATACCGACTTGCCGAGACGTACGGACACCTAAGTGAAAGCTCGACGTGAATCATATCATCGAGCCGGGCATCAGCAAGAGGGAGAGGAAGCGGAGGGCAATGGCGACAGGAATTTCGGGCGCCGTGAGTAACGAGTCAGACTGTCAGAGGAATGAGATGCGTCTTAACACTCTTCCGTTACGGTGTCTTAGTCGATATTCCACGCGATAGGGTCAATCGACTTCCCCAGATTCTTCCCGGCCGACGCCATGCATTTGTTGCTCGAAAATGTCATGAAAGGCCTTCTCGATCTCTAGAGCGGGTCTTACAAGGCTCAAACGATGCTCGGCAATTCCAAATCCAAGACGGCGGAGCCGTATGTGATCCCCAAGGCAGGCTGGGATGGCATGGATGCTGCTGTCACTACCTCAGGGAAACTGATCCCCTCTAAGATGATCGGCAGCATTGTCTCAGTGTCTGTAAGAGTCGAACGTAGCGTTGTAGTATGTAGACGTATGATATGGTTATACGTGCGACTAACTACAGTACGAGACCTGGCTGGGTTCCAGTTTAGAGTATTATGCTATCGCTATCGAAGGTGACAAGTATGTTG
>BCHV01000015.1:0-111871 GCA_001599735.1 Naganishia albida | reverse complement strand
GGGTGACAGAGCGCAGTGACAGCGCCTGTGTCACCTATGCAGCGCTTCTGTCACTTGTACCCATGAATAGGGCAAAGTGACAAAAGTCCTTGTCACTTGTTACCCAATATAGGGATAAGTGACAAAGGCGCATATATGTCTCTGGACGTCACTCATGTCACTTGTGGCTTGGAATAGGAACTAGTGGCATAGCGTACACGTAGATTACAACAACTAGACTACTCACGATCGAGACCCAAGGCGGGCGATCCATATCATAGTACAGACGTTTAACTAGACTTGACGACGCGATAGAGTACAACATGTCGAGATAGTCGCAACGAAGTGGAGGACGGGAAGAAGGGGAAGAGAGACTAGGGTATGAAGGTGGATCAGGAATTGTGAATATGCAAGGTCATTGCAGTGTCCAGTCGATGGCGTTGGACAGCGGAGACCCACTTGTTCTCTTTTATCACGCTAGGACCGATCATCCTGAAGGATCATCTCGCCAAACTGTACTTCGACCATTTCCTCGATCTATCGGAACTCGCCAAGAAGATAATTGGGCTGCGCATCGACACCGGAGAAGATCTACCTCGCATAGAGGACGGCCTGAGACGATGGGTAATAGGGTTCGACAGGTACGCCTCATCTTGCTGTACTTCTATCGTTCAAGGCTAATTTGACTTCCGCAGGTTGTACTATCAGATGAAATGCTCCAACTTGCCCCTTTGTACCAGTCCCGTTCATTCGCTCTTGCATCTCGCCGCCTCTATACGCCATCAAGGTCCGCTTTGCCAGTATCGGTGCTTCTCCATGGAAAGATACTGTGGATGGATTGAACGCAAGGCTCAGAAGCATCGCACCGCATCAATCGTTGCTTTGAGCAATCAGGTAATAGCGAGGGAACAGGTAACATCCTCTCCTGCGGTCTTGCCAGATGTATTGCTAACGACTTATGGTTGTCTACTTTAATGCGGTTGTCTGGACCCAGGTCGATCGCTTGATTTCGACTTTGCCCGACCCGCATTCGATTTTAGAATATATGGAGAATCGCCCGTCGCAGCCTAAAGACTCTCCGAACGCGACTGGGCAAGGATAGTCTTGCCTGGTGTCAGGATCCTTGGACGGGAAGGTACCCTGGCCGAAGTATCGCTCGGTGATCGCACGATACCTCACCACGCTCTATTAGAACGATCGGGACATGCGCGCCGGGACGCTCCGAGTCATCACGGTGAAGGACGTAGAGCAACTAGAGTTGAAGGGTTGAATAGCCTCCGGTGCCATCCAGACTATAGTGGACGCAAGTACTGCTGTGGGTATGGGGGAAGAGCGGATCGCTTTCATGATGGCAGTTGGGCAAGAGTAAGCCATCCGTGTCTTGATTGTACGCTCGAGTTCGCAGTTCTCTCAGCAAGTCGACCGACGAGCGCATACTAGGCAGGAAGATGCAATATTTCAAGGGGAGGCCACTTACGGCCAGATCCAGTTGTTTGTCGAATTTACGTGGGAWGATGAAAGGAAGAGCGTGGCTATCGCTCAACCTTGGGAGGGAGAACCCTGGACTCCCATCTCGTCGCCGCCGCCACATCTACTCTGTGCGAAAGGGCTGCAGGCGGTCGATGTCAAGAATGTACTGGCGCCAGCTGGTCGGGTGTTTCTTCAGAAGAGCAAGGTGGAAATGGCATTTGATACATCGGAAGGTGGCGTCGAGCCAGATTTGGTGGATGAAGAGGACGTAACGATAGACGTCAATCATTGGCTCGTTCATGCGCGAATGGCATGTTAATTGATGTTGAACTCCTTAGGTTTGAGAACGGTAGACCTTCTTATGGATACAAGATATACCAAAGTTCTCTATCAACTCACCAAACAACGTCATTACAACATTCACACCTTGTATCGCGAGCCAGGTCAAGTCTAGTTATGGTTGGAGAGCCCTTATAATTCTCCATCGATACGTCATGGCGGTTGGGTTTGGGTTGGCGAATCGGTCTCCACATGACCCAACCGGACTGTCAAGCGACGGCGCTCGTCATCCGAAAGTCGGCAAGGCATGTGTTGTTGACGTCTGACAGGTTCTCACTGAAACAGAATCAACCAGCTGTCCTGCAAGCCGGGATGTTTTCCCCAGCCTCAACGTACCTCACCCCTCTGAATCACAAGTTCACCTCTTCGCCACGCGCTCAGAAAAATTTTGGTATAGTCTCCCCCCTTTGGGGAGACCACCCATCTTGCCATATCCATCCCGCACCTGCACAACTCCCTGCTAACCCGTCCATGCAGTCGCTCACGACCATCGCCCGACTTACACCGATGCAATCGCCAACCCCTGACAGCATCCTGGCCTCCTCCTATCATGATTACGACGCGCGTCACTAGTGTGCTCGGTATTGGCCGTCGGCGGCGTGGGGAAGGGAGGGAGTTCGGCAAATAGGAGGGGGAATGGAAAGGTGAAAGGCGAAGATGACCAGCAGAGCACAGTCGAGATGATGAAAGACACGAGTTCAGCTGAAATCTGTATACTCGAAGCTTCGGATTGACTTACCGGCAGACCCGATTGATAGCGCATGTGCTGGCATCCCGGCGTGTTGTTGGCGACAAAAAAACGATGCGGTAAGGTGGGAAGGTGGATCGGCCTGAGTACGCAACCCGGACACAGAAGACGTTGCGTAACGATGCAGTGGTACGTGAATAGAAACGATTCGTTCTGATTTATGTCAAACCCCACGGGCGAACGCGATGTTATCCAGTGTCGAAAATGGGATGAATTAAGGCTCTCTAGGGTACAATTTGTTTTAAGACGTTTATGCCGGATTGTAAGCCGAATACTTTTATGCCCTTCTGAGCGGTAAAATGTTTGGAGGATCACCTCAGGTTTTGCCTAAAATGCGTGCCGGAAGCTTTGAGAAATCGAGCTAGCTTGGCGATCAGCTAAGACTTTAGCTTGTGAGGTACATTTTGCTTGAAAAACACAGGACGAGCTCAAATAGCAGCCTTGACTGGTGTTAATCGGTTTGGCCTTCCAGCGGACTCTTTTTCTTTAATGTTTTCGCTGGGGATATTCGTTTTGCCCTTCCCCAATCCTCTTGGTTTCTGATGGTTCCTCGAGACGATCTATTATGCACCCTCGCAGCGGAATAGTTGCCACTGCTTAATGCGTTGCGATACTCGTCGCCGGTACGATTCATATCTGTTTTCACAGAATTTCGGAATATCCGGAAAGCTTTCAATTCAAATTATCATCGACAATAAAATTATAAGGCTACAATTGCTTGGAATACTATTCAGGAGCGGCACAAAGAGAAACCAGAGCATGCAGGCATTTTAGTCGTCATGCTCGATGGAATCGTTGTCATTGTCGTTGTCGTCGGTCTCCTCGTCTGAAAGGTGACCTGCGAGTGAGGGTCTTCCTCTTCCAGCACCTACAGTACGCTTGACACATTGGACTTCCTTGCCGAGTCAAGCAGCTCGACCGTGGTTGGCAGCGCGTATGGCGGTAAGACTTGCATCAAGCCTCGCCATCGCAATCTCCTTGTTATGCGCGGCGGTTCTGATGTGAGGTAACACAGCGGCTGAGATTGCAAATGATGATGGCCAGGTCCGAAGCCGACCTGTCAGTGCACAGAGCAACCATCATCTTGCTTTCTAGAGTCCATTGCTAGTAGAACTTGCTCCTGTCAACGTCTCCATTCACTAAGATGGCTTACCGATACATTTCGGTCTTGCTGATGAGCTTGACAAGCTATACATATGACACGAGCTGGGTTTCGGTTCTGTGGACATATTAAACGATAAGCTGTATGCGGATATACCTGGTCCTTCAAGTACTTCTTGTGATCAGGACCGAGCTTCTCCCAAACGGTGTCTGCCGTTATCCTATCGTATATGGTCGCCGCGGAGATGACCGCTCGCGTAATGGCCTGAGACATCAGGGTCATTGTGTCAGTGACCGGTCGATCATACGTGAGAGGGTTGGACATACCTGCATCTCGTTCCAGATGCGACGGTTGATGATGTCCTATCCCCAGGAAAGTAGAGAAGGCCCAAAACGACTCTTTTGCAGGGAAGGCGGTATTCGCTACCTTTGGCGAAGGAAGGTCTGAAACAGCCTTGCATATCACCTTACTGATTCACCGTAACACTCAGTCGCGTCCACCTGCCCATCCCCTGCTTCAAGACCGTCCGTCTTAGTCTATCTTGCTGCGCCTTTTGTTGTATCCAGTCGAAAACACCAAACCACCAGAGACAGCCTCGCCTACGTTTCCGGGTCGCCCCTCTGGCGTTCCGGTTCGGCTGTAATAGGATACCTCCAAAGTATATGTGATGTGGCAACTTGTGTTTGATGCGCTTGACAAAAACACAAAGCTTTGTGTTTAGAAACACAACATATTGCGTTGTGTTCAAGCACGTGATATGTATTGGAACACATGTGTGTGCGTTCCCCTGTGCTCCCTAGGTAGATACGCCACCGCCCTGGGAGCCGAACACGTATATACAGCTAGCCTAGGTGTAACCATTCTCGCCCTATGCCTTTATGAAAACAAGGTTGATCACACCTCCTATCCTTCCATATCCCTTCCTATCCCTTTCATCTTCCTATCCCCTATATCAAGCGCCCTTGCCTAGTCACCCCCCGTCCATCCACCCGCTACATTCAATATCATCGCAAGCTTAACACCAGTTGACGGAACCCACTCAAGAACTCGCTCTGTATTCATTGGTAGATAGTCGCAATTACGGCACCTGAATACCTAGAGTGAAAGACTAGGATGAGGATCATGAGACTCGAGCACCGAAGGCAACTTTGGAATAGAGTATCAATCAAAGGGTAAATCATAATCAATCTGGCTATTACCAAGGGCAGAAGGCCCGCGATATGTAGACGTCCAGAGGCTGAGAGGCACCCAGCAGAAAACCCGTAAATGTATGGGTTTTCAAGGGAGACCTCTTAGGAGACATTGCTTCGAGAGGAAAATCCGACAGACGAGTAACAAGTAAGAGAGTAATCTCGTAAGGCGAGTATACGAGCAACGAGTATATAAGCTACTTGTATACTACCATTCTCGTAAGGCGATTGAATGAGCATTCGGGTCTACGAGTAAGCAAGTGATCGCGCAAGGGAATCATGCGAGTAAACGAGTAAACGAGTAAACGACTATTCTCGGAGGACGAGAATACAAGTATGCAATTATGCAAGTATACGAGCAAACGAGCATTTTATTAGGGGCAACTGCGAGCGACGGTAGCGTGTAAACAAGTATCTCGAGCGGAGAGCCTATGAGCAATCATATTAACGAGTGTTTGAGCGAGCGAGTATAGCGAGTATAGAGATGACGATAATGCTTCTTAAGAAGGCAGGGGCCGGCCGTCACTGAGGGTTGATACCACTTCTTCAGAATGTGAGCGCAGTAGAGAGCAATTGGAGAGGCAGCTCTCCACAGCAGCGGTGCTGGTCGCCAATGTATCATTGGGAGGGCGCATCGAAGGTGCTATCGAGCAATGGTAAGCTATGTGGATTACTTCTCGATGGTATCATCCTGCAATTGGCCACTCGAAGTTCCGTCTCGATTAGTAGCAAGGCTTAAACCTAATGCTTCTCGATTGACCGCCTTCACCAACGCCTCGACCAAAGACTCCAACGACTCTTCCTTCGATGATGAAAACAAAAGAGAACGGGTTTCAAGGAGCTTGTCACAATTGTTTGATCGAAGGGTACTTAGTGTCCGTACGGTGAAATGTTACATGGTCAAGCGTACCAGCTGCTTGAGTAAGCACGTTGAGCTTACAGAATAGAGAAGAGAGACAGACACCATCCAAAATATATAAGTGCGGTTACAGCTGAAATAATTGACGGGGAAGCAAGGTCAGCGGTTGTTCAGCGACGATCACAGCCTCAGCTTTATACTTGATAGCTCGAATCCGGGCATATCGAGCCTGTAGTCCGGTCCGGCCTGCGGCTTTAGACTTACAAGTGACTATGTGATGACAACATTTGCTATATATCTAACATGCCTCTGTAGTATAGTGGCAGAGTGGGTTCCGTAGACGGGCAGGCCCTGGATTCAAGTCCCGATGAAAGCGATTAATATTGCTGTCATTGAAACTTGATCCCAGGTATCAAACGTGTCGGTTGAAAGTATTCTTCGATACACTCGAAGCTACTGACTATGGACAGTATGTTTTTGCACTTTGATCTCGTCTACAAGCACCAGGATGGTCTGCGCTAGAGGTACTGTGTTGTCAACCGCGAGCACCTGATCAAGATAGATCAAGTCGTTTAATGCGAGCAACAACACATTATTTTGCGCGAAAGAGATGGTGAAATCTTTGCCAAGTGGCTATGCGGTCAAGCCGCCGAATAGGAGTCCATGCAGACGATCGGCGTCAAGCAGTCGGTCGCACAAAGTCCATGACGATCCCCCAGCCTATTCCGTCGTTCTTAATGCGACAACTGCTTTTATCAGTCAAGATCAGCAAAAATTGTGAAGCTCGAAACACCCGTCAACTTGAACAGTATCGGACAACGTCAACTCCGGATTTATCATGTCGCAAGAGAGCATCGTACCAGATCGATGAAACTGGCAACTTCTATTCAACGATATCAACGCGAGATGCTGCATACATCAGGTTCAGCGTAGGAAAGGCAAGAGCATCCCGCTTTTGATTTGCAGCCACGTAGTGGGTTTCACTCATTCGCGTTCAGGTCAACTTCGAGTGGTCGATCCGTTAACCACCGGGCTTCGTTTCTCTCACCACATAATCTTGCGGGCGACACCCCCGTGCATTCAGCAATAGCCAAATACCTTTTATACTGTCGGACAACAGCCAGAAGAGTAGCGTTGAGAACCGGGAGGAGAAGACAGCGGCGGTAAAGAGAGCCGCAGAGGATGCGCGGAAGAAGGGCAAGTTCGGGAGTGCGAGAGAACACAAGGTAGGTAGAAGACTCCGGGAACATCGGCTGCTAAGCGAAGGCTTGTCATCAAAGGGAAGCCGTACTACGTCGCCCATCAAGCGGCGTACGATCTGTTCTGCATTTCCAACAAGATCGGAACCCTCGCCGTCGATCCTTCGTCCACCGCCAGGACGCCCAACCCTTCCGCCGAGAGGTTATGTCTTCAGTGACAAAGCTTATATTCAATCCAGGTGACTTGCTGACAGAGTTGCCGTCACTGTCACGTGACCAGCGAAATGAGTTCTGTCGAGTGACAAGTCATATCCCTTCGTACCAATCTTAGCTTTATATAGCGAAAGTCACAAACCATGCGCCTCAGGTATGAGAAGCTGAATACACATCGAGCACGCTAGGGTAATACAACAAAGGTGGTACACTAGAATGGATGCAGCGGAATTACATTGTCAAGCGTACCAGATGCTTGATTAAACACGTTGAGCTTAGAGAATAGCGAAGAGAGCCAGTGTCACGGACGGGTGTGGTGTTGACCTGAGAGTGAACGCTTGGAGTTGACACAGACTTCAGAGACGGGACAGGATGATGACTAAGGCTGATGGACGAAGGTGAGCTTGAACCACTTGGCTATAATTCAACTGCACGTGATTTATAGCTTTGATATACGAACTAGTTCTGAAGAGCAAAACGGAATACAAGAGGGGAATCGAGTCTGGAGGCTCGCTATATATATCTAACAGGCTAACCAGAGTTGGGAGAAACAGTACTCGTACGAGTAATTCGATTGCAAATACTTTGATTGACGCGTGACACGGATCACGCGCGTGAYCAAATCTCTGATCGGAACTAACGGAACTGATGGCGGACATCACGGCCAGCCGTGTAAGCCGAAGGAGCTTGATCAGCTGATGACCTGACATCAGCTGATACTTAGAAGTCAGGTGATGTTTGCTAGGACCTAAGTCATTCATGACAGTCGTGAGCGCATTCATTCAAGCTATCAGCCGAATTACTCACCGGACGACGAGCCTGTCCAATTCAGCACCGGTATTCATAATCTCCTGCCTCATCAAATTTCCATGAGCCCTTTAGGGAGTGATGATCGCCACGCTCGGCGGCTTTGCAACATCGAGATGCCTCTTGAGCCAGAGGACGAGGCTCATCGCCATTCCTGTCTGTGCACGATTGACCCACATGCCTCGCTGATTCTCGGTTCGGCAAGGCTATCGGAACCTTTGCTGTCAAAGAACTTGATCGATCCTAGTTCGGAGCACTTGTGCCAATATCTTCGAGGCCGTTGGAGCACGGAGGAACCATCGCAAATCCGGCCATCGTAGAATATCTTGTAGTGTATCCTGGAGATTGCAGGATCCATCCTGTATTGAACACTGACATGATATCGATCGATCAGTGACCTGCTTGCAGCATGGATGGAGATCATGGGCATCATGCGGACTCACTCTAGGAGATGAAAAGAATCGGGCGATCGTTTGTAGAACCTTTCAAGGGTTGATTGTTGAAAGCCCATGTTCTGAACCGCTGTCGTCCTCACAGTAGATGATAGCTGCTGATGGTCTGCGATGACACAGTGCCGAGCGAGACGATACTGTGGAGAGAAACTCACCACCAATCGCGATAACATTCGTGACATCCAACGTCAGGGGTATCAGGGTGCTTGCTTCGGTTGCTTGAGCGGCTTCGTCGATCATCAACCATTTGATCCGACCCTTCAGCTCCATGATCGTGGGCGTCCCCGCACTGGTGAGGGTTGTAAAAACGATGGACGCGCGTTTCAACAGCCATCACTCCCTTTGGCGCGCCCGGCTGCGCCATCGCATAGTCGATAGTGAGGTGGTTAACGTCGGATCCTGCTTGGTTGCCGTATCGTATGATGTTGACATTTCCGTAACGGCTATGCATGCGACATGAGCTTTGCTCTTTGACCTTTGGTAGATCAAAGCAAGCTCACCCTTCGTCCTGCAACCTTGCAGAATCAGGCCGCGCGAAGTTGAGAACGTCCCGGCCCTCGGCGGCGGATGTCGTGCTGCCTTGGACGCTCGTCTTCTCCTCGTGCAACCTTGCAGGCTCGGCTTGAACACGACCCCCGGTACGTGCAGCTCGGGATGCGGACTCGTCTTAAGCGATGAAACGATCCTGGTTGACCTTCCCCTCGGCCTCTTCTCTAGTAGCTTCAAGCATCAACGCAAGTGCTTCTTGCAAGCGTTGAGCCAGAATCTCAGGTTGGTTCTCGATGATACCCATGGGCATGTAGAAGCTGAATAACTCCTGTCGCGTATGTGTTCGTGTCAAGCGGTGGTAATTCTGCATAAACCAATGGTGCTCAGGCAGGAACCTGAGGATGTCCTCGTGCTGGTGAGGCCAGAATTGGAGGCGCGCTCGGGGGTCCGTGGTACAGGTGAGTTTCGGTGCTTAGACTACTCGTACGGAGGTGCTGATTCGCAGACCTTAGGGATGTTTTATACGTTTCGCTGCCGCAAGGTGCGTGTGGATCGAGGCGTAGAGTACTGCAGATGGAGTAGGCTGCTGAAGGGTCTTGGTAGACAGATAGTACCGATCAGGATGGGTCGCGGTTTGATCACAGGTGAGTGACGTTGATCAATGCGTAGCGAAGGGTCTAGTCTGACAACTGGCTCAAGAGGCATCTCGATGTTGCAAAGCCGCCGAGCGTGGCGATCATCACTCCCTAAAGGGCTCATGGAAATTTGATGAGGCAGGAGATTATGAATACCGGTGCTGAATTGGACAGGCTCGTCGTCCGGTGAGTAATTCGGCTGATAGCTTGAATGAATGCGCTCACGACTGTCATGAATGACTTAGGTCCTAGCAAACATCACCTGACTTCTAAGTATCAGCTGATGTCAGGTCATCAGCTGATCAAGCTCCTTCGGCTTACACGGCTGGCCGTGATGTCCGCCATCAGTTCCGTTAGTTCCGATCAGAGATTTGATCACGCGCGTGATCCGTGTCACGCGTCAATCAAAGTATTTGCAATCGAATTACTCGTACGAGTACTGTTTCTCCCAACTCTGGTTAGCCTGTTAGATATATATAGCGAGCCTCCAGACTCGATTCCCCTCTTGTATTCCGTTTTGCTCTTCAGAACTAGTTCGTATATCAAAGCTATAAATCACGTGCAGTTGAATTATAGCCAAGTGATTCAAGTCCACCTTCATCCATCAGCCTTAGTCATCCTCCTGTCCTGTCCCTGAAGTCCGTGTCAAATCCAAGCGTTGACTCTCAGGTCAACACCACACCCGTCCGTGACACGCGCCCACGGACGCGTCAGTCCAGGCCGGGAATGGCGCCTAAAGTGAGATAACCATCTCATTCCAGAACCCGAAGCAACAGCTCTGGTGGTCGCCCAAGACGCACTCCGGGACTATCGTGCTACACAGAGTCAACGTCGCTCGCGCCTTCTTCAGGACCAACGACACGCGCGGAGAGGGCTGAGGCCCGGGAGGAGTCCGTGATAGAACTGGCTGAGTGGATTCGAACGGCGACAAACCTGTCCAGCAGCAAGTCCGATGTCCAATCTCGTAGCGCGACCTCCTATTCGCGTCGGCCGATACCGTAAAGCAGGGTCCTTTCGGGTAACGACAAACGTCCTTTCGATCAAGAGAAAACTCCTTTCACAACATATGGGCTTTTGCTGCTCCGAGAACGGAGCAAGACCTCGGGCAAAGCCGGCAAAATGGGGAGTTTCTTCGGGATCGGATTATCAGGGGGCGGATACCTCGAGGAGGAAAAAGCAACAAGTCAGATCAAGGTTGGATCGTGTATACTCGACCTCATTTCGAGTTACGCAATTCATCCCTCGTGCTATTACACACGTCCCATCCATTCCAACGCCGGCGGTGTGGTCACTGTGCCTTTGAAGCTCGCAAGCATGGAGCCAGGTAGGCTTGCTCTACGCCTGTCTCATATCATCCATATGCTGATGTATTTACATTAGATCGTTTTGGCATCGCTGAAGGTCCTCGGTCAGCCGTGATAGCCGTACAATTCGCCAACGGTCACGCGCTCTCCCCAGACGTCGTAGAGTTCTACGGTGAAGGGCAAATCAACACTCTTCGAGCGGAATACGCCCATACAACCAGTCACTACATCCGCATAACCGCGAATCATCACGATGAAGCAGTGCGTGCCGCTACGGAGGAGGTTATCGCGGGATACCGGTCGGTTCTCTGGGAATGCGCGTATGCAAGGATTCGGTAGCAACACCGCCTCCTTCATCGATCCTAGACATATCCTTCGTTAGAAAACTCGCCGTAGAAGACCTGATTGACCGCTGATCTCTGTTGTGATCCATAGGCGGTGATGCTGACGAGTTTGCGGAGCAAGATATTCTCGACCTGTCGGCAATCGTAATAGCCCGTTCAGAAAATACAGAAGCGGCAGACGATGCCTCGCCCCATTACGTGTTACCGGCGATGGCATTGTTCCACATCTTGCACTCCAATGGACTATCGATACTTCCCGAAGGGGAGCAGGCGAATATCCTGCAGCAACCATGGCACATTGCCCTCCGAGCCAGAATCGAGCGCAGTCGTCGGGGGACAATATACCTATGAGGAACCTAGTACTTGGGCTGGCTCTGGCGTTGGCCTTACGTGATCAGTGACCAGCTAGATGACTCAATGTATCTCGATGTGTCGGTAATATACCAGACACGAGAGAGTTGATTGACTATCGACGCCGATGTCTCTGAGATGTGTAGGGACAAGTGGCACTGATACAGCTACTTGGTAGTCACAATGATAGATGAGAAGACAAGGAAGCAGTGGCTGTGATTATGTTATCTACGACGAGTGGTGACGAGGTAGAAGGCGTTGGTAAAGGCAAAGCAATGCTGAGCCAGTGACGCAAGTTGTATTCAGGTAAAGCGTGATTCAATGAGGCATGGGCTCGAGAATACAAGGATTTGGGCCTCTATATATACACGTGCGGTTTGGGTGGCGAATGACAGTTCGCCCTGGGGAGCCCATGATCCCCTAACGAGTTGGATGCCATTGCAGGAGACAACATAGGCGTTGCGTCGTGCGATAGCAGAATGGGCAAGTTTGGCTAGGCGGGCAGAACTGGCAAAGCATAGGAGGATCGGGACTTAGCAGAGATTCTACCTGTGGTCTGCCCAGGTGGAGGTAGCGCTTGCAGTACCGGCAAAGCTGGCAGTTGCAGCCTTTGCKGCGAGCGCGGCAGATGCGGCAGATGCGGCAGATGCGGCAAATGCGGCAGAATCGGCTAAGTCATTCCTGTGGCTTACGTGTATACTCTAGAGATCAGCAGACGAAGTGGGAGCTACTGACGGAGCTATTGGCAGCATCGTGTATTGCGCGATGATGTCAAGTCACGGGTCGTTCAGTTTCTCTTCTCTGCTGACGTACAAGGAAAGTTATCTTGTTCTCGGTCTCACTATTAGGTACAAGGTCCCACGGCTCCTTTTGTACTCGGTTTGTCTTTTCAGCTACTGTACGACAAAGACAAGTTTCCAATTCTAGTCCTTTCTCCTGCTTCTCCATACTCATCAGTTAAGGTGCTTCGTCGAAGGCGTGCTCATCGAAGGCTTCGAAGAAAGGAAGGAGAGCAGCGGTGGGGTGGTCAAGGCCTAAGGCCGGGGCTAGGCTCCGGAAATCAGTCCTCTTACATCACCCTCCCTCTCGCAGAAGAGGCGACCACGCCGTTAGTTACTTACGCAAAGTCATACCAGGAACCCATTCGCCAAGCCTATTCGCGTTGTACATCCAGAAGATACAACACGCCTCTGCCATGGGCAACTTACCCCAAAGCGTCGTATTGGCGGAGGGGTCTTGGGCAAGCAATCCGCGCAGGAACTCGGCAGTCAAATTATGCATATCTCCCGGATTGTGCCAGAAGTTTACGATAGCATCTAACCCACCAGGGTACTGCTTGAGTACATTCTCCGTAAGGTACACAGGCCCTTCGGCCTTTGCACCACCAGGAACAGTGTACATGACACGATACTTGAGCTTAAAGCCCGCAGCCCCAACGGGCCACCTAGCATCGTATCGCAGTATCGCACTGCACGTTTGTCTCTCTCTAGCGTGAAACGGATACAAAAATTCATAAAGATTGTGGCTTACCGCGTTCACTGTCGCGAATCTGTTGCCCTGACCCCTCAACATCGCCCAATCATCTGCATTGAGGGTTAGCCAGGCAGAGAGCGCATTGATATCAGCTGTATCATACGTAACGCAGGCATTATACCAGCAGTTCTGGCAGACGGGGATGGGATCGAGCCCTTGATTAGGAAGGGCTGAGAGCTGGAATGGCTGATTGAGATCCATCTGATAGCCGAAGGGCAAGTCGGGGAGAACGGTGGGGAAGCAGTTGTGGGGCATGGTAATATGGATGTGAGATGTGAACGGGTATCAGTGTGTTTGGAGCTCTTTCAGAGCTCCTTATATCCTGTTTGGGAGACTCATAGGATGACAGGATGTATAGTAGTGTCTGCTGGGAGCAGCAGATCATGTAACAGGACTGGAGAGTAGGTATGGCAGGTGTTCGTAGCAGATATGAGGCATCAGACGACAGTAAAGCAAGCGAAATGGGCGGGCAAACGCTCGTCAAACGGGCAAACGGGCGACGTTCATCGCCTGCGAATACCCCTAGATTTCTGCTTATCTTGCCTTTGCCAGTAATCGTTAATAGCATCCTGCGCATTGCCAAGGTTTTCCTCCGACTCACAGGTACAATCTTTCAAACCGTAGTTCAGCCACTTGACTTTGTAATCCTTCTTCCCGTCTCTTCGGTTCCTGTGAGCTCGTACCTCTTCCACCTCGTATTCTTCTTCTCCGTCGATGATGACAGGAGGAGGGGGAGGCTCAGTACGCGCAGCGAACTCTACAGGGCTCTCATTGTACCTCTTGAGGTACTGAATGTTTACTACCGGGTGTATTTTTACTGTAGCGGGCAAATCAAGCTCATAAGACGTGGAGCTTATCTTTCGGGCGATGCGATAAGGTCCGATGTACTTGGAGCGAAGCTTCTTGCTGCCCTTTCCGCGAAGGAATGGCGGGTCTACATGTTTGGTTGCTAGAAGGACCGTGTCATCCTCCTCAAACTCGTCAGCTGTGCGGCCCTTGTTGTGCTGCTCAGCTTGCGCCATCTGTGCTTTGCTGATACTATCCTGAGCTACCTTGAGCAGCATCTGCTGACGCTCAATGAAATTTTCCGCAGTCTCTACCTCGATGTCAGCCGACACCGTGTGTGGCGTTGCGGGTCGATAGCCAAGATCAAACTCAAACGATGTCACGCCGGTACTGGCGTTAACCGAGTTATTGTAAGCAGATTCCAACACGGGAAGCAGTACAGCCCAATCTTTCTGGCTGTGTGAGATGTAGTGCCTCAGCATCTCCTTAACTGTACGGACCATAATTTCAGATTGGCCGTCAGTCTGGGGACGATATGCTGTAGACATGGCTAGCTTGGTATCGAACCTAGCCATCAGACCTTTCCAGAACAGCGGGGTGAACTTGCTATCACGGTCAGAAACAATCACTCTGGGCATTCCGTGTAGCTTCGCGATGGTGTCAAAGAATCGCTCAGCTGTATCGCTGGCTTGGTCTGTCGATTTGCAGGGGATAAAATGCACTCGCTTCGTCATTTTGTCCACGACAATCATGATCATATCTCAGTCGCCTTCGCCAGAAATCGCGAACGGGCCTGCGAAGTCCATGGTGACCGTGTGCCATCTTTGAGGCGGAATCTCAAGGGGATTCAGCATTCCACTAGGTCCCTTACCACTGCGTACTTTGTTCCTCTGACAGGACGCACACGAACGGCAATATTGGCGTACATCTCTGCTCATATTATTCCAAAAGTACCGTTGACAGATCTTTTCGTACCCTAGATGCGCAGAAGATTTGGCGCCATGAAAGTCATGCAGTAGCAGCAGTCTCAAATCGTTATCTTTGGGGATGCACAGCCGTGGCTGTGTATCATTGGTGTTCTGGAACCACAGCACGCCATCTGCGTCCAAGCGAAATCGGCGCAGGTGCGGAGGGATCGGTTCCTTCTTCAGACCTTCTAGTACTCTAGCAATTTCTGTATCTGTCTCATATACACTTCTTATCTTGGCCGTAAGCTCGTCATCGAAAAGAACATGTGACGTATGATTGGAGACAGCGAGCGGTGCGCGTGACAAGGCATCTACATCCTGGTGCACACGACCTGCCTTGTACTTGATGATCATATGTTCGCGATATGGCTGCAGGTCCATCGACCAGCGCAGCAGCCGTTTGTTTGTACCGCTGAAGCTGAGGATCCACTGCAATGCAGAGTGGTCTGTAATGATTTCGAATGTGGAGCCATCAAGGTACGGGTGTAGTTTCCTAAGCGCCCAGATGATAGCCAAGCATTCCATTTCGGTCGAAGAGTAATTCTTTTCAGCAGGTGACAACGTGCGTGACAGGTACACTATCGGCCTTTCTCTCTTTTCCTCATTCTTTTGAGCCAGTATGACCCCAAGGCCTGTAGTGGAAGCGTCAGTCTTCACGATGAATGGCTTCTCATAGTCAGGATGGGCTAGCACAGGTGCTGTGACCAGCTTCTCCTTCAGCTCATCCATAGCCTTCTGCTGCTCTTCAGTCTACTTCCAGTCCTGATCCTTCTTCAGTAGCTTGTACAGCGGGGTAGTAATTCTAGCGAAGTTCCGGACGAAACGCCTGTAATAGACCGCTAAGCCGAGGAACCGTTGAAGCTCCTTAACGTTACGCGGGACAGGGTATTCTTTGACCGCTCTCACGGTTTCTTCCAGTGTACCTATTCCTAGGTTGCTGACGCTGTGCCCCAAAGCCTTGATGCTGTGATGCGCAACATAGCTTATCTTGGGGGAAAGCGTAATTCCCGATTTGATTACCAGTTTCAGAATGGTATCCACATCGGCAAGGTGGCTGGAAAAGTCGCGGCTGTAGATTATTATGTCATCGATGTACACTAAGGCTATTTGCCTATCGGTCAAGCGTTGGAATACGCTAGGACCGGTTTTCAGTCCGAAAGGCATGCGTTTGAACTGGTGCAAACCGACATGGGTGCGGAATGCAGTCTTTTCCCTATCCTTCTCATCGACTACAACCTGATGGAACCCCTTGTTTGCGTCGAACGGAGTGTAGTATGACATGCCTGAAAACTGAGCAAGGATGTCATCGACGCGGGGAATTGGGTATTGGTCTGCCTTCAGCACCATATTGATCTTGCGGTAATCGATGCAGAATCGGTCTTCGCCTTTTTGGTGTACTAGAATAGCGGGAGAAGCCCAGGGCGAATCGGATAACTCAATCACGTCATCGTCCATAAGCTCTGCTATCGTTTTTCTATCACCCTGCGGCCGTTGGGTGAGGCGTGATAAGGAGGCGAAGAAATTGGAGCGGCATCCGAAAATATGTTGAAACTTTGCGCTGTGAGTTCGAGCACTTAGGCTTGAGATAAGCCTGACACTAATGGAAAAAGGCGACTGTGGAATTGTAGGACTGTGAAGGTCGTAGATGGGCGACTGCACCACAAGGTCTAAACCATTCTGAGCTGCGCTCCTTTCCCCCCTGAGCAACATCCTTTGTGCTTGTGTCGTTTGAACATAGCCTCACTCCAACGTCGGACTTGGACCGCTGCATCACATCCTCTGTAAAAAGGATGTAATCCAGATTTGACAGCGCATCATGCTGTACAAAGACGCACAGTCAGTCTCTCTTGGGCTGTTCATGACACTAGACGTCTTGACCTTTCCGAACCTCGGCTTTTCCCGTTCTCTCCTGCCTCGGAACGTCACCTGAAATCTCTAGACACATCTTTCCACGAATGCAAGCCGCCCCGACCATGCAGCAATACAATCCCACTGGAGATGCCAGATTCCCAGTAGCCGGAACATGGATGAACGGTTCACTTCGATCCACTGGGCAATTTGTGAGCAGTTTCCCCTCGAAAGTCATCCTCCACCACGCAGAAGACCTGACGTACTTCGCTCGAATCCGTCCCAGGCGGAGGCTGCTTCTTGGGAGCAACCCCTTCATCGGTCGGCACATCTTGACAGTTACAACCATCCAAAATCGTTTGCGAGCGAAGAATGTTCTTTTGCTTTCTCGCCGTCGATCTTCCGTCAGACGTTTACGCCAACCTTCGGCGATGCCGATATTTCAGTACCTTCAGTCATAATGAATGCACCCCCTCCGACAGTGCATCCTGTTCCTCTTCTACCGGAAGGAGCGACGACAGCTGCGGATCTCGCATCCGATATGCTAGCGAACCGTATCCGAGCACTCAATCTCAAACCAAATCTCCAGGTGTTGGTCCGACTTCTGTCTTTCCACCGGACTGATCATCAGAATGCTTATCATCCCCAATCAGACGTTATAGCTCGTACAACACAGGCTGAGCTACAAAGCATCGCGGAAAGCCTGGACCCGTTGACCGAGCCTTTCTTGCGAGAGGTTGTGGGACTGACGGGACGGCAGCCGTCTTCCGCTGCCAGAGGGGAAGCAGCCCCAGATTTCTCGATCTTGGCTTCACAAATCGAAGCCTACATCTTAAGGCTTGATCAGGCCAGCCATTACTTCGAATTTTTGGCAAACACTCTGGCTCTTCGCAGTTTCAACGTAGGACAGCTTTGCTGGAACAACTTGTCACTTGTGGCCCGCACTCTGAGAAATGAAATCCTGAGCATGGCAGATGGCTTGGATTCGTGTATTGAACCCTCAATGAGAGGGGTTGTAGGGTTTGTCGGTCGTCGAGAAGACCAAGTAGCGCTGTTACCAAAGTATGCGTGATGGAGAGTCTTGAAAAGGGACAAGACTGTTTCCATCTGCTTTCGTCCGGAGTTGCCTAGAGATCTAGCGGTACTTCAGCGAGACTGCCCTGACACAGGCCTTATGTGGAGGAGGCTTACTATCACCGCACATGAGTGTTCTTTCACCGACAAACAGAAAGCCGAGCTGAGCTTGTCAGGAAAACCAGAGCGTTGAAAGAGGATGGGTTGCCAGGTAGAAGAAGCGAGACTCCAGCTGGCTAGCGTAGAATATCAGCCGGCTTCGGGACAGCGCGGTAATTGGAGCGAGGAGAAGAGCGAGTGACCGTGATGTGACGCGGTACCGAGTCGCGATACCAAGGGGCTGGTTCAGGACTTTGAATGCTTCGCGGACTGATATCGACCCACGCACCGATCTCAAGCCCCTGCCGAGCGTCCATCTATTTCTAACCTCGGCCAATTCACTCGGTCCCGAATTTAGCGCGCGCGCGCGCTCGCGTGTCTCAGCGTAACCTCCGGGGGTGACTGCCGTTATTACAGTGGTGATAGCAATTCATATCGGCTCAATCAGGTAGTTGCTCGTTCTCGCTACTCGTTTGAATGTCGACAAGGAGGCGGTGCATGACGCAACGGGTCCACACGAGGCTAGAGGCTTGGGCCGGGAGGGAGATGGAGCCGTCGTACATAGGTGCTGAATATATATCCCCTCACTCCGTTGTCCCCATCTCGGGGTTTCCTTTTCGTCTTTCCTTCCTTGTTCAAACGATGTCCGTCTCAATTCTCACCGCCCATCGGATCGCTGCGTTAGCGTTGGTGTTCTTCTCTATCGTCGTTCTTGGACTTTCCGCGCATGTCGAGACGTCGGTAAGTTTTCCCTTGATTCGTAAGCTTTGTCTTCTTTCCCTATACCACCCCTTCGCTTCGCTTCACAGGTTCGTACGTTCGGCCTCTCGACCAAGAGCTACACACTCGCATGCTTCACCGCCGCGCTCACCATCGCCGGCGAGATCGCGTTTGCCGTGATCCAATGGAGGAAACCGATGCCGATCTTGAACATGGGAGCGTTCTTCCTGGTCATCTGGGTCTTCTGGCTCGGTGAGTCTTTATCTGCCCTCGGTGTAGTCGGCGGCGCATGAGGCTAATGGAATTCTCATTCGATAGCATCTTCCATCTCGGTGACAGTCTCTACATCGGACGGGCGATCATTTTGCAGTAACTTGAACAACCTCACCAACGACCCCGAACTCGCGGATCTGGACCCGGAACTGCTCAGTACGTCTTCCTATACGCATCACCCGACACCCCGCACTGACGTCGGCGGCACGCAGAGATGGCCAAGAAGGCGCTCAAGAGCGCCTGTTCCGAGATTCACGCAAGTCTCGCATTCTCGTGGATGTCGTTCGTGCTGTCGACGTTCATGGCCATCGGACTGATCGTCCTTGGATTGAGGGAAAGGCGGAACGGCAACCACCACGTGAGTTTAGCTATACGATATGAACGCTCGCTTGCTGAATATCATCCTCTCCTTCTAGGCTGATGCGTGGAATCTGTCCGTCATGCGTGAAAATGGGAGGACGGAGGCGCAGGCTGATCCGTTTGCGGATCCGGTTGCAAAGTAGATGAGGATGGATGTGTGTTGAGCGAGAAGTAGAGGACGGGAGAGCAGAAATGATTCGAGCAAGGAGATCAGATGTTGTACAAGTATATCTAGCTAAACCATCCATCCACTATAATTCCGCGTCTCAATTGTTGTCGTTGCCGCGCGTGTGGGCGGTAATTCATCACATTATCCCGTCGTTTCCTCGCTCCATTTCCTTCAATCGACGTCGGAAAGGACATGTTCACGCCATCGCACTTTGCACCGTCGGTGCCCACCGCCCAAGCACAGCAGGCATCGTCCTCGCAGACGGTATCGGTACGTCCAGCATGCCATCGAGAGGGCCCATTGCTGATCGAGTGTTTTGAGACAGCCGATTTACCAGCATCGACCGTTCTCGCAGCATCAGCAGCATGTCTCGCGGTCTCCCGTTGTCTCTCGGGTCGAGGTTGCGGAGGGGGTGACGGATGGAACGATCGGACAGCGGCAAGACGAAGCGGGTCCTTCACGGGGACAGCTCCCTGTGGCTCGAACATCGGATATCTCGAACGCAGGAGCAAACACGGACTCCACCAACGGTCAATTCCTTCCAGCGACACACACCGCGGCCATCATCGCGTCCACCTCGACTGCACCACCATCCGAAGCGTACGCCACACCACCGTCCAAGAAAGCTCGAGGCCGTCCGCGAAAATGGGCACGCGAAGAGGACCGTCGTGCGGCCGAAGCCCAGTGGAGACGGGACAAGAACGCGCACGAGAAGCACGGCGTTCCGCTGCCGCCTCGTCCGGAGGGAACGTACGTCGCTCCTCGCCCACAATCAGAGGAGACAGGTGACCCAACGCCGGCGCCCACGAGTCAGCGGAGTCCGTACGTCTATTTCGACAAGGACTATGGACACCATGTTCCCGGTGCGCCGGGGGCCTTGTCCGCGAGGGATGTGCTTGTCGATTGGCTGGCCGAGCCGGGGAACTGGAATCGGTGGACTAAGTGGACTGGGCTCGAGAGGGAGGAGGCGTGTCGTGCGTTGAAGATTGTGATGGAAGGACACGGGATGACGGAACGTGAGGTGTTGTCGATCAAGCAGCAGGTGCATTGAATGTTTGTTCGAATCTTGGTGCAAAGCTTACCCCGCGCGACCAGATCTCGTTCATCCAGCGGAACGTACGAGAGGCGCACAAGTTTGACGTCGAAGGTCCAGTGCGAGACATGACAACCATAGAACAACGCAAGATCGCACCACTCGTCTCTGTCGGTTTGACACCGCACCAAGGTACGTCTCCGCGCACTTCCCGCTGATCACGCTGACGCTCTCCCGCAAGCGCTCCTGAAGATCCGATGGCCATACTACGACAAACTGAGAACCGTCGTCGCCGACGAACCGGGTCCCGCGACCGGCAGCGGCGACGATGGCACACCCGATCATCCCCGCTCACGCGACCAAGATGATTCGGGCCAAGTCGATATCACCATGGGCCTGGAGACGATCCACTGCTCTCCGTCGAGCGCTGCGTTGGCGGGAACGACGCTCGGACAGGCGTTACGTAGCGTTGAGCAGTGGTCACCGGTGCAGGTGCAGGTGCAGGAACCGTCGGAACAGGAGATAGCCGACGTGACGTCCCGCGCGAATCAGTTGTTGGCCACCACGACCGGTACGACTATCCCCAATGCCCCGGCGCAAGCGACACATCGGCCATCCGTCTCCACTGCACCTCCATCTATTCCCGCCCAATCGCATCCGCTAAGCAAAGCGATGAACCGGCGCGAAATCGAAGCCTGGGAACTGGAGAAGCAGCAAATCCGACAAAAACTCGAGTTGGAGCGGGAAGATCGCCGGGACAGGGCGAGGATTTCGGCGCGGGAGCTGCATCTGGAGAGTATCAAGGCTTTCCGGGAGTTGCTGCGGGACGGGCTGACGAAAAACGAGGCCGGGCGGATGGTTTGGCAGGAAGCGTGGCCGACGATGCGGCGGCAGATGAGCGAGGAGGATGGGTAGGCGCTGGGCAGGGTTGCGTGGGTATACATGGCTATAATGAACGAGCTGAGCGGACATGCAGTCATCGGTAGCAAGACTCTGACAGGTGGGAAGCACGAAACGTTGCTCGAGAACACGTTGTATATTATATTGTATTCTCATGGAACGTGGCGGCCTCGTACAGTCGACAAACAAGATAAGAAAGTCGTCTCCTCCCGGGGGTCCGAAACACTCGACCTCACAAAAGTTGAACGTAATTCGACGGGCAAACTGGAACCTCAACAAATAAGCACGATATTTCCCCGTACGCGGCACACCGCACACCCGGGCGGGGCGAGGATCACTCACTGCCGACCTGTCCATTCTGGTTCCGACACTGCCACCATTTCCCGGAATTATCCATGATATCGAGGACCTCGCCCTTGGCGAAGGATACCTCGTTCGGGTCGTCGGGGGACGCTGTGTAGGCGTACAATGCCCTGACGCGACGCGAACGCAGGGGGATCAGTAGAGGGAAAGTAGAGGGAGGATGGGGAAGAGGGGAAAACGTACTTTGCGCGCATGGTGTACCCCCCGTCACTCGTCATAGGCTGTGCTCCCGTCCCCTGAACGATACCGGAAATCGGCATCCCCAGTCCCGCGGCGGTGGGTGCCGTACTCGCCACTCCTCCCGACGGGCCCGTGTACGCCTGTTCCCGCATCGTCGGCGGCGACATCATCATCTTGGAGGGCGACCCGTGCCCCGCCGCCGGTGCCGGGTGGTACCCGTCCATTCCGGATCCGGCGGGTGGGTACGTCGTTCCTGCGTTATACGGATCCTCGTGGCCCCCGCCGATCGTCGGGGGGGCGTGGGCGTGGGCGCCGAAAGTGGTGGCCGGGTTGTCGATGTAGCCTTGGATTGCGTGCCCTGGACGGGTGGGGAGAGAGTGGAAGATGGTCCGGTGGAGGAAATTATCTTCCTCCGAGCTGAGCCAGAGTAGCCAAAGAATCTATTCACGCACGGATATGGAGGAAAACTCAGCCGTCTGTCCCCGCCGCTCAAGCGAGATTGATGAAAGAGGCGGTGAAGCTCACATCGACAATCGCAAGCATCAACCATCCCGCCCCGACGGCCTTTAACGCGCCTGCACCGTCCAGATTCGCCCGGGAACGGGATTGACCTTGGTAGATGTATTCGACGCCGTTGACGGCAAAGACGATGAGGATGGCGAGGAAGAAACATAGTTGGAGGCGATGTGTCGGGAGGTTGGAGCGAACGGTTGCGAGTCTGAAGAAAGAGACGAGTGAGTGGTGCGCTTTTGGCGAGGTGCAAGGTACGTACGTGAGATGCACAATCACTGCCGCTTGGAAAATGATCGCGAACCATAAAGTGCCCATCGCCGGACCGCCCGTCGCGGCGTCTTCACATCCGAGGATCAGCACGCCTTGCCCGTCTGCCCGGGACAAGCACTCACTGAGCTTGGACTCGCCGACACACATCGATACGAAAGCGACCCACCATCCGACGACGGCGATGGTCCAGACGATCCACATCGGGACCGTCATGCTGGCCAGTGGTGCGCGGGGGCCGACGAGGTTAGTGTGTGATTCGCGTTTGGTGAATAGTTTCATATGGGGGGGATAGGGAGGGGATAGGGAGGGGAGGGAGGGGGAACAGGACACGAATGTTGCTCTACTTTCTATCCTTCTGCCTTTGCGTCTTTGATCAATTTATCAGGAACACACGCGCGAATATTACGTAATCAGCTACTCGTCGACCCAATACCCGGCGCCACCTCCCTCGTCGTCCGTCAACTCGTCCCCCTCGTCACCCACAACGACGCCCTCCGCCTCGCCCTCGCCCGCGCTCGCCGCCGGATTCAGCGGGTACCGCCATCCTCCGGCGCTCGCGGGTTCGTACCGTTTCGGAACGAGTAACGTCCAGTACGATCTGGCCTCGCGCGTGTCAGCAGGGCATCCCAGAGTTCGCCTGGAGCCTGGAGGACTTACAGACGGCCCGCCGGGCCGAGGTTGAAGCATAGTTCAAGGTTCTTCTTCCATCCTAGATCATACGGATTCACATACCGCTGACCTCGCGCGATCAAGGTCAAAACCCGCGTTTCCCCACGCCACGCCGCGCCGCGTGCACGAGAACTCACCAGCCCTTGCTCCTTTGCACGTTTCGTAAAGTAATCATTATCGTGCGCCTCGATACTCGTTTCCCCGCGCGCGACGAGCAAGACGTGCCACGCGAGCAGGACGGGCACGGCGAGCCCGATCGCGGCCGAGAGGATGTAGATCAGCGTGAACACGAGCGGCGGTGTCCATGCGTGCCACTACCGGGGGAAAGGGAAGGGAAGGGGGGGGGTGGCGCGGACCGGAGATCAGTGCGGTGGCGCGTTTGTGTGAAGCAGAGGGCCCGGGGCGGGACTCACGGCAGGTCGATGGTCAAGGCTTAGCCAGAGGGTATCGTATCCCACCGCCGTAACGGCCCAACAAGCGAGCGAGAGCCATGCCCTACACTCCGGGGGCGACCCCGGGGGTCAATGACGCGCGCTCGGTCTCTTCGTCCAATCGGTGAGGGATACGTACATGAATAAGAGGAAATACCGTAGATTGTGTAACCCGACCTACGAGCCGCACGGTGAGGAGGGCTTCGGGCGAGAGAAGGGGACGCGACCGAAGACGTACGCATTGATTGATCCCTTTTCTTCCCGCGAACAAAGGCCGTTTTCGTTAGTGCGCTCTCCCGCGCGCCCACGCGACGCGGAAAAGGGAGACGGAACGACTCACAGGGACAATGGTGGTCCATCATCAACACGCAGCGTTTACACACCGAACAATGATGCGTCCGCTGTGCACACACTCTGGTTCAACGTCTGACGGCAGGAAAGAAAACAGGGCGCGGCGGGCGTACGACAGGTTTCGGACCTCTGCATTTCCCACAAGCCTTGATCCCCCTCCCTCCTCCTCCTCCGCGCCGCGCATCCTCCACGACCCGGACGACGTCAGGGTCCCGCGTCCGCCAGGCCGTCAAAGGGTGTCCCGGATCGACGGTGGTGACGAGGTAGTAGTTCCCGTAGAGGTTGTACGCGATCAGGGATGCCGCGGGGAGGAAGAGCGCGCGCGCGAGGGTGAGCGGTTGATGGATGAATAGGACGTCGACTGTTCCCCGCCACGTGAATGTGATCAGTGAGAACGAGACTGAGGAGGAGAAGAAAGAGGGACGGACAGAATGCGAACCCTCCTGTCGCCGTCAACGCCCAACAGAGACAGACGAACCAGAATCCGGCGGCGCCGGTCAGCCAGTCTGCGAATGCTTCGACGGATTTGAAGCAGCGTATGACGATGCCCGAGCTGGTGCGGATGAGGGGCATGGCGGTGGTGAGGAGGGAGGGAGGGAGGGAGGGAGGGGACTATACCAAGCAATTGACCTGTTCAATATTCCGTTGTATCCGCCTCCACCTCCACCTTTTATCGCGTTATCCTTCTCTTCCCTCTTCCTTCTTCCCTCTATGCCCCCCTTCCCCTTCTACCTCCCCACCCATCCTCCCTCCCCATCGACGACACCGAACACAATGAAGGTCATCATCACAGGTCCGCCCTTTCCTCCTCCCCGTCCCGCCCCGCGCACTGCACTAACCCCCCTTCCCTCCACAAGGCGCATCCGGCGTCCTCGGACGAGCAGCGACAAACCACTTTCACGCAAAAGGCGACATCGTCGTCCCGCTCGCCTTCACCCGGACGCACTCCCCCTCCGCCTCCAACTCCGGATCGCCTGTCCCGGCGTACGAAAAGCTCGACTTGCTTGATTTCGATGCGACCCGGGATTTCTTCCGAAAGGAGAATGAAAAGGCGCACGTCGATGTGATTCTCCATTGCGCGGCGGAACGACGTCCCGATGTTGCGGAACAGGATCCCGGGAGGGCGGAGCGGTTGAATAGGGATGTTGTGCGAGTCATGGCAGACCTCGCCGAGGAGTTGGAGTGCCGGATGATTTACGTCTCGACCGACTACGTGTTTGACGGGAAAAAGTACGTTTTTCCCCTCCCATCGTTCGGACCCGTGTGACGTTGGCTCATGCCTCAATATAGTCCGCCATACAAGCCGGAAGACAAGCCCAACCCGCTCAACTTGTACGGCAAGCTCAAGGAGGCCGGGGAACAGGCCGTCCTTGCCGCGAGACGGGACTCGAAATTCGTCAACCGGGTTGGAAGGGGGTCCATCGTGCTTCGCGTGCCGCTCCTGTACGTCGAGCGAAGCGAGAAGAAAGTGTCTTCCCGAGCGCAGCGAGAATCAGTTGTCTCCCGAGCGAAGCGAGAAGAAAGTGTCTTCCGAGCGAAGCGAGAAGAAAGTGTCTTCCGAGCGAAGCGAGAATCAGACGCCTCGTCGAGCGCAGCGAGGATTCCTTCCCGACGTCCGGCGTAGGCCGCGCGAGAATTCCTTGGCGTCGCAGACACTCCCGAGCGGAGCGAGAAGAAAGTGTCTTCCCGAGCGAAGCGAGAAGAAAGTGTCTTCCGAGCGAAGCGAGAATCAGACGCCTCGTCGAGCGCAGCGAGGATTCCTTCCCGAGTGCGGCGTAGGCCGCGCGAGAATCCCTTGGCGTCGCAGACACTTCCCCGAGCGAGCGAGGATACCTTCCCGAGTTCGGCGTAGGCCGCGCGAGAATCCTTTGGCGTCGCAGACACTTCCCCGAGCGAGCGAGGATACCTTCCTTCGTCCGCTCGGAGAAAGTGTCCTTGCGCTCGGAACTTCCTGTATCGTCGAGCGTCGCGAGAAAACCCTCGTCGATCATCGCGAGACAATCCCCCTTTCAAACGAAGCGCGCGGACCATACGGTACCAAAACAGGGCAGGCGCTCACTTGGTGCGCATTGGGTAGGTATGGACAAGTCGAATACAATGCCGAGACGGCGGTGAACATTTTTGTCGACGTGATCGAAGACCAGTCAGGCAAGACCTATAAAAGTACGTGCGCGCTCCCCTGCACATCCCTCTGCGCATGCTAACCTCCTCCAAGTGGACCACTTTGCCGTCCGATTCCCAACATGCGTCGAAGACGTCGCACGCGTCATGTACGACCTGACCCGTACGTTCCCGATCCTTCTCCACCGGTCCATCCCTTCCGGACACTTACCCTCTCCCTGGGGCGAAAAAAAGACCACTCGCAGCCCCTGCCGGCGATCATCCACTTCTCCGCGCAGAACCCCTACACAAAGTACGAAATGACCCGGCTCATCGCGCACTACCTTGGCCTGCCGATCGGGCACGTCATACCCGATACAACGGACCCGGCGACGCTGCCCGACCAGGCTGTCTTGCGGCCGGGGAATACGCAGTTGAGTGTGGATGCGCTCGAGGAGATGGGGATCCGCGCGGAGGAGGAGAAGGGGTTCGAACAGTGGTGGAGGGAGTGGGCGGGGAGGTATCGGGCGCGCAAGGCGTGAAGGATCGCATGATTTCTTTCGCCGCGGGATAGGGTAAAGACATGTCGACGGGGTCGGATGCCGAGGGTCTGGATGTATGACAGTTCAGTCTAGCATACTTCATTTCCCAGTGATCTCGTACATACATCCCCGGCGTCGCGGTTATCCTATGCCGCGTACGCGCAGTCATTCACGTCGGAGCTACTCCCCCACCTGGTTTACCATGATCCCGAATTCTCCCCCAGGAAACCTAATCGACGTACGCTCACCTCATTTTGTAAAAGTCCGACGTTCTTGACGACGGACGGCTCGGTGCCGGTGAGCCTTTCTTTTCCAAGTTTTTCGCTTCTTCGCCCTAGCTCGGGTAGGAGGCCCGACTACGGGGCGTGCCAAGTGTCCGATCCGTACGCCAGGGATCCCGTGACCGATTGGACTTTGGGTCAGAAGCGACTCTGCTACGTCTACCAGACCCGCGCTCGCGTCGAGGTACCACCCGGTCCCCGTTCTTCCCGACAGATCAGCCTCCTCGCACCCAACTTGTCGCCCTCCTAACGCACCGAGATTGCCCCACCGACGTGAACCAAACCGTCTCGTTTCGCGCTCCTGAACGACCGCCGTCCAGTGAAATTCGCTTTTGTCGTCGCTCGTGAGCCGAGCGTCTTGCTTACCTAGTCGCTGGTGAATTCTTATCATACTCGCTCGGAGGCGTTTCGCCAGCGGGTCGAGCGCTCGGGAGGCTCTTGTTACACGTAGATGTACGAGGACGCGCTCTCCAGCGGATCGTCGGGACCGCTCCAAGGTCGGTGCCGAGGTGTTCACCGGCGCCTGGTGGCAGCTCGAAAGAAAGGGTACGTTGGAAATTACTCAATGAAGGTCAAAGTAGAGGTATTGAAGCTCCAAGAAGATCGCAAGGTAAAGTCATTGCGCATGTTACCCGGACGAGAGACAAATCTTGAAAAAGTCTGGGCGTTTGGACGGTATGTATGAAACTATATTTCATTTCGTAACGTTCGACCCGAGTTCAACCTTACATGTCCATATCTCGACGTCATATCCTACATTTCACGGAAGAAAGAAACGCTTTTCCGAAAACCCTTCAGGCTAGGGAGAGCTTTACAGATGACCGGCAGTAGGCCTCTGGGGTACGACCAAGCTATGCACGGCCTTGACCCGGATCTGCGACTGGCACCACTGCATACATCGGTTGACGAGCTTGTGAGCGGGTTCCACTCGACCTCGGAAATCGACATCCTGCACGGCCATCGAGACGGGCTCGAGCGCGATCATGAAAGAATTCATCATCCTGTCACGACGCCTTGTTAGTGTAGGTTGAGCGCACAGCCGCGATGAAGCACTCACCCAAACATCGAGTACACGCCGTGCAGGTCCATGAGGAGCTCGAAGCCGCCCATTCCGGATCGGGAGTCGGGGAACAGGGCGGTGGTGATGGCTTCGGTATCCCTTTGTGCGCCTTGGGTATTGGCACCATATTTGTCCGACATTGGCTTCATCTGCGGGCGGGTAGGTGATGAGTTTGACAATATTGTGACTCTGATGAACCGGGCTTACGAGCTCGACAGCCTGGCGGAGATAATCTCGCAGGATCATGAGACCAGCAGAGATCTCGGCGCTGATTAGAGGACAATGGAAATACTTAGAAACCCAAAAGTGACAGGCGCAGCGGAAAGTGACACGTACTCTCCCTTGAGACGGATAACAAGTTCACCCAGGATCTTGTCAGTACTCTCACTGTAATCATCCCAAAGGCCAAAGTAATCTGAGCGAGATCAGGTCAGTCGGTATTCAATATTTGCGGACTGGTTCGGACTCGCCTTCCAGATGTCGCTCTCGGTTCGTAAAATCGTCCTTGCCCTGCGCCGTAGCGTATGCAGGCTTCTCCAGCGACTCGATAGCGGGCCCTTGACCAGAAAGGACTTCGGGCTTTCCGCTGGTAACCTTGGTGAGCTTGACACCGGCAGTCTAGATAGTTCTTGGTATTAGCCTTCTCCCCTGCGCCTTGCCATCTTCGTCGTACCTTGAAGATCGGTTGCTTCGAGATGAAATCCCAGGCGGGCTGGGTCAACTCGTTGGCAGCCACTGCTCGGCCATTCATGTGGTCGTGACCACCCTGCTGATGAGCACCCCAATGGAAAGGAATGAACACTTGGCCCTTTTCGATCTTGCCGAGCTTGGCGGGCAGTTCGGCCTTGCCATTGCGAGTTTCAACGATCACAAAGTCTCCGTCCTATGTCGAGCGAACGGGTCAGTGCCTCTTCACTGGCAATGGCAAAGAAGGGTGCCCTACCTTGATATCAAGCTCTTTGGCATCCTCTTCGTGGATCTGCACATACGGATCGTGGTCGGCATGGCGCAATCGCTTGGATCGCCCAGTCTTGGTTCTCGTATGGAAGTGCAGATGGTTTCGGCCCGTGGCCAACGTGAACGGGTATTCTTCACAAACGTCGTCCAGGGCCGCCCGGTACTGACAGCCCTTAAGGATGGCTCGACCGTTGGGGTTCATCTTGGCGTAATCAGCCGGGCTGATGGGTGTGCCTGTAAAGGACAATCAGTTCGACAATTTCCGGCGCGGGGGCATATCTTCACCTACCGAGCTCCAAATCGTGCCCGAAGCTTTCTGCCTCCTCGGGTTTGGTGAAGAACTTGCCGTCATCGTACTAATCATGCGGTTGTATGAGCCCCGGCTTGCCCGTGAGCTGTCTCGATATTGACTTACCAAGCGGGGCCTTCCGTTGGGATACTGTTCATTGCAGGGCCATTGAATGCCTGAACCGCCTGTCAACTTGGCGTAAGTCATCCCCGTGTAGTCGCAAGGACGGCCCTTGGTAGATCTAGCCCAGTGGTTGAACGCTTCCTCCTGGGTCTTGAAAGGCAACAGGTCTTTCCCGTCCTTGTCCTTGAATTCCATTCTCCTGGCGTAATCGACAAAGATTTCGAAATCGGACTACGTTCCGCTATGAGCGATCCGGCATCTCCGAGGTCAATCGATACTCACCTTGGCTTCTCCAGGAGGGTCAACGGCTTTGTGACTGATGTGGCATGTTCTGCAAAAGCCAGCCGGACTGCGTCAGCATCTGAACGTGACGAGAACCTGCTTGCGCCTGACCTATCGACATTAGTGAAGACACCAGTCTTTTCTCCCCACATGGCAGCAGGCAAAACCACATCGGCCAGTTGAGTCGTCTCGGTCTCGAAGATGTCTTGAGCAATGACCTGCGAGGCAGCTGTAAGTTTCGGATGTTCCCGATACAACCAGAGCGGTACGCACAAACAATCCCGGATCAGTCAAGATATCCCGAATCCTTCCAAGCTTGGGCAACGAGACGGCGGGGTTGGTACCGTTGACCCACATCATCTTGATGGTACCAGCTTCCATCATCTGAAGCATGGACATAATGTGAATCGGGTCGGACCACGAAGGAATCTTGGAAACATCGACGTTCCAGTAGTCTGCCAATTCTTGCATATGGGCAGGATTATTGTTGTTTCGGAAAGCGGGGAATTCACCGTCACAGCCGGTCTCTCGGTTGTTCTGAGCGGTAGGTTGGCCGTTCATCTGTGGAGCAATGTCAGCCGCATCCCAGCCTCCGCGGAGCGATATACTTACCTGGTAGATACCACCGCCGGGGATACCAATGTTACCGCTGCCGAAGTAAATGCTTTAGTGCTTCACTCCTGATGTAGAAGACGTCACTCACGTCAACAACTGAATATTGTTCAGTGCGACAGCACTTGCGACAGCCTGATTGGATTGATAAACTCCCTGCAGCGCAGTCGCCAGTACGGTCTTTGCCTGCCCAATGATATCCGCTGCCGCCTCCAAATCCTTCGGCGGAACACCCGTAATCTCCTCGACTCGCTCCGGCGTGTAACCCATGACATGCCCTTTGAGGTCCTCGAACCCGATAGTATTCTTGTCCACGTAAGCTTTCTTGACGTAGCCCTTGACGATCAGCAGCCTCTGAATACCGTTGAGCAAGGCCAGGTTGGTACCGATCCGAGGTCGCAAGTGGACGGTAGCGTGTTCGGCCGTCAAGGAGACCCGAGGATCGACCACGACGACCTTGGGTGGGTTGGGGCCGGCCATTCTATCGAGCATTCGTGACCAGAGAACAGTTTGTGTGGCGGCGACGTTGTGGCCGAACAGGAACAGGCAGTCGGTGACGTCGACGTCGTCGTAGGAGCCTAGACATCCGGAAAGCCCATGGTGAGCTATATCAACTCTTGAGGACCGGCGTTGAACAGCTTACCAGGTTGTCCGTCACTGCCGAAAGACTATCGACCAAGTCGTCAGAAAGCATGGCAACGAATATCCAGTAGATTTACCTCTCGCATTGCCGCCGCAGCACCGGCAGTACACAACCTCGTGTTACCGTCCATGGTCAGCGTGCCCAGTCCAGCCTTTCCCACCATGGCTAGATCTGGCGTCAGTACATACATATGTCAACGGCTCTTGAGAGATATCTCACCCAGAGCATGATACTCTTCGGCGAACAGTTGACCGGATGTCTATTCAAAGCGAGGCTTAGTCGACCTGTAACCCCTGTGTTGCAGGGGACTCACGTAGAAGGATATCGCATGCGGTGTCAGATGCTCGATAATCTCCTTGGACTTCTTGACGATCAATTCCATCGCTTCATCCCACGTTGCGCGTTCGAGCTTTCCATTCTTTCGGATTTGCTATGCGTACATAGCTCGTTAGCTGAGGTCCGGTTTCAATTACCGAAGAGAACAGGGCTTACGGGAAAAGTCAGTCGATCCGGATGACCATTGTATTCCCAGCTGCACATCCCCTTGGGACCGAGACGGCCCTTGTTGATTCGATCGACGGCCCGACCCCGGATACCGACGATTTTGTCGTCCTTGCTGACACCGATATCGGCGCTGCGAACGAAACAAGCGTGAGAATCCTCTTTCTGCTCAACAAGAGGGTTCGTTCTCACCCACAACCTGTGGTGACGAGTGATCAGCAACCTACTCCTCAACAATCCGCCCCTCCGCAACTCACCATTACTACACATGACACATGCGGACTGCACCCAATGATCTACCGGCGCGTGAACGTGTTCGTCTACCCTTACTGGCCAGTTCCCCTCGCCATGATAGCCCATTCGAGGACCCTATAGTTCAATGCGCATCAGCGCAACTCTACATGTCCCGAGAATTAAACGCACCCAGACATCCTGGATGGGATCCCTTGTTTCCCTCGGAAACTCTGTGCTTGACCCTGTATGGTCTTTCTCCTGTTGCTCAGCGGACATTGACATTGTTGCACGAATCAGACCAGTGTCCACAACTCTCTGCTGCTAAGAGATGCACTATATACCAGATATACATCGACGGTGATTGGGTACTGGAACGAAGAAACGGCTGGCGTCAGCATCAGCCAACTTTCGCTTTCCCTGTAATAACCACCACGTGTTCTTATTCGGGAGGATGACGTTTGAATACTAACCTCCACTTCAATCGGCGTTCCCAGGTCTCGGGCGATGCGACTGAGTTCAAAGGTGTCACAGGTCGAAACAGGAACCTGGTCCTGGGTCGCCCGGTCGCACCGTCGTCAGCTGTCCAAAGGAACCCGCAAAGTTTCCAATCGATCATTGATGCAACGATCATGAGCGGCGGAAGTATCCAATCCGGGCGGAGGCACCGGAAAGATGCACACCACGATGCGGATTGTGATGTTTTCGACACATGTCACGTCTAACTCCGGTGTTCAGACCCGCCTTTCTAAGGGGAAAGCCGCAAGGAGGCAATGCTAGGGGTTGCTGTGAAAGGATGGATCGACTTGCGGCGGTCACGTACCTTCCCTTTCTGCGATCTGCAGTGCAAAAAGCTCATATGCTGCATGAGCCCGTCTCAGGTCCATGAGCATTAAATCAATCGTCGACTGGCAAGTTCAGCACTAACTAAATAAACAATCACAGGAGAGCCACCACCAGCTGTGCTGCAACATTCGAAGTCTGTCGACAGATCAAGGGACACACTTTACCACCGGCGCTTCAGTACCGTTACTATGCGTCTGACCACTACGGCTCTCCTGACGCTGGCGGCATTTGCGTTGACTGCTAAAGCCTTTGTCATCCCCCTCGGACGTATCACCTCAGGTCCTGATCCGACCAAGAGAGCCCTTGAAGCGCGTCACGATGGGCATCGTGGGCATGGACACGGAAGATATGGAAAGCACCGTTCGTCCGACGAGCACAACCAACAAGGGCCTAACGATCCTCAAGGAAAGCAAGGCGAAGATGTGCAGTATGAGGGTAATGTCGTCACAGTATACACCACCGTCACGGGATCCCCTCCGCAGCAGACTTCGGTAGATCACTCCGAGGGCCAAGCCGACTGTCAAGGCGGGCAGGAAGGCCAAGAAGAGCAACGAGAAGCTTCTCAACTCCCGACCGAGCAGGAGAAGATCGAGTCGGCCAAGGCAGGCTACCAGTCTCCGCCCCTCAACGATCAGACCGAAACTCCACCTGAATCCAAGGAGACGGGCGGTGAAGAGGCGGGCCACCTAGAGCAAGCGGACTCTGCGCAGGTGAAAACTGCCAACAATGGCGAAACCAAGGTCCCACCAGCACCCTCTCAAGAACCGGAAAACTTCAAGAAGCCAACGGAAGCGCCGGCAGACCATGGCGACACTGAGGAAGGATATCAGCAGGACGGTACATCCGACAAGTCAAAGGACAAGGAAGCCCCGGCTGGTAACAACAACGACAACCCGTCCGGGGGCTCCCCGCACTCCGAAGTTCCGGACGACCCAGTGCCTCAAGCGAAGCGAGCAGAAGGGAACCCTACAGGCGGCAACGTCCTCACACCGGATGAACAGCAAAAAATTCTCGCGCTACACAACTCGATCCGTGAGGCGAATGGTCAGCCCAAGTTGGAGTGGGATGGCAAGTTGGCTACGTTTTCGGCCGGCTGGACTCGTAAATGCGTCGCTCATGATGGGCATTCCGGAGGGTATGCTTCAGCTTCGAATCAAATCCGGGAGCAAGTCACTGACATGCCTTTTCCCTTCGCTTGACAGAAAATATGGTAACGTATCCGATCTAGGGTTATTCTTCCCGCGAGGCTGATCGTCGATTCCTTCGCGCTCGCAGGCGAAAACATGGGTGGAGCAAGCGGAAGACCCGACCCTGTCGGTTTCGTAAAGATGTGGACCGACGAGGATGGTAAGCGATGGTCGCTCAGCGATACACAACACCCACAAGCAGTTTTCTTATGAGTCGTTTCCGAATCAGCGAACTACAATTGCAAGAAACCGCGATTTGGAGGAGATACAGGCCACTACACGGCTGTGAGTATGATTCAATACACTGTTTGGAAAGTATCTTTAGGTTGAAGCCGTCGTCGACGATAGCTCATCTGGAAGGATGTAAAGTATGTCGGCTGCAGCTTACAGGAATGCGCCACGATGGGCAACGGGGACGCATCCATGGTGAGCCCCAAGGTGCAGAGCAGATATTTCGAGTTCGTGCATCTCACATGCCCTCCGTCATCCGTAGCCCTGGCATTGGACGTGCAACTACTGGCCTGCGTGAGTGAGCCGTCCCTTCGGGTTGGGCGACAACTTACAATTCCGCGATGTTACGCCATGCTTGCCGAATAGACCGAACGGTATGTACAGAGATAGGAGACCGCTCAGTGCTTTCTGTTCATACGGGCTCAAACTAACATCGTTCTCGGCAGACATGTCTGATGAGATGGCCCGTTTCAAGGAGAACATTCCTTGCAGCAAGAATAAGCCAGAGGAGTTGGCATAAGTCTGGCCCGTCTCGCACGAGATCCCACGGAATGCGGCTGGACCGTAACGTCGAACCGATATCTGCTATGCGATTAAGAATGCTGTACAAGTTGACGTTTCTATTTACGAGTGTCCTTTTGCTGTCTTTGATCCGCTCGACCGCCAAGACCCTTCTTGCCCTGTTTGCCTGATCGTGGCTGGGGCGGTGCTTTGTTATGCGGGTAGTGTTTCTTCCATTGTGGTTGTTCAAGGAGAGGGCAGGAAGGGTATCCGCCCTGAGTTCCAAGGCCGCACCTCTTCTTTTCCGCGGCAGATAGCACTGTTATGAAAAAGCAGCAATGATCAGTCATGACCTGATGACCCCTGAAGTCCCACTTACACCATGGCGTGTGTGCATAGCGACGGTCTACCTGGCCAAGCTCGGGAATCCACGTCAGGATATAGTCGGCATTGGCGTCATAATCATTCGCCTGCTTGATCTGGTTGAATTGCCTGAAAGCCCTCGGATCGTTTCCAACTCCCGCTTGATATTGCCAATTGCCCCAATTGCTACACAACATCACGCGAAAATCAACGACAGCAGGATCAAAGGATGCTGCCTACTTACCTGCAGACATCAAAGTCGATCAGATGCGTCTCGAAAATCTCGGCGCCCACTCGCCAATCCACGTAGAGATCGGTTCCCCAAAAGCTCGCGACATTCTGCCTGCCCCTATTCGACATGAATCCAGTCGTGCCGAGTTCCCGCATACAGGCGTCGAGGAAGGGGATACCAGTGTTGCCCTCCATCAGGCGTCGAATAGGGTCGTTCGGATCATCCAAGTTGTATCCTTTCCAATCGCGCAAGGACTTTGCGCTCTCTTGCGGTCGCAGCACCTCTTTCCAGCCACCGAGGTTGAACAAGCTGGAGGCCGTTCCTGCTTCCCCCGGTCGAACTTCCGATGATGGCGTCTTGCGCCTGGCCTGATTGTTTCGTTTGGCAGTGTAGCTCGGTTCGTGACTGAATCGTTCGCAAGTCCAGAAGAAAAAGTCTCGCCAGAGGAGCTCAAAGCTGATCCAATAAATGTTGCCCTCGACATGCTTGTTCAACTGTCCTTCGTCTCGGAGGCTGGTACGTAGTCAGCCACGGATCGAGGTATGTGGCGCCTAACTTACCGATTCGTCAACAGTAGTACTCGCCATCCGATGTACCTTCCGCTCAGACTCCCGTTCGCAAGCCAGCCGGAGAACTTGGTACTAAACGCCTCGCCCAGCATGCCATTCCGCGTATCTTTATACGACATGGCTTTCGATCCGCCCTGACCATGTCCGTTCTTACCACCACTCACGGTGCCGAGGTAATCATCCAGGCGAGCGAGACCTGTCGATTCACCTCCGACGAAAGGATGGGCGGAGCGCGGGTCCAGGGGAGGGATGGTGTACTTGCTCCATTCCTCTTCCGTCTTCGGGATCGGCCTAGGTTCAAGCGGATCGCCGAATTGCGGCTCGGCGAGTAATGGGGCCAGAATGTACGGCAGCAATCGGTCTTTGTGGAGGAGTTTCGAGGGCAGCAGGAACACTTGTTCTTCCAGGCGAGCGGGCGGAGCCGGCAGAGGTTTGACGCGCTTGACGTCGGGAAGAGGGTCGCGGACCATGTCATCGCCCAGAGACTCTGCCAACTATACAAGGGGCTTCAGTGACGCCCTCAGGTGCGGAAGAAGAGGTGACTTACTTTTCTAAAGCTCGTAAAGACGCTGGGAATATCTTCGATCTTGAAGGGCAGATCCTGCGGACTGATCATCGTCTTCGAATCGACGAGGTTCAAGTCCACCCCGGAAGGATCCAGACCCTCGCGCAATCGTCGCAAGAGGTGGACTTCCTCGGTCGTGACCTTCCGCGACCCTCGTAAGCAACATGGCGACCTGGAAGAAGCACGAGCACTCACCTCCTTCTGCGTCCATACTCCTTCGACATTCTTCCCGCTTTGCAACAACGCCTCGACCACCTTGATCGCCACCTCCTCCGGTCTCCCACAGGCGACCACCATGCCGCCTCCTTTAGCCTCGTACGCCTGCTTGAGATCGAACACCGTTTCCACCAAAAAGGCGGCGCGATGGCGTCCCACGCGCCAGAAGTTGCCCAGCCTTGAGCGCGGGCCGACTCTTCCTTTGGGTCGTTGTTGAAGGTCCCGAGTAGCAGGCTGGTTCGTCGTTGTCCTCGAGGGTTGATCTTCTTGTCCCAACGGTTTGATCTCCTCCTCGTCTTCCTTCTCTGCCTCCTTGGCCGTAGTTTTCTGCTTTATCGCCTGCGCTTGCGGACTCGAGCTGTACCCAGGAATACAATCCAAGGGCAGTATCCGCTCGTCAAAGACGTAGATCGGTAAAAAGTGCGTGACATGCTTCTTCTGCTGTGCATGGGCGAGTGAGAGGGCCGGGGAATCTGTTGTTCGGAGGTCGTTGATATGCAGGTGCACGAACACGGTCTCCTTCTTGTTGTTGGTCATGTTTGCGAGGTATCTCTTCTGATCGATGCCACTGTCCGATAGACTACCCTGCTTACAAGGAGGCCGCGCATCTATATTCTGGTCGAGACCATCGATTGTCCATCGACGCCAACGGTTATCGATTACATTCTTGCTCACGCGCCCAAACATTTCTGATCCCGAGATTGATCACTCCTGTCTAAGATCGCCGATGTGTTTCAGTCCGAGACATTGCGAAACCGGTTACACACCCCACGCGGGCCGTGTGACGTCATATGCAGCATCTGCAGGTCGAGACGCGCAGAGGGTATAAACATGGCATTATCATGAACGAGAGCAATACATGGCAAGCCGCGACTCGCAGATACACGAAGCATCGTCCCGGAAGTAACCAACATCGGGTGCGGCGATTACTGCAATCGTTCCCCCTTTGTCGCGGTCGATCCGGCAAGCCCTGGCGTGTATATCCAGGCTCGCGTCGGGTCGACCCAGCACTGCAGACCAGAACGCGTACATTGAGAGAATGTCCAGTAAAAAGGTAATCGAGCAGTCGGAGGCCGGGAAAAGTCGTAACAGGTCGTAAAAGGTCTTCTAGTGATAGTGGTAAAACAGGAAACGGTTGTTGCTACAGTTTTCGAAGCGGTTATCCGCGCGTCCGTGTCGAGACCGGGGTTACATGTCGCAGAGACGCCTTAGTACTGTCGGCCATATTGCGCGGGGGCCTATGCGAGAAAGAACATTAGACCTATCTCACGACAAGGAGGAAAGAACACTTACAGCTCCTGGCGGCAAGTTGGCCGAAGGATTCGCGTTGGGCGACGTCACACCTCGATAGGTCTGCTGCGCCTGCGGATATCCGCTTTGCGAGAACGACGATCGCTTACTCGACGACCGCGGCACACGACGAACCACCGGCTCCGCAAAGTCGGTCGGCCCATCGTCTCGTAATGATATCCGGCGGGCCCCAGTGCCAGACACGGGCGGCGGTGGCGGTGGCGACCTTGAAGAAGCTCCAAAGCCATAACCTTCAGACGGCAACTCGAGTTCACTCGGCTGACGACGCGGCATCTGGGAATACGAGTTGGGCGAACCGGCAGCCTGGTTGAAGGCAGGCAAGATCGGCTGCTCCTCGTCCGCGCGTCCACTCATGACGCTCGCATCGTACCCGTACCCGACGTATCCGCTGGCGTTGTCGTGCGAATCCGACGAACCGGGAGACGCGTCCCGGCCACCGTTACCGCGGAAAGGCCCGCCACTGTACAGCGCATTGAAGTCCGGGCTTTGCGTCTGATGGCTCATGGAACCAAAGCTCTGGCTGTGCTTGTACATTCCCATGTCGGATCCGCCGGTGTTGTAGGTCTCGTTTGTGGAGACGACGGAATACCTATCGCGGCCAACCTCTCGGCTGTGAACACGTCAGAATCGGCACACGACATGTCGGAAAAGACCCACCTCTTGGGAGAAGAAGACCGCTGGGCGAGATCATAGATCGAGTCCCGAGACTGAGTACCGCTCTTCCACCGCCTTTCGCGTTCGAATTCGACCCATCGCTTCATGACGATTTGCGTCGAATCGAATTCACCCTCCTTGTCACCGTGACCGGCGCCTTTGCCCGTTTCGCCTTCGACTTGTCTGCAAACGACCAGAGAGTCAGAATAGGTTAGCATCCGGGACAGACTGCGACGTACCGGACAAGACCCCATGAAAAGTCATCCATGTGCCAGAAAGCGTATGCCGGAAGCACGAAATTCCAGATCGGAAGCGAACACAGATAGATCAACATCCATCCGACATAGGCGACCTTTCTCGAAGTGATGACGATCAAGAGACCGGGAAGACCGAGGATAAAGGCGAGCAAGATCAACGAAACGACGGGTTTTGTCGATCCGGGAATGATGGCGAGAATGACGATGTACAAGGTGAAAGCGATCGCGGCCGGCAAGACGAGCGTTCCGACGAGTTCCATAAAGACGACAAACTGCATCGAAAAGCAGAATGTACCGCAGAGATCACGGACGAGCACGAGTTCTGCCAGGTTGTGAATGGTTGAGTTGATCCATCGTCTTCGTTGCGAAAGCAAGACTCGGAATGTGTCGGGAACGACCGTCTTGCATACGGCTTGCGGGCAGAACATCATTTTTCGCTTAGGGAACGTCTTGAGCATAAGCGTCGTCAGGAATCGATCTTCACCGAGTAGCAGCAGGTTCTTCTTGTGCAATGTGTCGACAATGTTTTCCGAATAGTGTTCGACAATGTCGGGATTCGCGAGGATGGGAACCCAGTATCCGGTTTCGCCCTTGGGCGCCTTGATTCGGTACATGGAGAAACAACCGGGAAGACAGGTCACACCGCCAAACATGGATTCAAACGCCTTGGTCAAATGATGGGAGATGTAGTATTCAAAGACTGTAAACGAGTCAGCGGGGATCGACTTGGCCAAACTTTTACTCACCCTGAATCATGGTCACCCACGTCTCGGCCTTGTTCGCAATCTTGGTTTCACCGCACAAGCCCATAATCTCCTGATCGTGTACGAGACACGCCACCATTCGGGTCAACGAATCCGGGAAGACCTTGGTATCCGCATCGACACACAAGACGGATTCATACCGATCGGGGCTGACACCCGTCACGCGCCAGATCGAGTTGAAAAACTCGTACTCGAACGTGGTCATGCGTTCGTCAAACATGACTTTTTGCAAAAACGCCATGAGCACGATCTGCGAGTCACGTTTGCCTCGGTTTCCGGGCTTGACGTCGTTGACTTCGAGCGGGTTGCCGCACTTGGCGACGAGGACGATTGGTACTTTTTGCTGCTTGGAGAGTTCGACGGTGTTGTTGTCGTATTCGTAGTATCCGGCGTAGACTTTGGCCATGTTGTGACGCTTGTGTCCATCGGCAATGGCGACGTACGAATGAGGTTCGACTTGTTCGGCCGGGATGATCAGGTCCTTCATCATGCCCAACACGATATCTGGCGTCGTCAGTTTAGATCCGGCGCCCTTGACCATTCCATCGGCAATGACCAAGATCATCTTGTGACTGTTCGGGTAATCCGTCGTCGCGAGCGAATCCAAGGTCGTTCGGAGACCCTCGGTGGATTCCGAATACGCTGTGACGAGACAGATCGTATGCATCAGCGGGAAATTGAACGGTTCGTAATCGGGCGGCGGTTGCGGGATGACGTCGATCAACGGGAACGGACAGGGCGAGACGTTGGCGTCGGACGCGAGGTTCATTCGCGAATCGTCACGGCCGTACGGCAACGAGGTTGAGCTCCTACTGCTCCGCAACATGGGCGATCCCGGCGGGGTCCCCTGAGCGGCGATGGCGGCGGCGGCGACCTTGTTCATGCCGTACATACTGGCCTGCCTCGATCGGGCTCCGTATCCACCGCCGTACGCCAACTGATCGACGTTGCCGTACGCGGTCGACGGTCGAGAGCCGTTGACCATCATCGGTTCGGCCTTGCTAAACCTCGATGTCGTCGGCAAGAAGGCACCTTTGCGTTGCTGTCCGTTTCCACCCTTGTTCTGCGGAACCGAAGGGCGATAGCGCGACGGCGCAGGTCGATAGATATCCTCTGTCCAATTCTCAATCTCTTGCGCGCGCGCCATCCGCTGCTGATAACTTTCGCCCTTGAAGTTTCCGAGCTTCCACGAGAGGAACCATCCAAAGATGACAGCCATGGCGAACTTGATCCCGACGACACCGAGAATGAAGACGAGCGAGACGTAGAGCACGACATCGGACGCAACACATCCGATACTCTTCGTATCGACAAACCCGACCCTGACGATATCCTCGAGGCATCGACCCATGTCCTTCATTCCGGCGCGGTACATCATCATGGTGATATCCTTGCCTTGATAACTCGCGTTGCCCATCTTGATTTCGTCAAAGAAGGAGGGATAGGAGACTTGGCTGCTCTGCAGCCACTGGAGCAGGCTGAGATCCAAGACGCTGGATTCGTAGACGGCCAAGTTTCGGGACGAATTTTGAACTTGATCCCAGGACCAGTAGATTTCGCCTTGCTTGTTCATTGCGTAGAAATCGTTCCGGGCCGAGGTCGAGGTATGGCAGTTTGTCGAATCCGTGTATCCCGTAAAGTTGACGGCCGATTTCCCCTGCTGATCGTGCAAGTTACACGGGAAATACCACGCCATCCGGTTACCGTCCTTGGGGATCGCCGTCGTGTTCGCCGGCGTCAAAATGTTGAGACAGTTTTCATTTACTTTTTGAAACAAGAAACTGGCGTCCTTGCCTCCGGCCATCCAGTTGTCCATAAAGAGCGGGTTCTGCGATCCGTTGAATGCCGTCCCCGCGGCAGGATGATTCCAGTTTCCGAGATCATAGTTGAATCCGTTGATGATCAGTGACGCGTTGCTCGCCGTTCCTCCCTGAATCCTCACACCGGTCGACGAACACACGGTCTGTGTGAACCCGAACGTGATGAAACCGACGGCGGCCATCAGGAACGCATTGATCGAGACGAGTCCGATCTTTTCCCGCCACGCGCGTTGCGCCTCGGGCGTTCGTTTGCCGCCGACGTTCTTGAGGACAAAGTTGGGAATGCAGATCGTCAAGAGGTAGCAGTAGACCATCCACCAGTTCTTGGGTCCGGGCACAAAGTTGCCGAGACAGGCGACGCCTTCGTCGTGTTTCGAATGCGAATAATCCCGCGTCGCGCTTCGTCCCGTTCCGGCGCTCGTCGCCGTCGGCGCAGAACGACCGTTGACCAAGCCCTCTTTACTCTGCGCTGTCGTCTTCCTCCGTAACGTCGCACCCCGCTTCAAGAAATTCAACCCGCTCTCCGACGCGCCATCCGTCGGTTCCCGCGCGAGGATCGACTTGCCCCGCCTCAGTCCCGGCGGCGCGTTTCCCGTCGTACTCGGCAAGACGCTGACCCCGCCGGCACGCTGCGACGTCTGACTTGAATMCCCTTGCTGCGGCATCCCGGGCCTGCCACCGCCGACGGCACCTTGGGGCGGAGGCATCGATTCCGCCGCGGCGACCGCATGTTCACGATAATGCCACAGTCGGTGATTCGGGTCGATCCGTTCCCTGTCCGGCCGAACGAGACTCTTCTTTCGCCTGACATCCGCCGCGCCACCCCCGGGTCCGCCCGGCTGTCCGATCCCAAGGAAACCACCGATCCCTCCGGCCGAAGGGTTCGGCGCTTGGTGACCCGTGTATCCCAGTTCCCCCGGGACGCTCCCGGCCGAAGAGTAACTCGGCAACGGGGGTTTCCCCTTGGTGTCCGACGAGAAGGATGACGACGACGGTTGCTGAACGAATCGCGGGTGTTGTTGTTGATCAAAGGAAATATGTTGACCCGGCTGCGGTCGATTTGGTTGCGCCATGATTCTGTCACGATCGCGACGAATGAGCACGAGGCCGGCGATAGGAGATGCATGAATGAATCCATGAGAAAACTCACGACGACGATGACAATCACGTTTCGCGTGATGACTCGCACTGACACAGCCTAAAGCGGAAAACGTCAAAGGATGAGCGTGGAATCCTCCCTTTTCTTCTGCACGTCGACTCACAACCACAATCAATCAATCACTCTGAGACCTGACTGTCGACTGTCCTATTGTCCTTGATCCAACCTGAATCTGCTCTCTAGATTACACTTCCCTTACCACTCTCTTCCCACCAACGCGTCTCAGCAAAACACTGGCCGTTCCCCTCTGGCTCTGCACGAATTGCCTCCGAAAGCTGACTGAGCACAAAGGCGCGCCGAGAGTTGGCCAGCAAGCAGGGGTGACCGACGCGGGCGCTAGTGTAGCTAGTTACCTGACAGGCATTATTCCAGATGGATGGCGCGCGTTAACACAACTACAACGGATCATTCTACAAACACTCCCACCGCATCACAAGCATATTATTCCGCATACTATGAGACGGCGTTAGCTATCAAGCGATTCCAATCCCCGGTGCGCGCAAGCTCACCTGTCGCAAATCAAGCGTCAAAGCCTTGGAACTATTCACCTCCTGATCCCTATGTACCCCAACCAAACAATCTGCATTCTCATACCTAGCGGCCCAAGTCAGCTCCCCATTTCTCACGCCGCCCCGGGAACACTCACAAGCTATTCTTCAAGCTGATCACGATAAACTGCACCTCGGCCCCGCTATACCTCTTGATCCACGCCGCGATCCGGCCGACGTTGGTGTTATCCAACGCGGCATCCACTTCATCGAGGACAAAGAACGGAGAGGGCTGGTACGAGTGAATCGCGAATAGGAGCGCAAGCGCGGCCATCGTCTTTTCCCCGCCGGACAGCTGGTCCATGTCACGGAATCGCTTCATGGGCGGCATCGCGTGGTATTTGATCCCGCTCAGATAGGGTTCCTATTTCGTTTTCGTCGACCCCGTCGTCAGCATTCATCCTTTGCCTTTTTCGTGCGAGTACCGCGTGAGAGCTCACCTCGCTGTCCTCCAATGAGAGATAGGCAACACCGCCGACGGGCGCCGCCTTGCCCTTGGTCAATCCCTTGTACACCTCGTCGATCCGCTCGGCGATATGGTTGAACGCCTTGTTGAACAGATCACACCTGGCCAAGTCCCATTAGCATCTGTAACGCGTACGAGAGCAAAGGAGGCGCGCCTACCTCTTCTTCTTGACGGCCAAAAACGCGTCCCTCGCTTCCTTGATCTCGTCCCGGATCTCCGTTCCCTCCGACTCGACAGTCTTCAAGCGTTTCTCGACGTCGGTCAACCTAAAGGATTCACTCATCAGCATCCATGATCGCCATCGTCGAAGCACAGCATTGACTCACTTCTGCTTCGACTTGAGATTCGGCGCCATCTTCTCAATCTCGCCGGCCAGATTCGCAATACGCTCCTCCATCTCCTGCCCATGCTCCGGGTTCCCGTCGTCCCGCTCTTCGTCGGCCAAATCAGCAAAGTCGACTTCGATCCCAAACCCGCGGAGTCGCAACTGCGTAGATGATTCCCCGGTGTCCATCGATTCGTCGTCGTCGTTCTGCGACAAGGTCAGTCACGGTATGTCAAGTAAAAAGCACGACTCACCTCGGTGATCGGGACGGCTGCCAAGTCCCCGTCGAGCAGTGGAATTTGAATGTCCTCCAGCCGGCACTTTCGGTAGATCGAATATCGTTCCGAGGCGGCGCTTTCCATTTCATCCCGCTGCAGCACAAGATTTAGCCTCGACCCCTCGACCCCTCGAGATGAACTTACCCATCCCGAAATATCCTTGGACACCTCATCAAGCGCGCGGGAAGCCTTGTTGTAATCTTTTCGCACCGTGCTGACGGCTGTACTCTTCTCCTCGACCTCCTTCTCAAGATGTTCCAGATCTGTTCGAAGTTCCTCTACCTGCGCCTCGGCTTCGCGGATTTCAGCCTGCAGCGCTGCAAGGTCCGATTCGAGCTTGTCCTCGAGGTTGTGCCTTTCTCGCTCCACGGTCGCGCGAAGTCGTTGCAGTCGCTCACGCGTTCCGTCCAACTGAGCCATCTCGAATTTGAGCCTACAAATGCATGTCAATTTCGATGCCATCGAACCGACCCAACGAACTTACTGATGTTCCAGTCGCGCAATCTGCGTCTTGTACTTGAGCAACGCATCATTCTCCTCTTGCGCCGCCTTGAGCTGCACATTCTCGTACTCTCGAATATTCGCCACGCGGATCCGTCGGCAGAAATCGGCGAATATCTCATCGTCGGCCGCGTTAACCTGGCTCGCGAGTTCTTCGACTTTGGCGTTTTGATTATCGACTGCTTTCTGAGCCTGTTCGAAGCGACCTTAGCGTAAAGGTTTTGGCGATGGGGGCGGTGAGGCCGTTCGTACCTTGTTCAAATCCTTCTTCTGCTTGCTAATAGTCTCGTTGGCATGGTTGAGCTCCCGTTTTGCGCCCTCAAGACGATGATTCACTGCCGCCTTGGCAAACACAGATCATATCAGCATCCGTCGAAGGGAGTTGCGTGCTCAACCTACCAGCTGATCCGCAAGTACACGATGAGTCGCTTCGGCTTCCCTCAATTCGTTCTCAAGCTTGGCCGTATCGGACGCCCGGGGCTTTTGCTTTGCATAGTCTGCAAGCTGGTTGAGCATAGCGTCGCGACGCTTCTGCAATGCTGTAACATCCTAGGATCAGTACGGACTCGCCGTTGTGGTGAAACTGTCTCACCTTGAATATCCAATTCTCCAAGTGTCTCCCGGTCTTCCCGTGGAACCTGACCACCGGTGATCAACCCGCTCTTATGCAGAATCGTCCCTTGCAGCGTCACGGCTTTGGGCGGCGAGATGTTAGCATTTATTATAGAGGTTCTGCTATTACTTACTCTTCACTTGTACGCCTTTGTTGTATGCGCGATCTTTTGCAATCTCCATCGTATCACAAACCAGAGCACTACCGCAAGCATGCTGGAACGCTCGCTCGAGGACGGGGTCATATTTGATCACGTCGATGGCAAGACGGGAACCAACGCCGAGACTTCGCAGCTTGTCGTTTGTGGGCTTCACTTTAATAGTATCTAGGGGAATGAAAGTCGCTTGACCGGCGCGTTGATTTCGCATGTACTGTATACGGCGGGTCAGCCTGTTGTACGCAGTCGGGCAACTCGATGCTCACCTCGATACAGGAGATACCCGTTTCCTCCATGTCTACGACGATTGCATCGTTGTTTCGTCCCAACACGGTTCCCACAGCGGTCTTGAACCGACTTTCCGTGGGCTGACAAAGGTCCGCAAGACGGCCATGAACACCTGGTGGCTTACGGGTGAGCAAGGATTCGCTCCATATTCGACTGAACTTGATACGGACCGGGAAAGATTCGCTTTAGATTCGACACAGTTTCCCTCAATTTTGCTTGCGAATCGCTCTCGCGCTTGTGCACACCGGCAGCGAGTAACTGATTCAGCGCTTCCTGCAGACGTTCGTTTGTTTCTGTCTCGAGTCGGCTGCACTCAACGGCATCAGTATACGCCGATGATCATTGGACTGCCAACGAACCTGAGCCGTAAAGTATCGCGCTGAATATGTTCCAGTTCTGTCCTCTTTTCTTGCAACCTTCGACCTGCTTCTTCGGCTTGTGTCTCAAGCTGGCGACGGTTTGTTAATACGACGCAAGATCAGTGACTTCAAAACGTACCGAGCTCTGTCGTTCTTGAACAATAGAAACTTCGTCCTGGAGCTTGCTCTGCTGACTTTGCGTTGCTGACAAATTCTCCTTAGCCGTGTTCAACGCATCGGTGAGCTTTTTCAACTCGCGCTTTCGCGCCTCGAGTTCCTTGCGCTCATCGACAGCCTGCGTGGCGGCCGAAGCTTTCCTATGTAGCGATGGAACCGTCGGCGTCTATCACGTTGACACACGAAAGGCGAAGGGAGACGTACAGTTTTCGATACTCGTCCAAGTCCTCGGCACGTAACGCTGTTCCCTTTTTCCTCGCAGCTTCGCGTTGACGTTCTGCGAGTTTCATCGTCAGCGTCAGGCGACACAAAATTATGACGCATAACATACCTGCCGCGGCATCCGACAATTTTCTCGTATCATCGAGATCCTTCTGCAGATTCCTCACGGTCGTATCCTGCCTCGCTTCGTCCCGCTCGACATCCTTGATGAGCTTTTCCGAGGTCGAGATCTTCTTTTTGGAATGTTCGATCTGCGTTTCAATCGTAAGTAGTCCAGGCTTCTTCTCCTCGAGCGCGCGTTCGGCTTCCTTGATCTCCTTTTGATAATCCTTGAGAGCTAGGTTGGCTTTGGCTTGCGCTTGTTTCGCTGCGTGGACTTTACGCTCTTGCGACGTCTTTTGAATATGAATCAGAAGGATTCAAACACAGCTGTTATGCAAAGTACTCACCTGATCCCGCTTGAGACCCTTCATCCTGTCTTCAGCTTCGTCAATCTTGGCCTGACAGACATCCAGTTCCTCCTTGATATGGAACAATCTCCACAACGTATGCTGAACAATCAACCCTTCCCGCTCCTCCTTCAACGCCTCCCATCTATCGACTTCTTCCCGCTGTTCCCGGTAATGTCGTACTTCGCTCGTGATGCCTCGTTTCTTCGAATAGTTTAGCGTCGCCTTTTCGGTAACTTTCTCCTGTTGAGCTTTGGCGTTGTTGTATTCCTCTGCGAGATCCAAGGAGCCGCTGATTTGGTCAATCAATTTGGACAGCTCCTTGGGGTTCTGTTGAGCGATGGCTTCGACGTCTCCCTGGAACACCAAAAAATTCTTGGCTTTGACGAGAATATTGTGCTTTTCGAGGGATTGGTTGTAGGTTGTATGGGTAACGGTCTTCCCATTGAGGCTGTACGTCGATGTTCCACTCGCATTGATGGATCGCTTGTACTTGAATTCTTTCGCATCGGCATCCTCGTAAACAGCCATGACCCACGCCGTTTTTGCGTCGTTTTCCCCGGTTCGGCCGGCCTGCGCGTCGTCCTCCTCTTCCGGCTCATTTTCGTCCGCTGATTTCTGCTCCGCATCTTCCTCTTCGTCCGACCCTTCTTCCTCCTCAGATGCATCCGAATCGTCTTCGCGCTGTTTTCGTTTTCTCGACGTGGTCTTGGTTTCCGTCTTTTCGGACTTTGGCTTCGGCTTCGCCTTCTTCGCACCTCCGTCTCCATTCCCATTCCCACCCGACACATCCTCCTGCCCTTGCGCAGCCTCGCGTCCTCGATAGATGAGATCTTTCAACACATTGCTTCGCAGTTGATTCGACTTGACACCAAGGACGAACGAGATGGCGTCCATCAAATTGGACTTGCCTGAACCGTTGGGACCGATGATGAAAGTGAACGAGGAAGGCCCAAAGTCGATGACCTGCGAATGAGAGATTGAGGGGGTGTTTAAATGCGGGGTATCGGACGTTAAGCGTACCTGTTCACCGCGGTACGACTTGAAATCGCACAGCTCCAGCCGCTTGAGAGGCATCTTGAAGATGATACAGGAGAATTACAGGCTTCCCAATTGCCACTGGTCGCAGATGCTTTGCCGAGTAGAAGACAAGTCAACCATCGACATCAGAGATCGAACATGACGAGATTCATCACCTCGGACGCGTTGCGCGAGCTGTTCGCGTCTTGATCCAACTCTGGTTACTGTCCTTGAGTGGCGAAATGTCTCTTCTCAAGTCTCTTCTTGTCTCTTCATCTCCTGTGCCCTGTAATCAGGCGGGTCCTTTTTGGGATCCCAAAAATCAGGAGAGGCCAGGCGTGTATCTGGACCGTTACAACTTCGAGACACAAAAAACGGCGGGGCTATCGTACATTCGTTCCTCCAAATCCAGTAGACCTCCTCATCTCCCCCACGTCACTGTCCCTCATCCTACTGGAGCTTCCCACTCCTGAACCGCCCCATCTTGAATCTTCCCACCCTCTCCTCCTTGCTCCTCCGCCAAAAATCCCCGTCCCATCGGCCATGGACGAGTAGCCCATCGGACTACCTCCGCCCAACCATGCAGATTGCATACGTTCCCTCTCCCTGAGACGATTCTGTTCCCTCACTGCGGCTGCGTTCGCAGCGAGGTACGCAGCGATCCCTCCTAATCCAATCCCCGTCCAGAATCCGGGACGACCGTTTCCCGCCGATGCTGGTTCCTGTGTCGGTGGAGGGGTAGATGTGTTGGTGCTGCTTTGGTATTTGCTGTAAGGCGGTGGTGGACCCGAAGGGCCTCCGCTGCCTGGACCGCTGCCGCCGGGTCCACCGCCGCCGCCGCCGGAGAAAGGCCAGAAACGACTTGCCGGAGGGGGAGTGTGGCGTGGCCAAAATCGACGGATGAAGGATCGGAGGAAGGAGTAGAGGATGAGGGACAACATGGAGAGGAATGCGATGGAGAACAGCAGTGATGCTGAGGAGGGATTCGTCAGTTCAGGTTTGGCTTTGAAACCCAGATAACTCACCCCAGTTCACACCTTTTGAGACATATGGTGGCATTCTTCCGGCCTCAAAGTTCGTATCGACGCGAATCAAGTTGTACTCGAGTCCGCAGGAGCCTGATGTATTCTAGATCAACTGCTGCGTCCGACAACGAATTTTTCGGAAAGACATACCTTGCAACACATAACGGTCTCCCGGCTTGCTATACCCCTCGCATGACACCTCGACAGGTCCAAAGCGGAAACTTGATGGCATATCCGCTTCACACTTCGCAATGCGATCGTTAGTGAACCTCCCATTTCGACTTCGCAGGTCCGAAGCTGTTCACCTTCCATTGCACATTGCCGAGTCCGTCATCTCCTGTATTGGTGCACTGCACAACATCCGGTTGGAATCGCTTGCACGCCTTGCCTTTACACGTTAGCTGAGCTGCGTGACAGTGAGCAGATTAGACATACCCATGTATTGAAGATAATGGATACTCACGAATTGGCGAAGTCCGTTTCGCCTTGGTTACTGCATCTTTATGGAATGTCAGGGTCTTGATCGACTGAAGCAGGACCTTGTCGGCTCGAGAGGAGCGCATCGTTGAGGAAGCTGGGTATCGTCGGCTGCTGAAGGTAAATCAAGTGGGGTAGGTGCAGAGCTGGAGCTTAAATGTATAGGGATATAGATCTCACTACGAAAATACTCGACTTCCAGGTGGAAAGGAGGTGGAAGAGAAGGTCATGTCTCAGCTCGGCGGCCGGGTTTGGGTGGCAAATTCGTCACCACATGCAGGTTCTTCCTCGGTGTGGCCTGGTCCTCCTCTCCGCTCCTCTATCTTGGCGAATCCTCCATCATGCTCCGGTACGAATGACACTGGTGACACATCATTCAGCTGCAAATCTAGGAACACTTAGCCCCGACGTCGCGGTCAAGAACGTCAAAAGAACACGGGCAGCAAAAGATGAGCCTCAGTTACGACATACCTACATCAAAAGATGCACCTCAAGTGCAAGAAGACCCGTTGGCGGCGATGGGGCACAGCAAGAAGGCAGTTCAAGCGATCAAACGATGCTGTTTAAAGAAGAGAAAGGATTTCATCAACAGGGACGTCCACCGAACCTCGTGAAGCCAGGACAAAGAACAAAGGGGGCGTGAACCGAAATAACAGCTCAAAGGAGGGAACGCACATTCCTCCCGGGTGAGTCTCCCAGGCTTCTTTTAAATATTCTGAAGATTCTCCTGTCGTCTATCGATGTCATGCAGAGAATGCGGCGGTCTGAAGTAGGTGGACGGTTTGCTGCGGTTTCATGATGAAACGCATCAAGGGGTCAAGCGATCGAAGGGATAGGAGATTTCGAAAGAAGCGCGTGTTTGATGGATTTCGCCGACTTGTTGTTTTGTTGGCGAGGATCTTGACCGCATGCTTACTATGATCACATCCTTTGTTATCACGAAAGGCATGTTGTTGTGTCGTTGGTCGGCAGGATAGATGTATATAGGCATCGCGATTCGCTTTCCGCACTGCATCACGTCGACTCGATCGCTAACACTCACCTTCCTGTCTTTTCCGCATTTTCAATCACAACGATGGTCGCCCTCGCCCATCTTCTCACCACCTTCACCTGTCTGAGCAGCCTCTCAGTCACCCTCGCGACCTACATCCCGCCCCAGAAGCGCGCACCCAACGGCACCTGCTGCGGCTACTACGTCGAGAACCGGGACGGATTCTTCCGGAACCGACATGAAATCAACTTTGACCAGCTCGCGTCGATGGACGCGGTGTTTACCGCCGGATGGGAGGTCTCTCATGGCTGGCAGGCCGGGGGCATCAATGAACTCACGGGCCAGATCCCCATGGCGGATGAGAAGAATGTCGATCTCGTTCGGGGTCAAGGTCTGCGACTTCGCGTTCCTCGTACGTTTCACGTTTCATCTACCCTTCTCTCCCTTCTGCCGCGCTTACCTTGCTCCTTTGCCGTGCCCAGGGCAAGACAAGAACGCCAGAACCATCTCCGTGGCCGAGATAACCTTTCCCGACGTTCTCCTCGGCGGAGTCATCGAAATCACGGCAAAATTGACGAATGTCGCTGGAACTTGTATGGGCATGTTTACCACACACGCCGATCCATGGGACAGGCCCTTGGGTTGGAAAGACGAGCAAGATGTGGAGATTCTGGGCGGAAATCTATTCCAGGGGAACGAATTCCAGCCGTCCGGGATTCAGATGTACAACTGGGATCCAAAGTGAGTTTTTTTTCGCAAAATTTTTCCGAGAAGCGCTTCTGATACCCTTGCAGGAGCGGCGCAAAGGCCCAAGGCCTCGAGCCCTTCCCTACAGGCATCGACCCGAGCGCCACCTTCAACACCTACTCCATTGCCTGGTTCCCGACCACCTCCGATTCGAATCCGGCGCGATTGACAGAATACCGCTTCAACAACCGCCTCATCAACGGACCTCGCCAATTTCCTTCCACGAACCCCTCCTCGCTTTTAATCAATCATTGGAGCAACGGGGACGGCCGCTGGTCAGGAGGACCTCCTTCTCAAGACGTTTACATGACTATCAAGCGAGTTGTGGTGTATTATGACAAGCCCGCGAAAATCGCTTCCGCAACTGGAGTCCTGAAGACCACGACTTGCAGTCGTGCTACGGCGTGCCGGGTGACGGTCTAGGCATGAGTATGTAGTCGAGGCAGGGCAGCAGGGGCGCTGGAAGGATAGATCGATCTTGTAGTATATACCCTTTCTTCTATGGACAATTTTGCGAAAACGCGATAGGCGCGTTAGGTGACGGTGATATCCGAACGCGATATCGTGGGCTCAATTGGGCTGAACCTAATTGAGATAGATATTGGGTCTTCTGTTGTTTCGTTGTTTCTCAACGAGACCCGGTTCACGATGCGGTCTCAGCTCATCCTCCCTTCACTCATCGCAGTGACTAACGCCATCGTTCTCCCGCCGTCAGCCCCGCACGTCGACGAGACCGCGATCCTCCTCACCACTTCTTCGGCACCGACACACGACTCTCCGGCTTGTCTTCGAAACAGCTACTATGGCGCATACGGATCCGGTCAGCAACCCGATCACGTCTTTATTACCACGGAAGAGTGCGTCCTCGCACAGCAGGAGATCTTTGCCAACGGATTCGAGAGCGGGAATATCGCTCTGCTGAGGGAGGAGACAAAGGGACGCGTTTTGGTTTGGGTTGGCGAAGCTGGTGTTGTGCGGGAGACGGCTTCGGATCTCGCTGTCACGGATTCCGTATACGAGAGGATTCTCGCCAATTTCGACGGGCTCTCGGAGCTCGAGACGCCCGAAAACGATCTCGTCAGCGAAAAGGAGCAACACGCTTTCACCGCGCCCCGGAAAGCGTCGAGTCAAGTCACGCTCTACCATCAAAGCCGACACTCTCTTATCCTCGGTGTCGCCCCTCAGACCCTCGGCATCATCGACCGCATCGTCCCTGGACACCTCTCGCTCGTCGCTCTTCCCGCTCAGGCATACCCCCTATCATTCGCCGGCGAAAGCTACGGTCCTCCCGTCCCCGAACACCTCATCCAGAACCTCGTCAATATCACGGCAAGCCTCAAATACTCTGCCGACGTGGACCAAGTGCTCGATGCGCTGGACTATCGGGAGATTGTGCGGAGTGTGCGATGGTTGACGGGTGAAAGTGGATCAGGAATCGTCTCGAGGCATAGCTTTTCCCCCGGGTCTCGCGTCGCCGCCAAATGGATCAAGGGTACGTTCCCCCGTCATCACTTCGATTCCTCCACTCATACGCATCCCCTGCAGAGAAAGTCGAAGCAACTGGCGCAAAATGCACCCTCCGCCCCTTCCTTCCCGGCTTCGCTCCCAACGTCATCTGCCACTACTCCCCCTCGAAATCCACCGATGGCCCGCTCACCATCCTCTCTGCGCACTACGACTCGCGCGGAAGCTTTGGACGATGGGGCGCTCCTGGAGCAGACGATGATGCGTCAGGCACGGCCCATCTCTTGGCTATCGCGGAGGCGATCAAGGATGCCAACGTGACGTTCAAGAAAGAGGTCATTCTCGCGTTTTTCGCAGGTGAAGAGCAGGGACTCTTAGGTAGCGCCGCGTATGCCAGTGAGTTCTTTCCTGCTCATACGCGTTGACATACTGATCCGTCTTCACAGAGTCGCTGCACGAGGCGAATGCCACGGTCCTTTTGCAGACACAGGCCGACATGCTCGGCTATCACGACGTGCGCCCTCTCTCCTCTCCGTCGATGCTTTCCCTGACGTACGTTCTCTTCCCTCAGCCTTTGGAACCTATGCAGCTGGCGTTCCCCGCATCCATTGGCACACCAGAAGCCGCGTACCTTTTGGGAAATTTGTCAAAGATCGTGAGTAACACTTTGTGCCTCAAGGCCGACGGCTGATGAATCCTTTCCCCATTCCGTCGTTCAGTATGCACCTGAGCTTGTAGTTGGAACTACGTGAGTTGCGCCTCGCAGAACTTGCATGCGCCAATCTGACACTTCGTGCTCCCCTCTCGACAGTGCTGCTTGTTGCAGTGATCATCAGAGTTTCCTGCCGTACGCGTTCCCCGCTACCCAGGTGTTCGGTGAGTGACCTCCTGGCCCTTTGACATGGGCCGAGGCTGATCCCTCTTACTCTCCACGCGCAGAACGAAACGGCCCAATCATCGATCGTTAGTGCCCCCCACCCGCTCCTCTGGACTGCCTACTGATGTTGCTTTTCGCTATAGCCTGCTACCACAACATCTGCGACGTATCGATGCGAGCTGGGTACGACTTTGATCAGATCTTGAGCATCGCCAAGGTCACCTTTGCCGGCTTGCTGTCGGTTGCTGGATTCGAGGTTGACGCATAATCTCGATCATGGACAGAGACGGAAGGACTATTGGAACAGGAATGCATATCCCGAAAAGCCCTTTTATAGAATACAGTAGCCCATACGCCAACCCCGACACGGTATGAACATGAACGCATCTATCATTATCGATACAATATAGTCAACGTGCGGCCAAGAATACCAGTGCTGAGACTACAAAGTTACAGAGCAAGCAGTGGCTGGAGTACAGTCCACCTGTTTAACGCAAGCACCATTGTCCAGCTTGTTCGGCTTGTCATAGTATGCCGTAATTCTTTTTATCGTCACGACTGCGTCCTGCAAGGGAGGACCAGCGGAAAAGTATTTGTCCGCAGAGGTCCAGAGATTTGCCACCACGCTACTCGGGTGCACGGAAGGGTATTTGTTGGGTCCAGCGAGGATTGCACCATCGTAGCGATAGGCTGTTCCCCGAGGGGTGTTGATTTGGCTTTGCGCGCAAGTGACGGGGAACCAACCAATTGCGCAGGAATGAATAGCTGTTGTAGGATCCGCCGGAAACTTTGCAACGGTCTCCGCCATGGCGCCAGTCCTGCAGACAAGAAGAAGCAACGGATTGGCAAAGATATCGGCGACGATGAAACCGGAAAACTTACGTTGGGTCATATTCGGTCAGTTGGATTCCTGCTGAATTATACGCGTTGGGTGTCATGATTGCGGAAGAGATGATCTCGATGTCTTGTTCATCTTGCCAGCCCAAGGGAGGGTTCCAGTCGGCGTGATTGGTAAACCAACCAAAAACCACCCCAGGCACATTTGTCATCTGTGCCTCGATTTGGAATATCCCGCCCAAGACGACATCCGGAAACGTGATTTCCGCTACGGAGAAGGTGCTCGCTGTTGGGGACTGGCCTGTATCGTGATGGAGTCAGGTCGGTTCGATGGGGCACGATACGGTGCGACTCACCCCCCGGAACAGTCAACGTTAATCCCTGCCCCCTCACCAGCTTGACATTATTTTCGCTCGCGATAGGCGTTTGTCCCGTGTATGGGTTCTGTCCGCCGGCTTGCCATCCGTGAGAGATCGTGTAGCCGGCTTCGTAGACTTGCGACATCGACGTCATAGCAGAGAAATCGGCTACATGACGGTGACCGAAGTAGTAATTTCCTCGATTGGCTACTTTGTATGCACAACTGCGAACAGATCAGTCCAAATTTCAGCTCGCTCGAGAGTTCCCATCGCGCTTACCACGTCGAGTTGTCCCGTTTGACTTTTGGAAGCACCCTTGCGTGACTACTGGAAAGGGACACGAGGCATCCGATCAGGACCGCAGAGAGTAGCAAGTGTGGACGGCACGAAATCATCTTGGAGACCGCGGGTATCGTGGGATGCACACTCACAGCTGATAGTTGACTCCCGGTTTTCACCTTCCCCCTTTATACATCCCGTCTCGCCCTCGGCAGCGATCAGATCCGCCTTAGGTGCTTGCGCCGGTCACATAGCCGATGCTTCGGCTCTGCTTGATGGCTGATTGGTGATTGATTCGATGTCAGATGAACCAACATTTCCATCAAAGCACATCGTCAAAAAGCGCTCAGATCATCCATCCCGCTGTGACCGGATACAATTTAAGCGACTCTTCAAACAATGGGTTTCAGGGTGAGACATTCAAAAAGACGGAGTAATAGGTTTAGGCGAGATCGGCGGATTCCATCACCTTCTGTATGAGCCGAGCCGAGCTCATAGCCGGTCGGAGTATCGGCAGCTTTCCGTGACTTTTCCGTGTTTGTCGGCAGATCGCTTTGCTCGCTTCATATCAGCAGCTACATCAGCTGCCAAGCATGGACAATCTCCGACCCATCGATCAGTGATGATCACCATGTCTTTCGGTTGGCAGCGTAGAGTTCAGGACGAGAGAGGCAACAGTAACACAGATGATGCTTTGTTTTTTATGTCATGAAGCCGGTAAACGCAGATTTACATATCCGTGGTGGATCTTTTCTGTCTGACGCCCTTCGCGCTGTGAAGCATGTTCGCTCTGCAAGTTTCCGGACCCCCCACATGACATCTGCGTAACGGAGCGGCAGTCATCGTTAGACGCAATGCCGGGGGATACCAGGAGCGCAGCGGTAGGACAGGCGGCATGCCCACCGAGAGTCTGACCGACAATTATTCATGAAAGGGGCCACCTTCTCCAGCCTCCTCAGTACTCCCCGTTGGGCCACTGACAACTTGCACACCTTCTCCCACAAGAGGCTTACCTTTCTTTGTCCTTTAGCCTGAGCTCACGGAGCATACGTCCGGAGCGATCTCAGGCTTCGCTGCAAGATCATTTCCATCGCAGAGCCTGATCAGATCAATCAATTTCCATCAACAAAGTCAGTCGATCCCTTTGTAGACCTGCTCAGCTCAGGAGAAAGCTTATGAAAGTGTCGCTTGATGGCTAGATGAGTTCAAGTGACATACTCGCGAGCCGATTGTCGATAGTTCTTGCGTCTTCCTTGAGTCTTTCAACCAAGCTTGGTTACTATACTCAGCCGTTCGTCGTATGAAGATTAATGAAATCATATTCTTCAAAGAAACTGTCCGGTAATAGCTCCGACAGGGGTCTGAACGTTTGCGACTCAGCCGGCTCCGTGGCGAGGACGTCAGTGATGAAGCGATCAATTCAGAATCTCTTTTCTAGTAGTTGCAAGTTCAGGAGCATACCCGTAGTCCGAAAGAAGGGAGGGTCGGCGTGCCAGTGGAGTGCTTGAAAGAAGAGTGTTCAATGGTCTTCACGGTTGATGCGACTCTGTCAGACGCATCTGCTCGTTAATATCCAGGCGAGGCGCGCGATAGGAGGACGTAACATAGGTGGCGATATGCTCTTCATGATGGATCAGCGGACCCGGCGTGGCAAACCATGCTGTGACCGAAAGCCTACATGCGAATTCTGGCATGCAATAGCTGATAGGTCGGGCTCAATCATTGACGAACACTGTGCAAAGGGACGTCCATATGCGCAAGACATACCAGGCAAGACTCGAGCCTTTGAAGCAGGCAACGGCAGCGCACAGAAGCAAGTGGAACGGGGATCAGATGCGAGATGTCTTCCTGTGTGTAAATGCCTAATGGGGTGACACCCTCGAAATGCGACTAACCGAACACGCTACATGGGAGCCGTTGCCTGAGGACCGTCCGGAACTACAGCCGACAAGCTTCGTACCTTTGCATTGCAGTTTATCTTGCTGTTTATACACACGTAGCGCGCGGGTGCAAGCCTTTCCTCCGGACACAAAGCTGGACAGCGACATCTCAATCGCTTCTGCGAGATTGTCGCGACTTCAGAGTCTGACAGTGTGTACGAAGCAATTTGGGCGCCGCGACTGCGGTACGCCTGCTTTTCTTGCCATAACGAGGTAGGAGAAGCTGTCATACAGGAGAAATTGCGATACGATAACGACTCGTACAAACAGAACAAAGAGTCCGTTCCCACTGACCACATGCGCGACATTCTGTGGCCGATTTTCCACGCCATACGTAACAGTCCATCGAGTACATCAGACCGTAACCCGACATGCCGCCGCCCTATCACACGTCCCCTTCAACACCCCCGCCCCAGTCTCCATCCTCGCCGGTTTATCATAATACGCGACGACTTTCTTGACGTACATGATCGCATCTTGCGCCGGCGGTCCCGCCGACCACCTCGGGTCCGCATTTGACCAAACGTTCACGACTAACGACGACGGATGCTCACCAGCGTATACCTTTGGCGCGTTGGTGAGGAGGGTACCGTCGAATCGGATTTCGGTCATCTTGGACGGGTTCGAGTCCGATGTGGTGGGGAACCAAGCGATTTCGTACTTGTGGTAGCCTTTGGAAGGGTCGACGCCGGCGGGGRAGGGKTGATCGCTTCCTTCGGGCGATTTTTTGCCGTCCCTGGACGAGGGATCAGTATCGCTCGAAATGACCGGATCAGAAAAAGGTCGTGGGGACTTACGAAGGTCGGTAGTTCATCATCTGTATTCCCGCGGGCTGGTAGTACGGCGACGTCTGCGTCTTCAACAATGACGCGCTGAGCATCTCGATATCAGTCTCATCGCCCCATCCAAACGATTCATCAAGCCCAGCGTCGGCATGGCTCGTGAATATGCCCATACACACGCCAGGCGTCGACGTGAGCTTTGCGGTGATCTCGAAGACGCCGCCGAGAGTTGCGTCGGGGAATTGGATTTCAGCGACGGAGAGGAACGGAGCGTCTTTGTCCTGACCTGCACATAGCCTCAGCGGAGTCCTGTACACCTCTGCGGGGAAGACGGACTCACGAGGAACCTTCAAAGCCAATCCTTCTCCTTTCTGGATTGCCACATTCTCCCTTCGTCCAATCGGAACCTGTCCCGTGATTGGATTCTCCCCGCCGGCCTGCCACCCATCCGCAACGACCCATCCCCTGTCCTCGACATGCTCGACCGTATCCAATCTCGCGAAATTGATTACATGCTTGAAGCGATAATAGGCGTTTCCTCGATTCGTGATGATGTAGCCGCAGCAAGAGGTCTGGCGTTCCGTCAGGTTGTGAGGGATGGCGGCGACGGACAGGGCAAGGTCAAAGACGAGCGCGATAGCGCAGATGATGCGAGAGGCGAAGAGCATGTTGGAACGTCAACGCCTGGTTGAGGAAGACGAGCGTACAGGTGTGGAGCTACCGAAAAGTAGGACAAGTGATACCCACGGAGAAAGGATCTGCTCGCGGAAAAGGAGAACCCTGCATGAAGAATGATCGGGCTGCCTTTATGAAGTGTTTTCTTTTGCGTTTCAGGTTGACACCATGGGTAAATAGAAGTCAACTTCAATCCGAGGCAAGAGCACGTCAGTCAAGATGGACGAAAGATAGGAGAGACAAGCTAGGCACGGGAATCAAGATGCGATATCGAGAACGGCAGTGCCAGACTGCAGCATCGTGTACAACTCGATAAGCGCAAATACACTGTCACAAAGCATCCTTCAAACGAGAGTGCCTACATGCTCACGGGCCTCACAGAGGGTCCACCGCTTTCCCTCCCCTCTCAAAGCGTGACCTTGCACGCCAACGCCTTGTTACACGTATCCTTCCACACGCCCGCCCCCGCCGCCATCTTTGCAGGTTTATCGTAATACGCCACCACCTTCTTGACGTAAATCACGGCATCCTGCGCGGGCGGACCGGCGGACCAGCGCGGATCTCCTGATGTCCAGTGGTTGAGGACGAGTGATGAAGGGTTGACCGACGAGTAGACTTTTGGCGCGTTGAGGAGTTTCCCGTCGAATCGCATTTCGGTCAGTTTCGCGGGGTTGTTGGTGGACGTGGTTGGCCACCAGGAAATCGCGTACGTGTGGTATCCTTTGCTGGGATCGACACCGGCGGGGAAGGCAGAGCTACTTCCGGCTGGTGAGGGCGTCCCATCCCTGATGTTCTGGTGGATCAGCAATTGAATTCTGATACTGAGGAAAAAAAGGACGTACGAAGGTCGATAATTCGTCATCTGGATCCCGGGAGGTTGATAGTATGGCGACGTTTGGGCCTTCAACAGCGAGGCACCCAGCATTTCGAGATCCATCTCATCGTTCCCAACTGCCGAGTCGGCATAAGTGAAGAACCCCATACACGTCCCAGGAACTGCGGTTAATCTGGAGGTGATCTGGAAGATGCCGCCGAGAGTTGCGTCTCCGAATTGGACTTCGGCGGTGGAAAACGTTCGGGCATTCTTGTCTTGGCCTGGCACGACGTATCAGTAAAGGCTTCCCTTATTAAAGAAAGGCAGACTAACGAGGAACTTTCAACGACATTCCTTCCCCCTTCACAATCCCCACATTCGCCGCCGAGCCAATCGGCACCTGCCCCGTCAATTCATTCGCCGCGCCGGCCTGCCACCCGTCCGCGACGATCCACCCTTGGTCCCGTATTTGCTGCACCGAGGTCAACTGGTCAAAGTTGATGATATGGCGGAAACGAAAGTAGGACGTCGTCCCGGCGTGCGAGACGAGGTAGCCGCATGGACAGGAGGTTGTTTGGCGGCTAGTCAGGTTGTGGGGTGAAGCGCGGGCGATAGGGGCGATCGCGATGACCAGCAGCGCGGTGAAGATCTTTACGGAGGGCAGAATCATGGTGGGTAGAATGGAGAAGACGGATCAAGTCGTCAGCTACGCTACGTGCATTATATATCTCACAAAGAACCGCTTGATAATCGCTCCATACTCACGACCACCCCTATTCAACCTCGCCAGCACATCCCGCTCCGAATCTCGTCATTAGTCTGGGGGTCCAAACAATCGAGCCGCGGTCTTCTCCCAAAGTCTAGGTCTGTCCCGAGAGCTCGAGCTGGCTTGGCAAGCAGGCACTTCCTTTGTCGAGCAGACTTCAAGGCCCCAACGACTAGTGTGAAGGTAGATGTTAATGAACGCGTATTCCCGCCTGGGGTCGTCCTGCGTATGAGTCACCCCGGCGATCGGCCATCGTGTCCGGAAGCAGGGGGCAAGGAACAAGTTGGATGTGCGACGAAGGGAGTTGAGGAGAACCAGAGTAAGAATGCGAGGCCTTTGACTGCCGCGCTGTACGGGTTCCAGGTCGAGCGCTGCAGAGAGATCATAAAAATGGCGAGGGTTACGAAGAACGGTCAGTACTGCAGAAGCGCTTCCCTCCGCGCTTCACAATTCCCTTCTCAACACTTTGCAATGTTCGTAAGAGCTTCGCAGGCGGCTCGCAGGCGGGACCGCCGAGTAATATTACAACGTCCCGGCACCTCCATCTCGGCTTCCGCACCAATTCCCGTTTCCGTCTCGTTGCTCGCATACCAAAGTCAAGCTTCACCTCGTCGTAACCAGCTGCTAATCAAGCCTTCCGGTACCCCAGAGCAAACCATGACCCTTGTTCGCATACCGATCTCCCGAAACAGGCATCTACCGGAAACCCATCAGCGCCCTAGCGCCCGGATAGACTCCCACAGACGGGGGCTCACCTTGTTTAGAATCTCATCGATCGACTGCTTCTCCTCGGGCGTGATAGTGACACCCGCCGCGCCAATGTTTTCAAGCGTTCGCGCGGTGCTGCTCGATCCCGGGATAGGGATGACCTGTCGCGGCGGGAAGATGTCAATCATCATGTTGGGAACAAGCGAGGAGGGGCGTCACCTTGTCCGACATGTCCATGATGTACGCCAACGCCAGTTGGGCGGGAGTCACACCCTTCTTTGCGGCGATCTCATTCTGTATCCCGCGATCATCAGCTCAACAATTTCGATCACCATACAGAGGGAGACTCACAACAGCATCGACGACCTTCAAGTTCAGATAGAAGCTTTCCCCCTGGAACCGAGGCTGCATCCTTCGCATATCCCCTTCCTTGAGATCCTCCGGAGATCGATACCTCCCCGCGAGGAAACCCCTTCCGAGCGGCCTGTCGATAGGCGACGAGTCAGTGCACATGTGCACAGACCATGGCAAGGACGTACGAATACGCAATGAGCGCGATCCCGAGCTCATCACAGGCTTCCAAGACTTCCTTGACTTCTTCTTCCAACGCAAACAGGGAAAGTTCGACTTCGACTGCTGCAACGGGATGGACCTGCCGATGTGTCAGTTCGAATGTCTTTCTTTGGTGCGCGGAACGTACAGCGTGGGCTTTTCGTAGGGCAGAAGCGGCAATCTCGGAAAGACTGATGTGCTGCTCGATAGGGATTAGCGGTATCCCGGGAAAGCGGGATCGAAGACGTACGGAGAAAAGCCCTTCGTTCTTGAGGGTGACGAGGTTGTTCATTGCCTCCTCGATCGAGAGCTTGGGATCCACACGAGCGGGCTGGAAAAGGGTTAATTGAGGAAATGGTGGGATGGGGGAAACAGCCTACTTCGTACAGATCGATAGTCTTCTTCCCTAAAGCTTCCTTGATACGCTGAAGATCCTCCCTCAGGTTTTCCAGACTATGCCAGAATCAGCATCCTTCCAACGCGAATGCCACAAAACGAAACCGCCACACTCACGAAGAATCCGGCCCCTGCATCAACTTTCCACCCTTCATCCCACCCTTCACACTGATCACCACCTTGTCCGCATATCCCGGGTTGGCCGCAAAGAATCGGTTCAACAGCCTCAAGTTGTCGAGTCCTCCGTCGGACGAGTTTCCGTAGAATGCACCGGAGTTGATGAACGTTGCGCCTGCGTCGATTGCGGCTCTACACCAGGGATCAGCATGCCATCGCAGAGCATGGAAAAAGAAGGATTACTTGATCGCGGCAAAGGCGTCGGCGTCGGACGGGATGTTCTCCGGGGCTGTCCAGGTCAACATCATGGCCCTTTTCCCAATTCATCAGCGTTCACTCTGGAGGATAGGGGAAAGGACTCGCCCGTAGCCGATGGCGCCGACCTTGATGTGAGCGGCGTCTCCGCCGAGGGAACGTTGTGCGATGGAAGACATGATGGCAGTGAGATGATCGAAGGTTGAAAGAGTTGTTGAAGGGGATGTGCAGTCGAGAAGGGCTTTATAAGCTCTATGTACCCTCGTGGAGCGGAAATAGCATCTCCTCAAGTCCTAGTCCTGATCGCGGATCGCCGTTGAGGTGGAGGCAATGTTGAATCGACATCTACGGTAGTTCTACGATACGGTATTGTCTGTCCGGCGTCGACAGGGAATCTGTCTGAGCTCGTTCAGCGTAGATATGCAGGAACATGTATGCGTCCTCTCCAAGGGAGGGAAGGCCCTGAAGGTGACGATGTCAAGTTGACCAGAGCAGCTTGTGCGCAAATATTATAGAAGGAGCGCGTCGTACGGTTTTTCCGTAAAGAGAGGCATCAAAGCATCTCCACCGGACGTCGGTGCAACAAGTAGGACGCAACATGCTCTACATCTCTGTGCATTCAAGCGTCCTTCTGCAGGAGACGACGATTCTTGCAAGATGACAAACCGAAATCTCCAGTTCAACAAGCTGTTCAACGAGGTAGCTAAGTTGTAGCTAACGAGGTCAAACGTCATCTCCGGATGCAAACTCCCAAGTCAGCTTCAAATTCGCTTTATCTTTGTCTTCGCTTCGATTCGACACATCGCGGACAGGTTCTCAATCTTCCAGCGTTGTCCACGACGTATCGCTTTTTCTAAACAACATGGACCCACTCCTCGTTCTCCCACCAGAACTCGTCCTGGAGATTATCTCCCATCTCCCATTATCGTCTATTCCAGCGCTGCGTAGGACGAGTCGAGAATGGAGCGAATTGATCAAGGAGAATGAAGAGGGCGTGTTTCGGAGGATGGCGCAGGGGTTAGAGGGAAGGTGTAAAGGGAAGTGTATGAGGTATGGATGGAAGACTGTCTGTAAGTACGGAATCGGTTTGCAGCATGTTGGCGATCGAAGAAGGTGATCTCGCCAGTTGAGCGAGGAAGCGGAAGGAGAAACAGTGTAGCTCTCACGTCGCTATCGTAGGACGGCCTTGATGAAGACAACGGCATGTCGATCGTGCGTGTCCGTTGCGCGGGGGCATAGCTTTCTGATCAATTGCCGTCTTCTCGTGAGACGCTGCAATCGAGGGAATCTTACGGTTCAGCACGGATCTGCATCGGACAACTGCGTCGGACTTGTCCATCATTTTGTGCAATTGAATGGCTTGAAAGAGCTGGCTCGAGAGGAAAGTGGACAGAGCAGCCGGTAACGGATCTTTCGCATCGCAAGATGCACGAAAGCCTTACTTCGAGGAAATAGGAGAAGATCATACCTCGAGCGAGAACTCTATCTCCCTCTTCTCTGCGCAACACACTAATACCCGTTCCCACAGGCCAATGCGCAGTTCAGCACAAACTCATGCGCAACGAGAAAGTCGCATGTGTCGATCATCTGATGTGGGATGAAGGCTTCATCCCGTGGCGGATCAAGGTGGATGAGGAGCGGGGCCTAGTATTCGCGTCGACGGAGGAGCAAGAGGAGGGAGATGCACGAGGTAAGTCTCAGGCCATGGCCCAGGTCAGTGGAGCAGAGGGGAAGGAAGAGTGTTGTCGGGTGATGTCGATAGGAGAGATTTCGCATTTGCTTCAGGTCCAGTGATAAGCCTACAAGAGATGGCTGCGGCTTGCGAGGACTCCCGGTACGGGTCATCGCAACGTTAATAGCGATGTGTCGACAAAAGAGAAGTACAGCAGAACGACATGGAATTGAACCTTACCGAATGTTCAGTTCTGTTGACGTCGCGTCACCGACGATTCCTTCGACTTCTGCTTCTTCGTCGATACGACGCGTTTGATTTGGATGAATCTGGAAAACTTACCTTTTTGGTCATGTCACAGAAACTCAGGGCGGCCTGCTCGTGTTGGATTTGTCGACCAAAACGATCATACAACGGATCCCCGAAATACGAGTGTACGCACATATCGAATATGATGCGGGATACCTTGTCGCGGCGGGACGAGGTGAGTCAATCGCCAACTTCGCAAGCATGACTTATCTTAAGAGAACCTGATAGGTGATAAAATGGACGTTTACCGTGCTTCAGATCCCGAGCTCCGGGAAACTCCCGCGAGCACAGCAACGAAGCCCGAAGGATCACCGTCGCGTCAACCACCTCTCTCCTGGTTCGGCGAGATATCTTCCCCGGGCTTCCGAGCGCTTCGCCTGATAGGCACGACCCTCGCAACGGGCTCCGAGACCCGGATCGAGTTATTCGGTAGGTGTTCACGAAGCGTTCAAGACTTGGTCTGATTCGTGCCGTAGACGTGCCGGCGTTGGAACTTGTTCAACGGATAGAGATTGCGCCGAGACAGATCACGATGATCATGGTATGTCGCTTACAATGACAATTCCTGGACTTGACAAATGGTATGCAGTACATCGAACTCGACGATGAATTTGTTTTTTTATGTGGGCTGGGGTATGGTAAGTTCAGTCGAGCCATGCCATCTCTCTCCGCTAACGCACCCATCAGCCGCCCCTCTACCGCAGAACATGCCGGGCAACGAAATTCCGCATCCAGAACCCATGCTCTACGTATACCGTCGCAATCCATCGCCGGATGGCGACGCATACATTGCCATCGCATTGGGCTTTGACCCTTCGTACGGCCTTATTGCATCCCAGACGCCATCACCAGATCCCGGAGAAACGCTTGACAATGATCCTCGCTTCAATGTCGACGTACCTGGCGCCAAGCCATATGCCGTTGCAGAGGTCGCGCCGTTCGAGTTGACGAGCCGAGTGAATGGGCACGATATGGTCGCGCCGTTCCGTCCCGACGTCCCGGTCGCGTAAGCGCAGGCAAACAGACTCTCGCTGGCATATGCTGATCAACTTCGTCTAGGTGTCATTACGGTACCAGAAATCTGGTGGTACTCTGCAGGAACGGCTCGATTCTCATCGTTCAGGACTACAAGGAAACATTTCATTTGCCCCGCGATCAACAGTCAAGCAAGATTTTTGGATTGACCTTGCCCTCGAACGGGCCCGAGTACTGGAATCTCGCCGTCGAAGGTGACCTTGCATACGTGACATCGGTAGGTCTTCCTTGTAATGCAGTCCCGACTGCTCGCCAAGTTTCGTCCCTCTTGCAGTATCAAGGCCGCTTGTTCGTTCCGTGGGCCGTCCTCGTCGTGATCGATCTCACCACTCTCCAGATAATCCCGCCCGCTATCACATCGCTGGATACGCTGAATTTTCCTCGGGCCTCTGCGCAAATCGATATCCGATCGTGGGATATCCCTCTGCCGAATCAGATGTCCGACACACATAGCCTGCAAGCCACGGCCGAGGGCGTCTACCTGACTGCTAAATTGACATCGATGCGTGGGCGCCATGTGGAGGATGCTGTCGCTTCCGGATGGGTCCCAGAGTTTTACCGTGAGTTATTGCGCCAAGTCTGGGGTCGATGGCTGATGTTGAGGTAAAGGTGATGATATGCGGCCTGTGGCGGACGTGCTGTGTTTGAGGTATCGACGACACTAAGACTTTGTAGCGATTTGTAGTCTCGCCAAGCGTTATCTCTGTACGCTGGTGTAGCCGACGGAAGGGTATCATTCAGGTCGTGTTGCGGAGCGCTTCTTCAGCGACGGGTTTGGCTTCGAATGTGACGACATGCGAGCCCGCTCTCTTACACTGTAGGATATGCAATGGTTGCGCGCTTAGGCTACATTCAGACCCGGAGCTAGGTCTAGGTGACTGTGAGCGTATGTTGACTTGTCCTCGAAGGACCCGTCATTTCCAACCAGATCCAGCCATCCTCTCGCACCACGTTGAGCCCGATGCTTGGGGTAAGATTGTCACCCCCTGCTCAGCCTGCTACAATCTGCATCGCGCGACAGAGAAGCTGACGGAGACAAGCGGTAGCTCGGCTCCGACCGAACTGATGGAATGAAATTCCGCTTTTCCATCAGGCCGACCGTGCGCTTCCTGCGCAACAACTCCTATCACCTGAAACGCCCGGGGTGATCGACGTCTAACGACTCCTATCCCTGAAACGCGAGAGCCGGAAAAGTCGCACCGATGTCGCGCTTCCGCCCACTCGAAATATGTGCCCAGCATGCCCAGAACTGGTGGCGTCCAGCGGTTCCCGTGATATGTCTCGATGTCGCTGTCGCTACACCGGTTACATGCTCCGGTGTGGTGACTGCAAGGTGACAGCTTGCGGAGGTGCTAGATGTACTTGCATTGTGATATGACTTCTTCCGCTATGCCATCGGGTCGCTGTCCCACCGTCGGGCGGTCCGCGAGCTGATCTCCTCCCCGGTGGCCTCTCCTTGCTGACATGGTAAGCTGTTCTATACGGCCCACAACTGGGCTCATTGGTATGACCTGATCCCGCTGATGTGGAATCGCGCTTTTTCCCCTGAAAGCGGAGTTTGAGCTCATGGCACTTGTCAGCGGCCAAGACGCGGTCCTGTTCACGGAAGCAAAGCCCCGCGTTGCGGCTTTAGCGAGCCGGATGTTGAATTGGCTATAATGTTTGCCATCAGCTTTCCAGCTGCTGCGCCGTTGGCTTCGTCAGCTGATACGTTCCAGATCTGCAGGCTATCCGTGCTGCCCCAAGGGACAGTTTTCGGGCCAAAGTGATGTCGACCGTAGCGAGACACCAGTACCTGGTCCTCGGGGCAAGGGACCACCCGAAAAAAAAGTTGGAGAGCCGGAAAATTTCGAGCGGCAGCGTCAGGTTTCTGCTTCATCATGCGACAAACGCTCCGGAATTGCTGTAGGCAAATATTTGTGGATGAATACGGTGTATATGGTAAGCTCCAACGGTCTCAAGTCATCCTTGCCATCGAGTCACCAACGGACACTCTATAGATATAGACGTTTGCTATCGGTCTGTCACTCGACTCGCCATTCGACTTCAGTAACGTGCCAAACATCTGAACTTTGGTTGAAGAGAAAAATCCTTACTGGCATTCACTTTCAAAACGGATCACCTCAAACACAGAGCATCAACCTCGACCGCAAGTATGCAAGCGGACAACGCATCGACCATCGATTCGATCCGCAAGGAGAAGAACCTGAACGAAGATGGTCTCGATGCGCAGGTGCGCGGCCCGTCACCGACAGGCGTGAAGGACATTGAGGACGCCGTCTTTGGTGCGATTGGAGAAGATGGACCGAACTACCGCAATGTAAGTAGGCTGCGTGTAGCGATCCCAGCGTCAAGGCTGACGGGAGCTTCTAGTTGGGCTGGACAGGCGCAAGTATCGTCATGGTGAAAGTGCAGGTCGGCCTGGGCGTGCTTTCGATCCCGGCGACTCTGCATACGCTTGGTATCGTTCCAGGCGTGATTCTCATGTTGGTGATTTGCGGCATGAACACTTGGTCGGATTGGGTCGTCGGTGATTTCAAGCGGAGACATCCGGAAGTTTGTGAGTAGGGTTCTGTGTTGACGAAGACCTTGAACTGACGTCCCTTTGTAAAAAAGACAGCGTCGCCGATGTAGGGTACATGTGGTTCGGCCCCATCGGCCGTGAAGTCTTCGGCGCCATCTACTGGATCTTTATGGTCGCCGTCGTCGGTTCATCTCTGCTCTCTATCAGGTAAGTCTGGTCGCCGTCCCCTTCTGATCATGGTGTCTGACCGGCCCTGTAGTATCGCCCTCAATGCCATGAGTATGCACGCCGTCTGCACGGCCGTGTTCGTCGTGGTCGCGCTGGTCATCACCTTCATCTTCGCATCCATTCAAACCCTCGACAAGATCGCATGGTTGACCTGGAGTGCTGTCTTTGGCTTGGTCGCAGCTCGTGAGTTCGCCCTTCTCGCTTTGAAGAAATCAAGACTCATTTTTGAATTGCAGTTCTCGTCGTCACCATCGGTGTCGCCGTGCAAGACCGACCGGCGGATGCCCCTCCCACCGGTATCTGGGAAAAGGATCTCCGCGTCTTCGGTCAGCCCAGTTTCCTTGCCGCCATGAGCGCCGTCGCCCAGCTTGTTACCGCTTTCGCCGGTGCCCCCGCCTTGTAAGTATACACTCACTGGTGGCCGAATCCGGAGATTGATCCTTGCTGTGTTCAGTTTCTCCATCGCCGCTGAAATGCGAGACGTCCGACTGTTCAACCGATCCCTGGCCTGCGCCCAGATCTTCATGATCTCCCTCTACCTGTCTATCGGTATCACAGTCTACTACTACTCCGGACAATACGTCGCCAGTCCGGCTTTGGGTAGTGCAGGTGTCTTGCTCAAGCGAGTTGCATACGGTGTAAGTTCGGTCGATGTCTGTGATTCCGGCTCTAGCTCATCTGCCTTTCCCCGCAGATCGCCCTCCCGGCCTTGATCGTCACTTCGGTCATCTACGCACACGTGAGTAGTTCGATGATAGGTAACCGAGTTGTGCTAAATCATTTCCTTCAACCAGTTGCCCGCCAAATGGATGTTTGTGCGAGCTCTGCAAGGCACGGCCGACCTCACCAAGAACACCGTCAAGCACTGGGTGTACTGGCTCGGTTCGGTTTTCATCGTCGTCGTTTGCGGCTACATTTTGGCCAGTGCGGTTCCCGTTTTCTCGGGATTGCTCGGTGTTATCGGTATGTCATTCTTGCTCCGCTTCGTGCGTCCATGTTGTTGATCGTTTCGGACAAAGGCGCGCTCTTCTGCTCCTTCCTCTGTATCACTCTCATGGTGAGTGCCTTCTGGAGGTTCCCAGACTGTTCGGCGACTGATTGACATCGTTTTTCAGGGCTTTATGTGGATGTACGACCACTGGGCCGAGAGAAAAGTCAACAAGTCGTGGAAATATCGACTTTTGTTCGCCTTCAACGTCTTCCAGATCGTCGGAGGTACTTTCATCATGGTAGCAGGCGTAAGTAATCTCCAACCGATTTCCGGGATAGCCAGCTCATTTGACGCGTTTTTCTAGACCTGGGGCAGTGTCATCGAAATCCGAGACGCCTACAAGCTCAACGGCGGTCAGACGCCCTTCGGATGCGCCGACAACAGTAACTCCGTCAAAAACGAGTAAAGAGACATCGTTTTATCCTTTGGAGGGGATAAAATCGACGTCCCTTGCACATCGCGGCGCTTCAGTCGCGGTGCAAGGAGAGCATCATAGGTTTGAGCATTTTAATCGCATATAGATTGACTGGTATACAGTATCTTGCATAGCATACGACCGACAACATTTGTAATATATAGCATTGCATCTTGGTTGCCACTATGGCATCTAGCATTTCAGGAGCAGCTTGACGGTTAAATTCGATATTGCGGCTTTCTACTCAGGGCCTTTGATCTTGCGGAGCAGAGCATGTGACGATATATGACCCTGTCTTGTACCCTTTTTGTCCTATGGCAGTGTCAAAAGGCGTCTCAGGAGTGTCCATGGCGACAAAGGCGAAAGGCCTCAGCGCAAGTGAATAGCGGCTCAGCTTGCATGCGAGTTCTGACTGTGCGGAAGCGAAAACGAGTACGCTGTCTTACAATACGTCTCGAGTTGTAGAGTCGTATTACACCATCAATGTTTTGTCAATATCCATTCTCGATTCTCCAGAGAGCTATCATGAGTCGTCCCCGCCACTCGCCACACTCGCCTATCCAATTAGCCTGTCAATCACACCGCAGCCATCTGCATCCCGCCGCTCGAAACGCGCATCCACGACACCTGTTGCGGCACTGCCGTCGAAACCCGGGATGACCTGCTTTTTCGCCGACACATTCGCGATTTGGAAGCCGTGGCATCCTCTTTGACTGGCGATCGCGATGGTGTCACTTGCGATGCGACGATGCGGCGATGGCGCGAATTTGCGTTGGCGGCAAGGGAAAAGGGCAAATTAGCTTCTATCAAGACTCGAGACGTTCGATGACGGACTCCGTCTTGCCAGCTGGACTGGAGTACCCATGCCACTGGTGCAAAGGATCTCGAACGCTGGAGTCGTACGGGATGCATTCGCAATCGACATGGATACCGTCAAGAGCATCGAGGACCGCTTTGACGCGGAATCGCGTTCAAGTTGATGACTTTTTGCGAGAAGGATGTCACCAAAGCCGCTTTCAAGGGAAATCGCTGCAGGGGGGATGCTTTCCGAAGCATATATGTAGGTGGAAGCGTGACATTGCGAGTAAGCCTATCATTCCACCTTCTGTTGACGATGTGTTCCTGCGCGAAGTCGAATAGTTGACTGATCTATGGACGTTGCGTATGCTATAGGTATCTTTGAAGCATGATATCGATGGTATCTACTATAATAAAAGAAAACGAAACACGACTCGAATCTACTGGATTCGCACATCTAGCGATTGCCGACAAAGCCCTCCACCTACCGTCCTCCCATCCGCCATGCATCCACCACACCTTATACGGTCACGGTACACGCCCGTTCCCTCTTACACGTGTCCTTGGAAACGACCGCACCGTTGCCTAACTTGTTCGGACGGTCATAGTACGCGACAACCTTTTTGATCGTCAAGTAGGCATCTTGCGTAGGCGGGAGTCCACTCCAGTTCGGGTCGCCGTTGGTGGAGTGCTGAAAGAGGAGAATTTGGCTGTTTACGGCGGGGTATCAATGAAGAAGCGTGTTGTGGTGAGTGGCTGGTTTTGGAGAGCAATCGATGAGGGAGGGGCTTACTGTTTAGGCCCGTTCAACAGTTTTCCGTCAAGTCGGTATTCCGTGTTTCGAGCGGTGTTGCCGCCGGAGACGTTCGGGTACCAGCTCATCGAATAGGTATGGTATCCCGTGCTTGGGTTGACGCCGGAAGGGAAGGCTTGGGATGTCGCGGCTCTTGCTCCGGATCTGAAACATCGTGAATTGTGAGTGTCATATCTTGCTCGAATCCCTCGAAACTTACTTGGCTTCGTAGTGAACCATATTCATCCCCTGGGGCAAGGCACTGGTCGCCTTCAACAGCGATGAACCGAACATTTCAATAGATTGGGCATCCTGCCAGCCAAGGTTTTCGGTGACATAAGTCTGGCCGTTCGCATGATACATCATGAAATTCATGTGTGTTCCTGGGACGCCAGTCACTTTTGCGGTGATCTCAAAGGTACCGCCCTTTCGATGGCGGTCAGCATGGTTCGACTCCGAAGGGAGAGGGAAAAGGCTTACGAGGAAGATGTCGGGAAACATGACTTCGGCCGCGGAAAAGCTTCGAACGTCGCGGCTCTGGGCTGAATAAGGAAAGAGTTAAACGCTATTTGTTCAGTCTACGGAACGTAGCTTACCAGGTACCTTCATTCGCAAGCCCTCGCCCTTGATCAACTGCGCATTGTCCTCATTCGCCACGGCTACCCGTCCGGTCGACGGGTTCGCGGCTCCGACCTGCCACCCGTGCGAAATTTCCCATCCGGCGGTGTATACACTGTCCATCGACGACAATGCGGAAAAATCGATCTCATGCTTGTACCGATAGTACGCGGAATTTCGATTCGATACGATGTACCCGCAGCATCCGCTTTGAGGCGTACCTGAAGGTGTCGGCTTTTGAGGGACTTGAGGCGGCGGGGGAGGCTCGTTGGGGTTGTAAGGAGTGTCAGTGGCTAGAGTCGACCCGAGGCATGCCATGGCGAGGAGACCTTGAACGAGTGTGGGCTGCATGGTCGGCGGACGGTGGGCGCGAAATGGACAAGAGGCGGGAAAGGGGCAGACGGGATGACGCGGAAATGCTTTCTTGAGTCATCGCCGAGCGCATGCCTATATACCGATTCCGAAGGGACGATTGCTCATGCTCTTAAGCAAAGGAAGCTCAGAGCGTTACGAATCGACGTTTGTTGTTGCTGAAGCGACTTTGGCTCAATGTCGCTTCCTTGAGCGCTCGACGGACATGAAACACGGCTTGAAACGCGTTTCTCCTGAAGATTGAAGCGTGGTTTGTTGACCTTTCATGCCTTCGGGGGGACAACGGAAGAAGGGGTCACGGGTTCCCGGTGACCGAGTAATTGCTGGGCCAGACGCCTTTCGCTGCCATGCGTCGACTTTACTCACCAGCTCATTCACCGGTGTTCGCCGAAACGGCCCTTTCAACCGTGTGATGTTCTGCGACACAGCCTTGGGCGACCTTTGTTTCCTTCGGCAGGAAGACCCGACGACGATGCCGATGATGCCCAAACCCGAGGTCTTGGTTGATGCCTCCAACGATTACCATCACTTGGTTGATGGGTTGATGTTGCTAATTTTGATGGACATTGCCGTACAACTCAGTCGCATCCCGGGACCTTCTCCTCCAAAGGCTTTGCTGAATTCAAGGCTTTGGGTCCAGCCTTTCATCGTCATTCCGATTGATCAAGAGTTTACACTCGTATGCGCAATAATGAATGAGTCACGGCATGTGGCTTGACTGTGTCATCTAAGGCTAACGTGGTGCTTCATCGAGTCGAACGACTGTCTGGGCAGTGGGATACCCCCATCATCTTGACCGAATACGTACTTGATCGCGGCATCAATCAGCTGTAATACACTTCAATAACCTATAGTCTTGAACCTCAACTCCTTCTGCCGCCGATAATCCCACCTGAACGGCTCCACCTCACCCCACCCACACTCGACGTCTCCATCAGCCTCGGCCGTCAAACTCAACAGGTAATTCTCATACAGAAACTCATACGGAAACCCAAAGACATATGCGCCCCTCACCTGCTCCGTATACCGCTTCTTCTTCTTCTCCGCGGAGGGCGGGGCGTCTTGGTATTGCACCGTCGGGTCACGCGGCGTATCTGGTGGCGTCGGCGGTTCGTGGATTGGGTTCGAGGGGATTTGCGGGTGCGATGGAAAGTGGGGCAGGCGACCGGCCCAGAGGAGGGCGACGAGGTGGGATTGGATCTCGAATAGGGGGAAGGGAACGACTTGGTATGCTGTGCGGGTGTCAGCGTTGCTTGTGAAAAGGGGGTGGGGAAGGGGGTGGGGAAGGGGGAGACTTACGAAGTCCGATCAATGCCATGGATCGATCGTTGGCGAGGAATAACATCAACTCGTCCATCTTTGACATTCCCAAGCCTTGCAATCCTCCCAGATCCTTGCTGTCCGTCATTATAACATCGACACGTTCCACCGTTTTGTCCAGCACGCGCGCCTCGTCGCGACTCCATGGATGATCGGAACGCTTGAAGAATGGGTAGTAGTATAGGTAACCCGTGGCGAAGATGATCACGTCGATATTTTGCAAAGTCGAGCCGTCTTTAAAGTAGATCAAACCGTCGTCGATCCGCTCGATCAAGGGCCGCTGTTCAATCAGTCGTAACCACGGTCGGGAATCATCGTCCTCGTCGGCGGCAAGACCAGAGGTGAACATGTTCGGAGTCTGGGAGGAAGATTGGTATACCCTGATCGTGCGCTTTTCGTCGATCGTGGGGTGGATCCCAGGTGAGTTCGCAGCGGCGGCGGGAGAGGTGTCGGCTGCGCGCGGGGGTTTGTGGGACGTCATGCTTTCGGGGAGGACAGAGGCCGGGAGGTTGACAGACGCGAGTTCGCGGGCGATATCTGCGCCCGAGGCGAATGAGCCGACGACGAGGACGCTCTGTGTCGCTGCATCAGTCGGGAAATGGGGAGATGGAGCAAGGTTTCGGACAGACCTTGCCGATGAACTCTTCTGGTTGGCGGTACCACCTTGAATGCATGATCTGCCCCGTGAAAGTACTATTTGTTGGAACACAATCAGCCGCGATGACGCCGAGAATAGAAACGTACGCACCCGAGTCCCGGGATTTCCGGTATACTAGCCTTTTCGTAATGCCCATTCGTGACACTCACGAAATCAAACTCCTCCTTTGCCTCTTGACCGCTCGTGGTACTCTCCACGACCCACGACGATCCCGCGGCCTGCTTGTAGATACGCGTGACGGTCGTCTCGAAGCGTATGGAAGGGATCAAGTCGTTCGAGACCGCGTAGGAGCGGAGGTAGTCTTCGACGTGGTGTGCGCGTGGGAAGAGCGGCGCCGAATCGGGGAAGGGGTGGGATCTGTAAGCCATGAGTTGCTAGAGATCTGGGTCAGCTCAACAAGGCGAGCGGGAAGGATGCGCAGTGCTTACCTTTGGCAAGTTTGTTCGGAGACCTGGGTAAATGGGACTCGGTAAGACCCCTGGTTCCGCAGGGATGATACGAGTGGTATTCGTTTCCGAGTCAGCGTTGACGATATAGTTTCCTGCTTCCGGGTCCTCCAGCCTTCCAGGGAAGGGCATCAACGATTGTTCTCCCAGCCGACTGGGAAGCTCACCAGACACCACCGACATCCCGCCGAGCCTCGAAGACGACGAGTTCAACCCCTGGCCCTTGCGGAATACGGAACGCATCGAGTACCTGCTTTGCTTGTGCGAGACCGGCCGCTCCGGCACCGATGACGGCGATCCGTGGAAGAGGCATGGTGGCTCGTACGAGATGTGTGAGGCTCGAGGTGTTGATGTGGAAAATGTTCAGCCCAAGATGCCGGAAAGACGTCGAGCCCCGGGAGAAGCGCCGTTGATCGAGATCTGCGACATGGCGGGATCCCATCGGTCCGGAAAGGGAATATCTGGGAGTTCGATTATTAATTAAAGCTCTAAAAGCACAAAGCCAAGCATAGATGCACCCTATATCGGCGAAAATGGGCCAGAATCTAAATCCGGATATCAAGCTGGAATCGCTGCAAGCTGGAAGATGCTTGAACCCGCCACGTCGCTCGACTCATCACTCGGAAATACAATCCTCTTCCACCACCATGACTGCCAACCTCGAATCCCTTCGTCAGACGTACGCCAAGGCGGGCCAAGAACACGTCTTTACTTTCTACGACAAGCTCTCCGCCGATGATCGGCAATCCCTCTTGAAGCAACTCGCCGGGATCGACGTCGAGCGCGTGAACCGTGTTTGGCACACGGCCATCAAGGCCGAACAAGAGGAGAAGGAGAATGCGGAGCGGATGAAGCGTGAACCCGAGGCGGCAAAGGATTCGATTCAGCCCTTGCCAAAGGAGGCGATGGCGTCGCTTGTCCCGACTTCGGGAGAGGACAAGGCGTCGCGAGAGCAAGCGGACAAGTGGAGGGACATCGGAGTTGACGCGATCCAGGAGGGCCAGGTGGCCGTCTTGCTCATGGCTGGGGGCCAGGGCACGCGTCTCGGTTCGTCCGCGCCCAAGGGATGCTATGATATCGGATTGGCGAGCCACAAGAGCCTGTTCCAGCTTCAAGGTGAACGAATCCGGAAACTCGAACGCTTGGCCAGCGGAGGGAGGATCCCGTGGTATGTGATGACGAGCGGGCCGACGAGGAAGGATACCGAAAAGTTCTTCGAGGAGAATGGATTCTTTGGGTTGAACAAGGAGGATGTCGTGTTCTTCGATCAGGGTGGGTTATTTGTTTCACGTCTCTCCGCGTCAGCTCATCTTTCCGTACAAAGGCGTGCTTCCGGCGCTTTCAAACGACGGTAAAATCATGCTCTCGAGCCCGAACAGCGTCTCCGTCGCGCCAGACGGCAACGGCGGACTCTACGCCGCTATCCGTCAATCCCCGATCAGCACCCGCCCCGACTCGACCGTCCTCCGGGACATGCACGCCCGCGGGATCCGATACATCCATGCGTACTGCGTCGACAACTGTCTCGTCAAGGTGGCCGATCCCGTGTTCATCGGGTACTGTATCGAGAAGCGGGCCGCGTGTGGCGCCAAGGTGGTCAGGAAGGAGGATCCGCACGAGAGTGTCGGTGTGCTCGCGATGCGGGACGGCGCGTTTTCGGTCGTCGAGTATTCCGAATTGTCAAAGGACAAGGCGGAGCAGCGGGACCCGGAAACGGGAGAGCTCGCGTATCGCGCAGCGAATATCGCCAATCACTTCTACACGCTCGATTTCCTCGACCAGGTGGAATCGATGGAGGCCCACATGGCGTTCCATATCGCGCGCAAGAAGATCCCCACGGTCGACCTCGCGACGGGCGAAGCGATCAAGCCGGACTCACCAAACGGAATGAAGCTCGAGTTGTTCGTGTTTGACGTCTTTCCGTTCACCAAGGCGCTCGGCGTGCTCGAGGTCGAACGGAGGGAAGAGTTTTCCCCGTTGAAGAATGCCCCGGGCAGCAAGGGCGACAACCCAGAGACGAGTCGGCGGGATATCTATGCGCAGCAAAAGAGGTGGCTCGAGGCCGTCGGTGCCGAGGTCAAGGAGGGATGCGAGGTCGAGATCAGCCCGCTCGTCAGTTACAACGGCGAAGGTCTCGAGGAATACCGGGGCAAATCGTTCGAGGAGTCTTGTCAGCTGGACTGAATGACTTGTAAAGTTCTTGTATACAACCATGGAAAATTCGAATACAACAAGGTTTGAAACAGTGTCATTCCGTGCCGTGATCTACGGCGATACCCAAGATGAAGCGTCGACCGAGCGCGTCGAGTTGCAAAACCCGCTGGAACTCTGTCCAGCTCGGTTGTGCGTCCGGATGATGGCTAGGCGAATAAATGACAAAATCTTCGGCTTTCATAACCAGTGTCCGGAACATGAACCCCAGCATGAAGGACAAGGCGACGGCGAGTATGACAAGTAGAGCGCGAGGCTGTTGGCTGGTGGTGATGTTCGGCAAGATGATGCTCTCGACCGGAGCAATGCTTTCCTCGCTGACGGGAACCTCTTGGATGACATCTGTCGGCGCTTGAGCCGGCTCGGCGGCCAGCTCGGGCTTCTGTGCGGCAGGAGACGGGAACCCGGAGATGGGCCAGCTGAAGCGGTTCAAGCTGACAGGTTGAGTGAGGTATCGATAGATCGAGTTCATTCGAACTGGCGGGGCAGGCGGAACTGGAGCCTTGGGTGGCACCTGAGTGGTAGTATTAGGCAAGACCTTTGAACGATAGACTTGGGACTTACAGAAGAGATTGCAGCGCTGTCAGCTGTTGGTCCAGATTCTACATTCACTGCATTCCCATGGATCTCCTCTCCAGCGGCGTTCGAGGCAGTCACGTCCTGCAAAAGACAAGCATCAAAAGCCAGAGGGGCGACGATGGAGCCTTCATTTTCCGCTGCCACGCTATTATGACCGTCGCTCGTCAGTGAGCAAGGGCATACGTGACCATGCAGAACAGACTCACACTTGTAATCGAGGCCACTCTGCCGCAGGCGGTTGCGGCGAAAGCGGGCCCTGCAAATTGTCGCGGACTTCTATTGGCCGGCCGTAGTGCATAAAAGGGTGATCCCCAGGCGTGGCGCGGCGTTTGATGGAGAGACGCAAGAGACATGGTGCTGAAATTTCTGCCTCCTCGAGCGGTCGCTCCTGGTCGCCCAACGGATGCGCTGTTCGATGACCTGGATCCCCAACCTTGATAGAGTAGACATCATTCTCGTTTAAAGCACTCCGCAGCACCGGCGCCGGAGCCTTGTCGACGTGTAGCTGCAGGTCTTTACGTTCCCCTTTGCCAAAGTCGCCGGGAAGGGTGACCGGAATCGACCCTTCTGTCGGCAGTATCTTGCAGTCCATCGTAATATCAAAGCAAGCGCCGCCATTTCGCTCGAAAACTACTTCACAAAGGGGCGGTGCCGGTCGATGAAGCTTTGTCCCCGCGAGATGAGATAACGGGGACCGAATTCGAGGCAAAGATCCAGCAGGTGAAGAAGACACTTTGCCCGGACGTTCTGGCAGCGAGAAACCGGTCCCGTTTGTCGGAAGGACGCTCCCACTCGCAGGCGGTCCGCTGACGTTGTCGCCGACTTTGGCTTCGGTTGATTCCTCGGTATACCATTCCCGAGGAAAAGCGGAACGCCCTTCTCCAGAGGCAGAATGCGGATGCAGGTATAATACGCATTCGTAGCTGCCATCAATAAAGCACTGTGATTTCAATAATGTCGAGTTTACGTCTGGCGATTGTATGGTGTATGCGCTGCGTTGCGAGCTTTGCCGGGCATGAAGCATTTCCTTGGCAACGACGAGTCGATCCTTTGGCGTCTTTAGCATGGGCAGCGACGCCAAAGTGTTTTTGAGCAGTTTTTCGATCGCGCTCAGGCGCTGGGGTAGCGCGGCATTTGCAAGGTTGTTGGCCGCCAGGGGCAGGGAGCCAAAGTCGACGGCGGTCACATACATGCAACGGGTACTTGGCACTGGATAGTGGTCGTGGGAGTAGGGATCCAGCGTTTCGAGAATCCAGCCTTCGAGTACGATGTTCCCGATTCCATAAGCGTTCGGATTGAATCGGTCTGCGTTTTTCATCAAGTTGCTATGATCAAAGTTGGACGTTGATACGTGAAACGTAAGGGTGGCATTGGGCGTAGCCGAGGTCGCGCTGAGGGGAGATTTCGACCCAACGTCGTCCCCCTTGACGGTCATGTTGGCCGTGAGGAAGCCTCTCGGACGCAATGGAAAAGCCATACTTTGCGCCATCCAATCGACGGTCACGCCGTTTCCGTAGCTCTGTAGCGTATTGACTTCGATCAATTTCGCGTCCCAAACGCGGCGGTGGTCTGCATTCTTGATGACGGAGATGATTTCGGGAGCGGAGAAATTTTGGATGATCCGGCTCGAGCGGTAAACCGGGATACTTTGGGAAACAAAGGGTAGCGTCTTGCACTCGACGATGCCGCCTGGTCCTTTGGATACCTGCTGCCATTGAGCGTCGCTGCTCGTCGTCTCGCTGAACCGATCGACGTGAATGCGGAAGAGCTGCTCGAAAGCGACGCCAAGTGCGTCGATGGGCGACCTCTGCGCCAACTCGGTCTGCGTGTCTGATAAAGGCTTGGCCAAGAAAATGTTTCGGGATGACTGAGCGGCGCTGCTGTAGATGCTCGTCAGCGGACTCGAGAATCGGGACCAAACGTTCGAGGCGACGACGGGGGACATTTGCGGTATCTGGCCGGCGGGAAGGTCGGGTGTGGAAAGCACGTCCCGGAGACTGCTCGAGGTCGCCTGCCTGCGCAAGACCGGCAGCGCCGGCGGCTGGTCCAGCGGCCGCCGGGTAGGTTTAGATCGCTTTTGTTTCCTCATCAGCTGTAATTCGGATTCCGGTAGCTCCTCGCTATCCACCGTCGCTGGACTTCCATTAACCGAGAGCGGAGATCGATCTCGCTTATCCTCCACCTGCCGCTGACGAAGCGTAAGAGAAAAGGAGTCCGAGGTGCTAGGTTTGTCGTGAGTGATGGTGACCCACAAGCCGCCACCGGCTTCGGCCAACTTGTGCCGGCGCAACGCTGTCACACTGCGCGGGGGCGGATCGACCACAAGATCAACACCGGACGACCAATACTTGTCGGTATCGCAGCGGAGTGTGCATTGAATGCTTTGTGTCCGCTCCTCCACCAACAACGTCGGCGTATCGAGCGGTGTCACAACGGGCGTATCCAAACGCGGCGTCTCCGCTACCAGGTGTGCCGGCAGCGCGGCCGCCTTTTTCGATGCCGATACGGTCATCCATGCCGTTGCGGGTTCATACGTGAATCTGAGTATCTGCTTTGGCAGGTCAAACTGTGCCTGTACCAATTGCGCGCCCTCAAGCCTTGCTATGGCGGGCGGCGCACCCGACTTGATGGCGAATTCTCCGAGACCGCTGACCGAGGTGATCAACGCTTGCTGCATGGCCGCCTTGGTCGTCCACCCGCGTGGATCGGCCTGTTCGATCAAGGTGACGTGTACCGTGTTGGGCGAGAGCTTTTCGAGGGACCAGCCTTGGAGCGCGATAGTCTGTCTAATGGAATGCGGTTCGTCCGGCGCCGGCAGATCGGAGAATAATGATGTGTCGTCAACGGATAGGCCAAAGATATGAACACTGTCTGGGCTCTTGTAGGTCGTTCGCAGGAACAGCGCATCCCTTGCCCTATTGGATAATATCAGCGAGGGAGTGCAATTGCCTCGGCCGAGAACTTACGCCATGGACTTGCCCGCACGATGATGCACATGCCACAGCTCGCTCATCTCATTCACATGCTCGAGCAACTCGGCCTTTTCAAACGTCTTTGACCACGCCGTCCGAGTCCCAAAGTTGCTCAGGATCGCCCATAGATCGAGCAGACTGACACCGACGAACACGGCCTCAGCGCGGTAGACGAGCAGGGTAGGGTCGATCGAGTCGAGTTGGTGGACGGTGACGCCCTTGCTTTCCGATATCTGGCGCCATTTCGCGTCAGGTTCTTGTAGGAACGAGGTGAAATCTACCACACGATCAGCACCGCACCTCACAAGCGGTAATCACCATTCGACGTACAGATATAATTCCTCCGGATCAACGATCCTATGCTCTTTTCCTGCGCCGGACTCCGGCCCCTCGCGCGCTTCTGGCTTCGAGCGAGCATCAACGACGGCTGCTTATGCAGCGCGACATCGATTCCAGAGAAGCTCCTTAAGGTGCCGGAACGGGAACGGGCTTTGTAGCTGCTCGCATCGGGCGGGACGAGGGACGAGTCGAGGGTAAAGTCGCTGAATGTGCTCGCCGTGTCGTCGATTTGTCCTGGTGAGAGCTGATTCGTCGCAGGTGGAGAGGCACGGGAGGAGGTGGTGGTCATGAGCGCACCGTTGAGCCAGACGTCACCGGCGTTGCCCGAGGTGCGTTCGACTGTTGCATGGATCCGGATGAGATCGTTTGCGTGGCGGGGCTCAGCGTGGTCAATGTGAAGCTGGAGTGTGTCTGCAGCGCGAAGGAAGAGGGTAGGTTTCCATGGTACGGGTGAAGAATCGCCTGAAGATCGAAGGTGCAGCTGAATGTCCCAGCTGTATTTCGCATTCATTTCCAGGACGACCGACTTGTCCTTGCCATCGCCGTTATTCTCATTTGTTGTCTCCGGTTGCCCCGACTCGATTCGCGTGGTTGATTCTGGGACGACCGCGTAATCCAATCCCAAGAGCGATCGTATAGGATCGTACCGCAACCCATGAATCGATATCTGTTTTCCGTACCCGACGATTCCGGGGATGACTGCTTTCTCACTCGTTACGAAATCGACAAGACCCACGAGCAGGGACGGAAGGTGCTGCGGGACGCTGACGCCGACGGCCCACGTGCCGTGGGGATTCCAGTTCCAGAAACAGGTAATCTTGAGCACGTCCTCTGCATTCTTTGCGGGATGTTCATGCGACGGTTTTTGTATTTGAACACACCATGCTTGAAGTTTGACGCTGGCGCGGACATAGGGTGGTGCGGGGCGGAGGTAGGCCGGTTCGTTGGGTAGGCGAGGGAGGGAGGTGGAGATGTCGATCAGGGAGGAAAAGTCTTCGTATGTTCGGGCGATGGTGATTGCGTCGCGAGGACTGGTCAAGCAAAGGAGGAGCGAAGCGAGGGTGGAGAGAACAAAGTGAAGGCCCGCGTGAGGGATTGGTGTAGATTGAACCGATTGCAATTGAGGAGTGAGCAACACGACAGGAAGCAAGGTGGAAAGAATTAGCGATGTACCAGAAGGAACCGCTTCAACGTACCTCGACGGCCAACCAAGCTTATACCTGACCGAATTTATCCTCGTATGAACGTCCAGCAGATCCAGCGTGTTGGCATCCTGTACCAACTTTTGCCCTACACGACTCATATCAGTCCTGGTTCGCCGGTGTTCAAGGCCGGACTTACAATGACTCCACGCTTCGGGCGTATCGATCGCCCTCGCAAACGTCTCGATACTGACCCCGCGTTCGCCAAAGTATGAGAGTGGGAGCTCGAGCGTTGCACGATATGTGTCTCCGGTCTTGGACGCGCGACGATGCACAACGACGTCGCTCGTCCGAGGCTGAAGACTCGATACGTCGGGAAAGGGGTATCCTTCCGCCGATGCGGGGGCGGGTCTCGCAACGGTGGGCGTCGTCCCGGAGGATCCAGGTTGAACGAGTTTCCAAGATTTGGAACCGGCAGAAGCGACGAGGTGTTTGAATTCACCGACGGCTTTGGTCAAGGCGGACTCCCACGCTTGATTGAGCCTGTATGGGAACGGGTTTAACGATGCGTCTTCGCGGTGTCAAACGGGGACGTACGTAGATCCGTCGGCGAGCTGTGACATGGGAGGAGCATGGATCTGGGGAATGAAGTTGATCAAGATGGATGCCAGATTACCCCAACTGATGCATATTCACACTCGACGCACTCTACTTTCGATCGCCTGATTCGTCACCGCACATGAGGATGAGGATGATACTGCTATCCTTCTCCCTACCTTGTCTCTCCAGTTACACCATCCTTTCCCCCTCGCAGACCTACACACGGCGCTGTCCAAGGAACCTCCATGTCCGCCAACTAGACGACAGCAACAGGAATCGCGATGCAGGGACACGTGCCGTTTCCATCGCAAGCGGCGCAGACGGATCCGTCGATGGACGACAAGACGGAATCTGCGAGAAGCAGGGGTTTGGATGTCGTTGAGCCGAGGAGGAGGACGGATTCCGGGGCGAGTGCGAGTCCGAGAAATGGGAGGGATAGTCCGTCCTCGCCGTCGTTTGGGTCTCGGAAACGCGGTATGTTCAGCACGGGTTTTTACCCGGACGTGAATGCTGACGGGGTGGAGACAGCACCCACGGATCCCCGGTACAGACGCTACGCCCAACAAATCGACAAGTGCCTCGCCACGTTTGGAGACGTCACCGAATGGGCAGATTTTACCGCTTTCCTCGCCCGCTTACACAAGGCGATACAACTTCCCGCGGGAATCACGTTCCCCTCTCCGGCGGACAGCATCCCGGAAATCCCGCACAAGCTCGTTATCGCAAAGCGTCTGGCCCAGGGGCTCAACCCGGCCCTGCCGAACGGCGTGCATCAGCTCTCGTTGAGCGTTTATCGCGAGGTGTTTACAATGCTGGGACCGGAAGGACTGGCGAGGGATCTGCAGATCTGGTCAGCGGGCTTCTTGCCGTTCTTTCAATACGCCGCGGAAGGTGTCAGACCTCAGGTCTTGGAGATCTACGAAACTTTTTACCTCCCACTCCAAGGACGACTGTCTCCTATCGCCAAGGCTCTGGCGATCTCGTTGCTTCCCGGCATAGAGGAGGAGACGGGGGACCACCATGAGCGCGTGGTGAGACTCCTCGATGCCATCGCGGACGCCGTCGGCCCGGGGTTATTTCATCAGTGCTTGTTTTTGATCCTGATTACGCATCCGGGATCAAGGCTCTCGGCGATCAACTATCTCAATCGTCGACTGGCGCCGATCCTTGCCGCGGAGAGGGATGATCCGCAACAGGGGGAAACGTTCCGACGTGCGGTCGGGATGGATACCGGGTTGATCGTGCGTGCTTGTGTGGCCGCCGTCGGGGATGAGAATGTGCTCGTGCGAAGGGGAGCGTTGGATTTCGTGATTGGAGGGATTCCAGTGACGCGTCTCCTATCGCATTTGTGAGTCGCGTCTGGCATCGCGGAAGACCTTGCGCTGATCCACACCCCGCGGCACAGGTACTTTTCGGAAGGAGATGCGATCCTCCTTGCGCGTTCGGCGTGCGCCATCGTCCTCCGCCGGGACCTATCCCTCAGCAGACGTCTGTATACGTGGTTGCTTGGCCCCACGGCGGCGGCGACGGCAGAGGGAAAGTCGTTGGACGTGCTGCCGCGCGAGGTAGTGGATCTGCTTGTGCGTGCGTTGGATGTGAGTGTTTTCTCCGACGAATGCGAGAGGACACGTTTTGATTTTGATTAGCCAAACACGTCGGGAGAACAGGACCTGGGGCACGGGTATAGGATATTCATCGCGCTGCTCGATAAATGGGAGATTGGGTATCCTTTGTCCCGCGCGTACGCATATCCCGCACTCGCCGACCTTTATAGTCAAAAAACGGACGACATGGAGACCGTACGTTCACGACCTTTTTCGCTGACAGTGGAGAGAGAGAGCGCTGATGGGTGCGCGATAGATGCGGATCACTGCGCAATCGATTGTCAACGCCGTCGAGCCGTTCGTCGTCTGGAGTTCGATCTACGCCCGGTTGACGAAAGGTCAAGTCGTCGAGGTAGGTAGATAGGAGGCGGTCAGTGGCCCGAGCTGATGTCTTTGCAGACGTTGCAAGTTGTAGAGTGGATCCTGCAAAGTTTCCCCGTGACGGATCGGGAGGTATCGAGTGTTCACGCACCGCTGATGGTGGCCTACCTCGTGACGTGGCTGAATGTAAGTTGTCGTAATTCTGCGAGGATTAGAGGCTTACGACGTGGGGAACGAGAACAGGATGAAAAGCCGCGTGACGTGACGCCTCAGGAACTCGATTCGGTCGTTCATATTCTCGAGATGCTTATTTCCCACCTTGCCATCGCCGAGTTGGTCGTCAAGGAGGAACATACGGCGATTGCACAGTTGATGGACGCCGGTCGCGTGTACTACACCTCCGAAGCGTCGCTGCGTCCTCCTCCCGCACCGACGATATTTCCAGCGGATCTACCCATCGTCCTGTTCCAGAACTTGACATCTGCCACGATCCTGGAACAAATGAAGACGTGTCTCGGACCCCGGCAGCACCTGAGGCTTCTACAGGCGATCGTCGAGAAAATCATGGGATCCGAGGTGGGACGGATCGTCGAGTGGGAACGAGAGAGCTTTTTGCGATGGGTCGAGGCAATTCTCGAGGTACGTTCCGACATCGCCTGATTGGCTCACATGGACTGATATGTCATAGATCGAGGACATGCAAACACTGCTTCAGGTCACAGAAATCGTAGCAGAGCTTGAAGTATATTCATCGCTGGAACCGCGATTACAAATAGCCGACACTAGCGTTCCGAAAGACATGCAATTGACAGTACGTTTCAGATAGGAGCAACGTGCAGGAGGCTTACGGATCGTTACGTGTAGGCATTCCGGCTTTTGCAGAGAACTAGAACATCCCAACACGCTGAACTCGTCTCCGTCATCCTCCGTATTCACAACACCATCAATCCGCTTTTGCTGGAAAAAGTCATTATGGAATGTTTGTGCAAAGGTCAAGCCAACATGCGGGAGAGCGTGGCGGCCTTTGGCGCGCTTTGGAATGCGTCGGGTATGTCAATCCACTCCCCATTCAGCCACTCGTTGACACCTCTGGATGACAGTCGGGCCTGCACAACTGCCACTTGACAAGCCAATGTTCTATCTCTTGGATCAGATCGACAGTGATCATCCGGCGAGGCAGCGCGCGATTCAGGCCTGGTTCAAGCAGGAGCCGGCAGGATATGTCAAGTAAGCTCCTTGCACTTTGAAGCTCGTGCCCTGCCTAACCTCTTTCTCGACAGAATGATCGATCGTATTCTGTCTTCCATGCTGTCACGATCACCAGCTGTGAATCCCGGTGCACTACACGTTGGCGCTGTCGACTACGATTGCCTGCTCTACCAGAAACCTGCAGATACCCAAATACTGGCATATCACGTCTCAAAGCTACATGACGTGGTCCGGCTAGGCGGAAGACCCTTGCGTACAGCCATGGAGGAACGAGCGGTCAAGGAAGCCACACTGGCGGCATATGCTGCGACAGGTGGGAGCTTTTAGATTCGGCCGAGCCTTTTCGCTGACTCGCGTCTGTCAGTGGGTATGCCCGAGCCTTGTCATTACAGTCATTTCGTCATGGAAACCCTAGTGCGGTGAGACACAACCGTTGAAATAAACGACAAATAGCTGACCGAGTTTCCAGTTTCTTATTTTCTCGAGCTTCAACCCGAAAGAGCAGCCACAGCGACGCCCACCTATACATCAAGTTGACGCAACTCTTGAGACTCTTCTGCGGCCCAGACTGGCACTTTGACCTCGAGACGCTTTCGACACTGAAGCACGACATCATCAATCGCCTTTCTTTGGCTGTTGCGACGCGCGAAATCGATCTTCAGGAAGAGCTGTTGAAACTGCTCCAGCGTTTACTACTGCGACCGACGACGCCTTTGGCTGCGCGCAAGTCGTCATCCGCGTCCGCAGATGAAAAGCACGACTTGGCGGAAGCGGATCAGCAGAACTCGGCCCTACTTTTGCAAGCGGTCCACAGCGGCATCACAGACCAACACAACAACGACATACTCGCATCCTGGCTTGAATTCTCCATCATACTCGGCAACTCGTTACCGAGCAGCCTTCGGCCTTTGCTTTTCCCCTTGATAGACGTCATAAGCAGCGAGATTCGGCGATTGTCGTTAGAAATCTCTCGGGTTTCAGACTCGGCCGCATCGGACGCGGGTAGAGAAGACAATCTCATCCTGCTTGTGCAAACAGTCGACAGCCTCGTTCACTATACTCTGGGTGACGGTTTCAACAAGGGAAACGTCAAACTGAGTAGGCAATCCGTGGCTCCGGCCGAATCGACCGGAATTTTAGGCTACGTTTTCTCTTCCACAGCGGCTGAGAGTGAGATCACAAATATTGAAAATGGGCTAGTAGGTTGATCCACTCTGCGCTCGATCTCCGGATACTGAAGGCTAACATGGCACAGCCCAAGACTGCCGGCCTCGAGAGCATGCGATCGGTAATCTCCCTGCTTATCGGCATATATCAGCAATGCAGCCAGACCTCTGAGTTCCAAGTCGAAAAGCAGGCGCGAGCCAGTCTGGCAAGTTTCTACCGCTTGCATCCTCAGGAATTCCTCGAAAGCGTGATCGACATTGCATTCGGCGAAAATCCGATCAAGGTGAGAGACCGAGTCGTGCACGGCGTCTAGTCTTTTGACAGTCGTCTGCGTAGAACCCCTTGGGCATTGTCGACGCTGTGGCAGAAAGTGCACATCAAGTGGTAGAGCTCATCAGCTCTGCCGTGTCGCGTCGTCTGTCTGGAGCCGATGATCAGCGCAAACGAAACATCAGCCTTGCGTGAGTTTTCGCAAAACTGTGTCACAGGACGTGTACGTTGACGCGTGAGCAGTTCCGAATCCAACATGCTCTCTTTCCTTCGCGATTATATCCTCAAGCTGGAAGCGCCAATAGCCGTGCAGGCTGGTTCATTTTGTCTTTCTTTATCCAAAGCACTCGTGCAGACATCCAACAGCAGTCAACGCAAGCGGCTGGCTCCTGGGATTTTTGAGTGAGTATGGCAGTACGTGTCAAGGCAATGGATTGCTGATGTCACTTCGTAGGGTTCTTACAGTTGTTCTTCAAAAAGTTTCGTCGACCAGCGCTCTGACGGATCGCCGGTACAGGAAAGACGTCCAGGTGAGCTAACATCTTGCCTGAGCATCAGCACGCGGTTGATGATTCATGGGCATCAGGACACCTTTTTCCGTACGTTGGAGGTCGTCAGCGGAGCGCTCAACGAAGGCGTTGTGTCGCTGAACCAAGGGGACTCGCTGCGTGAGTATTGAATAAGACCTAATTGCTCGTCGATACTCAACATTCTCGTATAGACAAAGATATTCGAGTTCGTGTTGACGAGGTTGGTTTCAACTTTGAGATAGATCCGCTGCCATTCTCATACTTCCTCTAGACCCGACAATTCCTCGCCGCAGTCGCGGTGCCCAGTCTTCGTGCGATCTTGATCGAAGAAGATCGCATACTCCAGGCCGCTTCAGTTATTTTGAATGCGTTTGTGCTGCCGACGTTACGGTCTCGAGCACGGTGAGTCTCTCGCCCGGGAATGTTACCCTGCAAGTCGCTGACTATCGGACAGAACCGAGTCGACCAATGAACGCCAAGCACTAGATATTCTCAATAGCGTGTCCCGAATGACACAGACCCTGAAATTATGGAAAAACGTCGTATTGGATACCTTTAACGACCCTGGATTCTTCGAGATGCGGCCAGACGTTCGCCCCGGTTGGCGAAGTATCATCGCTACCTTAATGGACCAAGACAGGGAACGCATTTCGGAACTGCTAGGTGCGCTCTTGTGAGCCACATTCTGGGACATCGCTAACGCTCAACGGCGCGCCCAGTCCGAGTCGGCGCTCCGCTCTCCGGCAACTTTTTCTCCAACAAGGAACAAGAAGCGCTCACAAAGGTCGGGAACGTCAGGCGGCTGTCGGTCGTCTTGTTCGCGGCTGAGGCGGATCACTATGTGAACCAGCTTCCGCTCATTCAGGAGCGGTTGGTGGAGATTTTGAGGACGCCGACGGTGTTTCCAAAGATTACTGCCGAGGTGGGTCCCGCTTGCGATGTTGGGGGAAGGGGGAGCTGATAGGGATGGAATGAAAGGTGTATCTTTGTCTGAGGGTCGTGTTGGTACGCTTCTCGGCGGGCCACCTGACGAATTTCTGGCCTCTCATCTTGACCGAACTCGTAGGTCTTCTCGCCATCTGTCTTCACATCTCTTGCCTGACACGCCCGACCCGTAGATCAAGATCTTTGAAGAAACCATGGACCACGTCCCGCGCGACGATTCGGATCAGCTTACAATCGTCTTGGCGGCGTGCAAGTTTGTTGATCTGTTGATCGCGCTGCAGATGGAGGATTTCCAGATGTGAGTCGACCTTCCTGTGGGCCAGGTGGTAGTGCGGAGAGACTGATGGAGGCTGTCTATGTAGACACCAATGGATGTTCTTGACGGATACGGCGGATGCCGCTGAGGGACACGCCAGTGAATCGGATAGCATATTGGATCGACTGGCAGAGGCATTACTTGAAACACGAGCGCGCGAGGTGAGGACCTTCTTGATCACTCTGGACGCCGCTGACAGTCAATCCGCAGACGAACATAGAGGAGCCGCCCCTCAGCCTGGACCACATCCACGCGTCCCTCCGCCGTCCCGTCTTGGCACGGACATACAGGCTTGCGAGCATCCAGACCCTGTGTCCGTTCTTGGTCAAGGCGAGCGTGCTGGCGTATGAGGGCGTTTATCAAGCGAGCAAGGGGGCGGATTGGGAGTTTATCGAGGGAGCGTTAGAGGATGAGATCTTCAGAGCGGTGTGAGATGCGTGGTGATGTGTAGGGGGCATAGCAGATGATTCGACGGTTACGGGTGCTTGATAGATGTATGCATTCCTCACGATATGTTAATGTCTGCACGATAGCTAGCAGTCATACAGCTCGTCATACTGTGACCAGACAAATACTGTCGGCTCCCCTTGCTGACCAAGCAAGCTCGCCGATCCGGGGAAGCCTTGGTCCGGGAGAATCTGGATTACCGGCGCTAGTCACCAACGTGCGTGCTAAATTAGAAACTCGACTTCCCCCGGATCCGTAGCGCACACGACTTTGTTTCAGCTTGCGCCACATGGATAATTATTTTTCTGGTGGAGCAGCCGGCTGAAATATAAGGTCAAGTGAAGGGAACGGATGAGATGTGACTCCTGCTTGCAGACTCATTCCAACATGGCCGACTTTGAACTCGAACCCACACACCAAAAAGTCGCCTCGGTCGCCTCGAGCAGCCACGACTCGTCCGCAAACGAGACGGCGACGGTGATTCCGCCGGACCCGATGAACCAGCTTCACACGCCTCATCCGCCAAAGACGCTGGACAACGGCCAACGAATCGACGCCGAACATCCGCTATGGGAAGACCTCTGTCCGGAGGACTCGTACGTCGATGGCGTCTATTGGGCGGATCTGCCGCGTGCCCAGCGCGGGAGGTGGGCGATCAAGCAGGCGAATGAGGAGGCCAAGCGCGAGTTGAACGTGATTGGGGGTATGTTCAAGAAGGATCCGTTGAGTCCGATGAGGGCGTACTTTTCGCGATACGTGTTGGGCGGGTTCGGTGTAAGTTTTGCTGCCATGTTGGGAAGTGACCGGACGCTGAGTTCCTAGACAGCTCTTCACAGAGGGCTATACCCTTTTCTCCATCGGCAACTTGACGCCGCTCTTTAAGCAAGTCTGGCCCCAGTGTTGGTCCACCTACGCAGTCTGTGACGAAAACTGGATCGCCGCACAAACGTACCTCCAAATTCTCGGTATCATCATCGGTCAAATTGGCGTCGGTTTCGAGGGCGACTGGATCGGCCGGAAAGCCGGGCTCGTGCAAGATGCGTTGATCATGTTCCTTGGTCTGGTCATGTTGACCGCCATGTGGGGAACCTCGTTGAACGGCTGGGTGATTTGCTACGGATGGAGTCTGTTCATCTATGGATTCGGTGTCGGTGGAGAGTACCCGATGACGTCGTCGACGGCGATGGAGTACAAGGCCAAGGGCGGCTCGGCAGCTATCAATCAACGGGACGACAAGCTTCACCGCGGTCGAAACGTCGTTCTCGCCTTCTTGATGCAAGGCTGGGGTCAAATGTTCAACCAGGTCGTCTTGATCGTCTTGCTCTTGGTCTTCCATGGAGGCGGAAACCCACCGTACGGCAAAGTCTCGGCACAATGGACGTTCCGTGTGCAATTCGGTATCATGGCGCTCATGACCCTTTGGCTCGCCTACTACCGATTCTACCGGATGCACTACTCTTCGGCCGCACTGAAAAAGTCCAAGAAGCACGCGCGGGTCAACCAGTCTGGATACGACGTTCAGTCCCTCAAGCTCGTCTTTACCCATTTCGGAGGCCGAATCATCGCGACCGCTGGAACCTGGTTTGCTAACGATTTCGCATTCTACGGCAACAAGCTGTTCCAGTCGACGTTTATCAAGGTGCTGTACCCGAACTCGAAGGGCGTCATGACGGGATGGCTCTGGAACTTGGTCAATATCGGTGTCGCCATGGTCGGGTATTACATGGCCGCGCTGTTGATCGACCACAAGTTGTACGGTCGTCAGCGAATGCAGTGTGTCGGTTTCTTCTTCAATTTCCTTCTCTTTGTGAGTCCTTCGCCTTCCGCCTTGAATCGCGCTCACCTACCGTCTATAGTTGATTCCCGCGTGCGCGTACGATTACCTCCGTGAACCGGCACATATCCACGGATTCCAAGCCATCTACTTCCTCTCTGGTTTCTTCCAGCAATTCGGACCCAACTGCACTACTTTCTTGATCGCTGCCGAGGTATTCCCCATCTCCGTTCGAGCGACTGCACACGGTTTCAGTGCCGCCATGGGAAAACTCGGCGCCTTGGCTCCGGCCGTGCTGTACAACTATATCGACGATCACACCAAGTTCTGGGTCGTCTGTTGGTTCGGTCTTATCGGTGAGCTCCCCTCATATGCCCTCGCTTACGTTTGCGGCTGATCAATTTCTCCCCTAGGTCTCATCCTCAGTTGGGTCTTCCTCGCCGATACGACTGGCCTCGATCTTCGAGAACAAGAACGATACTGGAGCTACGTCCGTCAAGGCCGAGCCGAGGAGTACTGCGGCATCGCCGTTCACCCGCGACACTTGTCCATTTGGGAAAAAGTCGTGCTCAAGCGTCACCTCGCTTACGACCCGGACCTGGACAGGATGATGAAGCTGTCCGAGTTGAGACAAGAGTATGTCGCGCATGTCAATTCTGAGCCTCAGGACGCCCTCGAGGCAGAAGAGGCAGAGATGGTCATGTCTTCCAAGGCGTCGGCGTACTTTGCTAGTAAGTCTACTCGGTTTCGGTCGTGAAGATCGCAGTTGCTGATTCAGGATGCCTATAGGTGAAGCCAAGCAGAGCGCAGGTCTCAAGAACGGCAAGACTCTTTAGTTTGAATGACATCAAAACCTCTGACAAGAGGACACATTAGACAACGGATTGTATACGTGTATCCATAGTGCATAGATATCTATAATGCTCAAACCACTGCTGGCCGTCAAAAGTGAATTCATATGCTGCTTGATCATGGTTCGTGTTGTCTATAATACAGTCTTGCCTTCGTCTACCACTGCAAAAGCTTCTGCTTGGACTCTGCCGACCTCGGCTCTGGTGGATAGCTACAGTAGGCGTCCTTGATGTACGTAACATCGTATTCTCCCTCCATAGCGGTAGAGAATGTGTATGTGTTCTCCGGGATGTCAGATATCGTCTGTTCAGGGCCGTTCAGCGTCGGTTGGCAGCACATTTTCAGGCATGACTGACCTGCGTATCCACGACTCGGACTCCTTTGCGGCCTTCTGGTTCTGATCTGGTGTATGTGCTGCACAGGCGAATCAGGATGTCAGCGGGGTCACTGGAAGAGCTGGCTTCGCTTACAATGTGAATGGCGGGGTTCCAACAAAGGAGAAAGTGATCTCGGTTTCGGAGCCTGCGGGAAGCGTTGATCAGAAGAACACTCCATCATAATACTCGAGGCCTTGCCTTCTTGCAGCCACGGCTTGCCCTCCTCGATCTTTGCTTTGGGAAGCGGATGGATTTTCCTATGAATATCCTCTACCGAGGTACTGCACTATATCATGCCAGGTTGGGTAGGGTCAGGTATCGAGCAACTGCGACTCAGGTTTAGCCCTACGGACCTTGTTGTTCTTGTTCGAGACTGATTTGATCTCCAGGTCGCCTGCTCTTTCCGCTAAACGGAAGAATTGCGGTTTGTTCGCGACCACTTGATGCGTCTTCTTGTTGAATTTGTATCTGCGAAATGAATTCAGGTCAATTGGGCGGGTCCCAGATGGTCAAATCAGTCTACCTACGAAACATGCCACGGCGCCGTTCCTGGACCGAGTACCAGCTCAGCAAAAACAAACTGAAGAGATCGGGCGAAGACTTACCTCCCAGAACGAATTCCAGCATATCGCCCACGCAATAGTCCTCTCGTTCACTGACCGGTGTGATAGATGCTGTCTCTAGAACATCGATACCCAGGTAGAGGCTGTCGTCGTTCAAAATCTCTGCTGGACATCCTGACGAATCCCGAACAGACGAAATCTGCAACAGCTGAGAACCGACGTGAGAGAACGTATGATCCGGCAAGTCGACCTTCCAGCTATTGCTTCTTATGTTCTTGATGGTCTTCTTGTATAGCGGACGTCCTCCTCCAGGTGGACCCACTTCGAGGTCGACCTCGAATGGTCCTTGGCCGACGAATTCGATCGTTGCAGCATTGTCACGAGAAGCCTTGAAAGCCTCACCCACACAGTAGCTGAAGCGCGAAGAAGCGCGGAAGCCAGCGGTCGGTTTCCCGAATACTTCTTGTTCGATGTCGAACAGTCCAGAGGACGACTGCAACAGTTTCTGGTCAAAGTCATAGTTGGCATCCTTGACGGCCAAGATAGTGTACCTGTGTTGCCCCGGTTGGGATACCATCTGCAAAACACCAATCTCCTGCGCAGAGTCGATATCTTTCTCCTCTGAATACTTTGTCTTGTCGGGCAGAGAGTGATCATGGCGGTATTTGACGTGGAAAGGACCCGTGCCTGTACGAGCGTATAAGCGGGAATCTACCACAAATCTGGACCATCACCCACCTTTTAGCGCTACCGTCATATGGTCTTCCACGCCGGCGCAAATGGAGGGCCGGTCATAGTGCTGTCCCTTCTTGAGATGAGCCGTCCCTGTCGGGAGCTGCACCGCCGGTCGACTATGATACGTCAACTCATAGCTATCCGAATCCTCGATGACGTTGCCAAGACAATGTGCGTCTGCAACCTGATATACACGCGCAATATCAGTACAGCCTCCCGGGGAATCAGGCCGAGCGTACCTCGACTAGTCGGTAAGTACCCTTACGATCCATCTCCAGTGGCGGATTCGCCGTGTTGAAGTTACGAGTGATGACCTTCTTTGGATTGTCGCTGTGAGTGTATCCAACGGTCCACGGCTGCGGCAGAATTGTCAGCTGTCACGATTGCTTGTTGATGGAACAACGACTCACTCCTTCACCAGTCAACCTGATGACAGCTCGAGCAGTGGCTCCTTCAACTACTTGCTTGATGTGAGCGGAACCAGCATCGCCGAATCTGGCTGTGGGCTAGCGACATGGTGCGTTAGCTTGATTCCGTGAACCGGCAGCGCAGTACCTACTCTAGTTGTCTTTACTTCAAACGTGACACTCTGATTCGTCGTCTTTGCTGTGCAGCCATTGACGTCTTTGAGGTTCTTGAACGTTACAGTGAAGCTTCCACCGGTTGCAGCGACGGGGGGCGGTACGTCGAGGGGGAGTTGATGGCTTCCTGGCTTTGCAAACGTAGCCTGCTTGGCAACGGCAACGGCGTCGGTCGTCCCGGCTACAATGTAGTCCACCGTGAACGGGCCCATTCCCTGAGATCGGCGTCAATATCGCTTTCCTGCAGACAAAACCAAGACTCACGGTGAGGAAGAGATCCACAGAGGTTCGATTAGTCGCACAACTCCACAACGAACGTCGGCTACGACCGGATACGGTCAATCTGGGGAGCGGATGCACAGTCTGCTGGAACGGCTTCGATTGAATCGTAACGTCCGAGTAATGTTTGTCCGAGATGCTGACGACCGTCTAGAGTTGATATCGCGCGTCGTTAGACAGAGACATCACTAGAAACCCCGGAAAGCACTCACGTAGGTGTATTGTCCGGGCGACGTAGGCAACTCCTTAAATTCCGCAATAGCATTCTGTGAATCGATGCGTTTTGTGGCGATAACACGGTTCCCGCTTTCCACCTTATAGGTTGCTTTGAACGGAGGTGTGCCGATAAACTCTATGGTTCCCTCGACACCGGTATCGCCCGCACTGTAACAACACAATGAACTGACGTTCACAAGAAAGGCGCAGCGACATACCATTCGTTCGACAGGCTCCTCATCTCGACTTGAGCCTTGGGCTTCGGTACGGCCTCAATCACACACGTCGCAGGTTCATTCACCAACCCGCGGCAGAACGCACTCTCGGCCTGAACAATAGAATACGTTCCCGGCTCGCGGACCTCGACGGCCTTTGACTTCCCGTCCATGTCGTACACCTTGCCTTCATCGAACGTATCGGATCCAATGGGTTTATGCGCAACCTTGACGTGCGTTACCCCTTCGGGCTGTCGCAAGCCCGGCATGATGATAGGAAGAGATACCGCTCCACCTTGCAGGAGCTTCAACGTCCTCGGCTGGGCGCAGTGATTGCTGAACGAGACGATCGGCAAGGCGTGTACAACGAACTCTAGTGCTTTGCTGTCCGATTCTGACCGATAGAAATTACCATACGAGTCGGTCACATTGAGGAACTGGACTGCATAGGTGCCGACTTGGCGGTGGGCGATTGGTAGACGAACCATACGGGTTTCCGCGACGTCGGAGATGACGGAGCCTGAGTGGCGGATCAATGCGGTCTCGCTTGAGCGGAGGGCGACTTGGCGATCTGCCTCGGCTGCGTCGTGTGACTTGTCCTTGAGCAACAAAGGCTGACGAGTGGCCGAAGTTTCGCTTTGAATCCCCGAAAGCACGCCCTCCTCGATGACTCGCTGATCCTTGCCCTTCCCTTCTCTGACCAAGTATCCGATCTTCAAGTCCCCGACACCTCGAGCTTCCATCTGTACGACATCGTCCGCACCGATGCAACGATGTCGCGGCGTCTCCACTTTGTGTTCCGTCTTGACCAACGGCAACTTCCATCCAGACGTCGACTGGTCGGCTTCGCCCTTCTCTCCCTCGATCCCGACAATTTTTCCGTTACTAGGACACTCGATCACCAGCGCCTGTCGTGACGTCTTGGTGATTCGAAAGTCCGACTCGTCGGCGTCTTGAACACGTTCGAGCTGAACTTCTCCGGGTTGGGAGATTTGAAGGTAGTAGATTGTCTGGCTTTGTTCGATGGACCGGGGTAAGGGGGAAACCTTGTCGTGCGCGCGGATCGAGCGGCGGATGTGTGCGCCGGTGTGACTGTCCGGCATGGAACCGGTTGTTCCGCCCGAATGAGGTTGTCTCGATGATGGCGGCGGCACGGCGCTGCGTCCGTCGAGGTAGTAGTCATCCAACTCGTCTTCGTTCTCTCCGGATTTGCGGTGAAGTAGTCGCCGATCACCACGGATAAGCTGCGAGGCGTGGATACGCTTGCGTTCGGGCTTGGCGTCGGGATCAGTCAACGATTGAACGGTATAAAAGATGTGATATGGCTCCGAGTTGTTGGTGATGAGGGGAATCAAGACCTCTTGTCCGCTCCCAGGGTCAAGGCAGTACGTAGAGGACAGAGGGTTGAACAGGGCCGTTCTACGGACAGCTGATCAGCGCACCGTCACGAACACGACCGCGAAAGACCTCTCACCCATGCGGCAAAACACGAATGGACCGGTGTCCGAGGAGGTGTTGTTCCTGGTCAATTACCTTCCACGGCTTTGCGGCCTTGTTGCCGAGCGTGGTCACCTGTCCTTGGGTATTGGTGATTACTGAAACAAGCGTGGTCAGACAGCGAGACATGGAGATTGGGGATACCGGCGCACCTTTTCCGATGAACAGGAGCAGGTTGGCGACACCGGCCCAGATCTGGTACGGCCAGCGTGAGTGAGGATAAATTACTGCTGAGATATGAACTTACTCCAAGTGTTCCAAATACCAACGCATCAAATAAGGCAAACAAGACCGCATAGACGCAACCCTTGACGCGTCCATACCTCAGTCCCGGCACCCTCAGCCACATTACCAACGCAATCACCACCCAGTCCCAAAAGATCCATTTCGTCAGATATGTCGATGCGGCGGAGGCGTCGAGCGAGAGAAACGGAATCCAGTTGGCGAGATTGAACGGGAGGAAACGGTTGATGATCGCTATTGGAGAGAGGAAGGTCGATGTCGTCGGGACGACCGAGGTGGATAGTGTCGTTCTGTAGAAGTGGAAGAGGGCGTCGGAGAGCTTGTACACCTACACGAATGGGATGAGCAGATGTAGAGGAAAGACGGAGCGGTGCTCACTTGAAGTCCTCCCGCTATCGCGGCAACGTAGAACCGCTGCTCGGACGCGCTCAGCCAGGATTCCGGTATTCTTGGCGGCGGCGGCGGTGGCGGCTGTCCTGTCCGATACGACATGGTGGCGGCTGACCGAGTGTTGATGAGAGGATGACCAGTTGACAAGGAAAAACTAGGGAAAATCCGAAATCCGCTCGCTCAATGCTGCGGTGCGGATCCAAAAACGATCGAGAGGAATCCTCAGGAAACGTCATGCCAGATCCTGCGACTGAAAGGTCAAACATGTCGTCGGGAGTGGAGGATCAAGAATCACACCAGATGTCCGTGGCGCACTTCACCTCAGCCTGCGTTTATTCTTATATAAATCATTCATATTTCTTCGAATCATCGCCGACGGCATGACTGAGTGGTTATAGTGATTGATTAGAAATCAATTGGGCTCTGCCCGCCCAGGTTCGAGTCCTGGTGTCGTCTTGAAACTTTTTGTCTTTTTCTTTTCTGGCTTCTTCGAAGGGTTTTTGGCTGTTGACTTGGTCTCCGCATTTCTGCTCTATCCAGAACTGGTGTCGAGTTGTACAAGTCAGCGGGCAGCAGGAAGCGGCGACCAGTCGATTTCTGGCACCTCTCGCAAGCTTCCTGTCTCAGTCAGACGTGGCTAGTATTTGAACGCCTTGTGTGATGTTGACATTCAAATGTTGCATCTCGTCCAGAAACAACTCGCACGGCACTGCCAATTCTCTCTTATTTGTATATGATCTAGCTATATGATCTAAGCCGTGACTACCACACGAGCATACGGACATGTCTGAAGCTCACAAGCGGAAATACGGAGGCTGAAAAGAAAAGGTTCCATCCTGAGCTGCACTATGGAAGAGGGGCACGTCCGATGCACCGAGCCACCTGGAGGAAGGGTTCGTCCGTGGGTCCTGCAGGTGGGGCATAACGTCATTGACGATCCAGATTTCACTCAAATATATTATCCTCTAAATTTATGTGTCCGGACTTGTGTCCTGGTGTATGTCCAGCCCGAATAAAAAAGCGGGGATGGGGGAGGGGGGGTTCGAATACAACTGCTTGTGTAATCCTCGTCATATGACTATTTTGCCATCATGTGCGCACGATTGGCAGCTTTGCAGAGTAGCAAGAAAAGTTAAGGTTCACGCTGCATCTGCTTGATCTCTCTAACACATACTTCCACCATTCACCTCTAGCTCTCGACCACTCCAAAGCCTTTGTGCCATCACCACGCCATGCCAGCTCACCTGCGTGCGTCCATGACCGTTGTCACAACGCAGAGCGTCTGTGTGAACAACCTCAGTGGGGAGGAACGAGATGTATTGAATGGAATTCGAGTCAACCACGAAGCTCACAAGCCTGCTAACACCACCAAGGCCTATTCAAGGCCACAGGTGGAATGGCACGCCTGGTGTTTGGCGAGAGCTGTGGGAGAGTATGCTGTGCACGAGCGAGCGTAGAGGAAACCAGACGGTATGTATTTATTCACGCTAATAGCATATTTATGGGGAGTCCCCTCAGAGGGGCTTTTCACAAGCTCGGTGTACTGACCTGCTCGCTAATGTAGGGTTCAAGTTGATGGGGAGAAATTGGCCCTCTTCCTGCATCAGGAGGTGGTGAACAGAAAGCATAAGCGGCGAGGAAGCGTAGGCGCCAAGAAGCAGGCGGAGGTCAGGGCAGATGAGGTGGATCAGGAAGAGGCTGCCGCGGATAGTGGTGGGGAGGAGCGCGGGGAAGGGACGCCCACGACAGAGCAGACAATAGGACGGTCCTCCGTGCGAAACTATATCAGCGCCATTGTCGACCTATGGCAGAAACAACAGTCGGTTTCCAATGGTCAAATCGCGAACCCTCGGGCACACCCATCGGTTGAGCAGATTATAGAAACGCTGAATCGAACGGAAGCGCAGAGACTGAAGGGGCATCATAACAATAGGCGAGACGGTTAGTATGACATTTCCAGATACATTGATGACAATCCATAGCCGTCGCAAGGGGGAGTTCCTCGCTGATCGACGTTCCTGCTATTACATTGTTCGATAGGTACCCTCCTAGACGGATATCATCAGAATGACTAACTCGCGCGCCTTTTCAACGAAGGACTCGAAAGGAACACGTCAGAGGGCCTACGGGATCGAGCGATGGCAGCGGCGTGTCACTACGGCCTGCGTCGTGGTCAGAACTGCAGAGGGCTGCAGCTTCCCGACCTACACTTTGTGTCGCTGGGAAATAGAGAGGTCCCAGGCAATGCGATGTGATGGTGGTCCTGCTCTTCGATGGAAAAACCAACAAGGACGGGAAGGCGCAGTACATGGCGGTGATGAGGAATAAACGTTGGGATCTGTGTGGACTTTCAGCATTTGGCTTCTGGCTATTCAACAGACAGGAAACAGATAGAATATCAATCATTTTATAGAATATTCCTATTTTCCCCGAGTCTGCATGTCAGCATAGCTACTTGCTGATTCGCGATCCTTTGCAAACAGGTTTCAAGTCAGTGGCGGGACGTTTGGCGACGGGAACCGCACGTTACCCGACTTCGCCAACCCTTCCGCCTGTTTCGACCTCTGGGTCTTTCCGGGAAAGCTCCAAAACGAGCCGATTCAACCTGCGACTCATGCGGCATCAGTCTCCAAGATGCTGAAGGCTGCCGGAATTACGATGAAGAAGGTCACTCACTCTTTCAGGGGATGCGCCTCTCGAATGGCCGACCGAGGAGGAGCTTCAGAGTCAAACATCGGCCACGCTGGACGATGGGATGTTTCATGCAAGAATCAATATTACCTTATCAACCTGCCTCGAGGAACCATGCGCGTCCTTGCTGACTTTACCGCTGACCCGGGAACGTTCTGGATCGCGCGAGACATCGACCCTCCCGAGGACCTGCAAGCGATGGTGTTTCCCGATGTCGACCGCTGGTGAGCGATGAATACTCCCTTCTGCAGGGCATGGGCACAAACAGCTAGCGGCTTGCTTGATATAGGCTTAGAAAGCTACAAGGCGAGAAGCAGAACTCGTCAGCGTATGGGTTCGTCATGCTCCTCAAACGCCTGCGCAGAATTGTCCTAAAAGACTCAGCTCTTATGCAACTGCAGTATCCCCATCATTACGTCTCCCGGGATCCTCTATTCCAGATCGAGGTCTTCATGGCCTACGCGTTGCGGTGGTGAAGGCGAACAACAACCCTGAGACCCCGATGGATTTGCACTCCAACAAGCCATGCCGCGCATGCTCGAAAGGCTTGACGCCGCAAGGGATTCGTTGAATGGCCGCTTGACCGAATTCCAGTCGACGTTCTCGCAAGACCTCGGAACCCTTGCGAAGGGTATTGAAGACTTCGCCAACCATATCGGTGACGAACGCGAACGTGACCGGGAAGTGTTGGGTCAAACGCTAAGTAACATAGCAGCAGGGATCAGCATGATGTCAACGGCGGTGATGGAAACGAGGATGGTGTTTCCAGCGGTCGAAGGTGACTTTACCACGGCCATCAAAACACCTTCTGCGATCCCAGCGGCCTCCACTTTGTCCCCTCCGAGCGCAGCCACTCCGCCCTCATTGACAGCGCACGGACCCCCACCAACCCAGTGACGCCACGACCGTCCGCTCCTACCGTCACGATGCATTCATCTCCTGCCGCACGGGTATTTGCAGCCTTGAAGCGTACGGGACAGCAAGGTCGTTTGTTGTTTGAGGAGGAGCCACGGCGAACGAGAGAGCGGATACTGCTGCGCAGCAGAAGGGCGGGTTGGAGAAATGAAGGGCGCAGGGATCCGGGGGAGATGGGTTCGTGCTTGAGCGGGATCACAGGACGGTTGATGCTCTATGGCGAGAGTACGACGAGGGGGTCTTCGGTCGTTCATCGGTAGGAGTATGCTCGAACGAAATCTGAGGAAGTCCGAGAGTCAACGTAAGCGATGGGAGAGGCGAAGGATTGTGATCAACGAAATCAAGAGACTCAAGAAGGAAAGAACGACCTCAGCCCGAGCCATCGTCGATGCTATGGATCGCTTCATGAAGAAGGAGCGACTGTCAATGGCCAAGTTGCAAGACCGGATCGCAAAGGCCTCCGGGTCGGGGTAGGAGTTGCCGCTGTGGGAGCAGTAGCTGGTTGCTAAGCTGGTCGGAGGGCTTGACGTTGTGTCTGATTGCGGTAGTGATCCCTGTGCAGGCAATTGTATCTTTATCAATCAGTCATGCAATTCCATCCAGTGGTAGTCTTCGTGGATCGTGCTCAACCGCTTGAGTGTCAGACCAGCATGATAGCAGCTTACTGCTGATGAAGATTTCGAAGGCAAAGATATCATCGCTGCATGCGGTCTATGGGTACAACAGACGGTATACTGCCAGAGGCGGAGTCAGCGTTCTGGTACAGTGCTTCAGGACCATTCAGGGACGGAACACTTACTATGGGGAACGATTGCAGGTCAGGCATCACGACACGGCGAGGCGAAAGCCTGGGTATCATGCATGACAATCCTCGCTCGATTAGCAGACGTACTGAGTAGGCACGAGACTCACAAAGCAGACAAGTAAGCTTAAAGTCTCCGGGAGACGACCAAGGTGATGTAGGATCGGGAAGGGGCTACTCTGACGACGTGGCAAACCCTGCTGACGAGTGGGATGGTAGGGAACAGTGCAGGAAGGGACAGGATATCATAACGTATACTGCATGTGTATACTGACGTACAACCTGTGGGAGGAAAGCAATCGTAAGACAAGACATTCGCAGGGACAGATAAAGTACAGCACCTAGTCGATACGCATGACCGCGAGCCATTGTGAGGCAGAACGGTCAACGATCGCAGAATCCGCATGACAGGGCATCCGCATTGACGGTGGAGACGGAGAAGTGGGAGTGGCAGAAGTGGGAGTGGCAGAAGGACGGCCATGCGGTAGACGGACGGGCGAAGCAGAGGAGACGATGGCGCATCAGGAGTTGGATGTGGAATGGTATGGCATAAATCGATTATAGGGTACAACATCTGCAAAGGTTGGACGATGAGCGAGGATGCAAGGTGGGGAAGCCAATATAGCGCGTAGGCTACTCACAATATAGAGATCACCACGACCACGATCCTGTCAACGGCCCCTGTATCCCATCCTAACAGTGCACGCTTTTGTTTGACCGTTCATCCCACCACCGACGAGAAGCAGAGCGAGCGAAGTCAATGACGGAATAGTAATAGAGGCATTGGTTACGAGATGTGGTACAAATGTGGGAAGCCTGGTTGAGCAGCAGTGTAGAGAGACGGACCCCACGGAGCCAATCTCCGTAGCATCTCGCAACTTCATGAACTTCAGAGATTTCGGTTCGCAAGACCTCACTTGATTCAGTTCGCACAACTTCGGAAACTTCACTTGCTTCACTTGTGCCATTCAGCGCGCTCGTTTGCCTGTTAAAGACTTCAGGCACTTCAGACCTTCAGTAACTTCGCTTCCCCTAGGGAGACATCGTTCCCTAGGGCGACAGGCCATTCAGAATAGGTATATATAGCGGGCCATTCGCCCTTTGTAATAGCCCTCATGACTTATGAATCACCCTTTGATATACGATAATTCCGAAGCTACTGAGTGCAAGACTTTCTCAGGATTAGCTACCCTTCATCTTCCACTTCAGTAACCATCATTAGCTCTGTCTTGTGAAAAAAGAGTACATCGCTTGTGCTAGATCCCTTAACAACGGCGGTGCTATCAGGTGTAGCCAGATAGACCACTTGCCCGCGCGACAAGCAGAGATCAGTAACCGCACGTACGAAGAGAGGTTTGAATACTCACAAGACTAGTTACGGGGTCGCGGCTGCTGCACCCGACACAGCAGCAGCCGCGGCACCAAAGCAGATCGGGAGGAGCCACCCAACTGACCCGCGCAACGACGTGACATCTGCAGATGAGAGGACAGTAAATAGAGCTGAAAGCAGCGTTGAGGATCGTCACTAGCAAAGCATTTCCTGGGCCGTTAGCGCTGCGTGCGTGGTGGATGATCGAACAGAGCCACCGGCTTAGGTAAGGAAATGCAAAAGCCCCATTTCAGATACAGGAACCTCCCTAGATATCTTTTGCTCGGACAGAGATCACGCTGTTCGCGTTGACAGAATAGAATTATCCGCGGACAGATCAGCCCTTCAGGCAATTTATCTGGAGACAATACAAAACTGGGCCTGTCCAGGCCTTTTGCCCGTCCGAGCCTGTCCGAAAGCGGGGCGGGACTTTGGTCGCGGACGCGCGGACACGGCATTGAGATACCACCAAGCATATGGGCCGGATTGAGGGTCAAGAAAAGCGGGAGGGATGTTCTTCATGATCAGTACGGCGTTTACTTCCGGCTTAGCGGCCGGTATTCTCGTGGCCTTTACTCGGTTGAGCGCACTGTCGAAATGGCAAGCCTCGGATCCTGGGGGCTTCGAGATCTCGGCAGCACGCGACAGTCTTATGCCTCTTGCTCCAGTCCCCGATCATACTATTCTCCGAAGGCTGGTACACCCAAGCGCATACTCTCTTGTGCTGCCAGGACTGGGCTTGTACTTTTCTAGCAATGTCCACCAAGCGAGTATTTGCCGCTCTGCTGTGGCCCCATTCCAACTTGCTGACACCACCGGAGGAAACCAGGGTTCGGACTTGGTTTTGTGCTTGGCCTGGGGCGCTTTTGCCTCTCCGTTCTGGATAGATTTCGGTATGCGCAACATGTCGCGAGACTGATTGTTCGGCAACTACATTGACTACATGTTGGGAAGCGGGCTCCTACGCACGCAGAGTGCAGTTATATGGGCACGATTGTAGATCGAGGGGGGGGGGGAATGGTGTCCCGCCGGAACATGCGGTATCGCGTAGTTGCCAGCGGTCGTTCGACCCCGAAGGAAGCAGTGCAACCTACCCCACAGACGTGGTGTCCGAGAGCCCATTCCCTTGTTCTCAATTGGGTGCATTTGCTAAGCGTGACGCAAATTCGTCCCGATAGGGGCATCGGCGATACGTAAAACCGGTAATGCGTGGACGTCCGGCGGGTCTCAAGGAGGTTTGAATACGACACGAGAGGTGAAGCGTGCTTTTTTTTATCCCGCCGGGATGTCTTGCTATATTCTGTCGTAGACTTACGTTGCAGGTAACCACCGACCGGCCCAAAGTTCTGCTTCCGTCCCGTTCTTCTATCTTCCTGCTCTCCAGCCCTTTCGAATACCAACTTCGTTGCATAAAGCAATCGCCAATTGAGCGCACTGGAAACATGGGGGTGACGGTTCGATAGAGTGTCGATAATTCAGCCGCCTCGGGCATGCGAGAAAGCTCCGGGTGGCGGAGTATGGCATTTTACTCCGTATTCCACATTGGGGCTCAAGCGGCATCGATTTTTCGATTGATCACGGTCACGGAAGCCAGCGGCGGAACGCGGACCTTACAGCAAAAAGTGATCTATCGGCTAGAGGTATTGGCATGTTGTTGCACAGCGAGGAATCGTTATTGAACGCTGTTTTTGTTCAGTTTTCGACCTGAGAATGGTCTTTTCGGTGAAAACAAGGTATGGCCCTCTCTTCAGTCGTTTGAGCCGGGGCTGTGATCTCATTCTGAAGCTTTTGCTGAGATTTTTGTGCGCTTTTGGTAGTGTCGTTTGACGCAGGCGTAACCAATATGGGTGACATCCGCTATGAGACTGATCAGCTTTGCCCCAAAGACGAACGACGACTCCGGAGAGCTCTAACCGACTCTGGTCAGTTTACTGCTTCCCTGACTCCGCCTCTAACAGCGCGGTCAACGACATCGTGCTACCCAAACGGATTTTCGAAATACAATACATCCCGTCATCGGGCGGTGAGTTAACACTTCCGGCTGCCTCATGTGTCCGTTATGCCGTGATAAGACTGTAGTCAATTCATTTAGGCGCAGCTGCGTTTGTTGGTTAAATGCTTTCAACCAGAGTCCAAAACAAGGCGAAACTGGATGAAGACAGGTCGTTTTTGCAGCGGGCATATCGTCGGTAAACAATAAGGGCAAATTGGGATTGCATTTAAGGTCATGCTCTGAGCTCTTGGCTGTTTTGTTGTCAACTACGAAACCGAGAGGTGAGGTTTCTGATCCCACGTAGGGAGAGCCGCCTGATTATTCAGCGTCTCTTCGTTGATCTAACGAAATCTCCGAATATCCGTCATTCGTTGGTAATAGGGAGATGACGCCGCCCGAGCCGTATCCAATGGTCCGAAGAGTCGTCACACACAATGAGCTCCCACACCGAGGAACCAACGGAGATGCCAAAAAGCCCACGAGTCCCCATCATTTTGGCCCTAGATCACATGCGGACCGCAGACTCGGGATTATTTGAGTAGCGGAATTCTTCATTCATTTTTTGCTATCGTCTACAAACTGGTTGAAGGAAACTCATTGTTTCTGGTGGTCGCTATGCAAAGGCTCTTAGGTGTAGCGAACGCCCTCAAAACTGCATGTGGCGCGAAAAGCAAGATAGACAGAGTCGAATTTACATGCTCCCTTTCTCTCCCTGATGTGGCCATGAAGTACTGGGCACTTCAAAGCTGAAGAGGCTTGAGTCCTCCGCGACCAATTCATAGAATTTTCACCTCTCCCAACGCTCGGTTATCCGTTCCAGGAGAACATTTCATATTCCGCAACTCACCCCGTTTACCGCTGCCGGTAGAGCAAATTTGAAACATCCGTCCTCGTCCGTTTCTGAGCTGAGAATGGGCAGTACAGTATGCATGTTCGTGTGTCGGCCGCCGTTATTATTGCACGTGTGGTTGCGATCAGAGTAGTCAGCCTAGTTGCGGTTAGGGGGGTTAGAGATAGTCCGCCGACACGACGTCGGACGTGATGCGTTTGCATTGCACCACTGGCTTGTTTCTCCAACCGTGCCAGTACACTTTCATCGATATCGATGCACTGACCCTCCGAGCTCCATTCAGCTCCAGAGATGTTTCGCAGCTACTTCATCGGCCTTCGGAAAGTGCGCCGTAGCTATTAGCCGGCGGGATATTTCAGTAAGGCTGCAGCTACGTTTTTAATCAGTCAACCTACGTGAAGGAAATGGGATCTAACGCTCTCCAGCGTCTCTTCGCATTGCCGGGCAAGACTGTAAGGCGTTTCGCAATGCGGTCGTGGACTTCGATGGGGAGTCCCGTATCCCCGGCTGTTCCCGCTTCTACCGATTCCTTCAACATGTTCGCGACATTATTGCTTACCTAGGGGCGGAAACGAGCGTTGTATCTCGCTCCTGATTTCGACCCGCTGAAGCCATCCACTGTCTTCCGCCTTCCCTTCCCACCCGGCTCAGCGCCCGCTACATCCTTGCCGCATCCATCCGCTTCTCCAATCTCATTCTCGTTGTCAATCGCGTGTCCATGGTCGCCACGGAGATCGGTAGTATCTTGAGACTCGGCGGAGTTGTCGACAACTTCCATGAGAGGTCCCATCGGCATCGGGGTGTGCAACGCAAGCTGGGGGCCAAGGCGAGGGGAGAAGACTCCACCAATTTCAATCGGTTAAAGGCGGCGAAGGGGCCAAGGGAGTCGCCAGGGGACTTCGCGGACCGTATGACGGGGCGTTGTAGTATTGCAAGTGGAATTTGTGGCAGGGGAACCCCATTCCGCGGGTGTATTGTAGGAGGCTGCGGGGGGAGGCAAGGGGTGCTGGTCGTAATATCCGGAGAATCCGTTGAGATCATTGGCCAGCTGCATGGGCGGGAAGGGTGTCCTAGAATCACTTGACGATACAGGTCGCGGTAGCCCATCATCAAAAAAGTCGGCTTGTAAAGAGGGTCGGCGGGCAACCCCTCGGTCAACTGAACACCACGCCGCTGGCTGCCGGCCCTGCAGATTGAGGTGGCGCGCGAGAGGACATGTGACTGCGCAGGTGTGAGGGTACGAAAGTCTGTGAGGGTAAGCGTGGAGGAGGAAGGGAAGAGCTCGAATAATTGCTGATGTCGGAAGAATTTTGAGTGAGTTCTGCAACGCGACCTGACGGGACAGTTCGCATCTTTGTTCGGGCGCCGACTGAATGATGTACAGTGCTTTTTCAAGGCCTCTTCATCTCTCGCACGTACACGAGGCGCTAAGACGTTTTGCAGCTGGCTTCGACGGCCGAACAGATCTGTGACTTTATCGCCTTTTGAATTCGATCGGCTGACCTAATATTGCATCTGGGCTTGTAGCGATCCCGGTTCTCCACCACTTGAAATTTACTCTACGACGTAAGAGTACAGCAGTGCTATAGTCTTGAAACAAGTTCGCTAAAACAGACTACAAAGGGCAGATATCTGAGGCAATGATGTTGTCGGACTATGGTTTTAGCCGTTTGCTTTGCACTCACGCTGTGATTCACGTGTACTGAACCTCCTAGCAAAATGCCTGGATCTTCTGTCATACCCGCTATAGGTAACGGCCTGTGTCGATCATGGATGGCACCATCAAAATTGCAGCTTCGAGGCACGCACAGTGCGGCTTTTTTCAGCTCATGTCGACCCCTCATACGGGAGAAGAACCAAAGTCGCGTGCTGGATCATCGCGGTTCTGCGCGCCTGAACTTTAGCTGCCACAGAGCTAATGTTCTCTTTGGGAGAAAATGTGTACACATTGGAATGAGATGCAACCGACATACATACTATTGTTATTATCAATCGAAGAGCTAGGGATAGGTAGTCCTGCAAAGATGTCTTGTGGAGAAACGATCCTTCAGCTTTGGTAGCAAAACAGATGGTGGAATAAGAAGTCTACCTAAACTCCAATGTCTGGTCAAGGCAAGCCATATCTATTCGTTGTTGTACTACGGATCTGGTGCTTCGCATGTAACGGCTTCGCCTGAAATTCGCCCGAAGTAATTTACTCCGCGTGAAGTATCCCAGTTCGCGTCAAAGTTTTTCCATGACGGATTTGGTTTGCGTGAAGTGTCCGGTTAGTATTCAGACAACTTATCGACGGCGGAGACAACAAGAGGTTAGGAAAAGTCTCATTCTCTAGCTCACACATTCCGGCAAACAGTAAAGCTTTTCGTGCTATTGGTTCATCCTCTTTCTCGAATCAAAACCAAAAAATGTGCATCTACGGTTGAAGTATAGATCAGACGAAGTAGCACGAGTGTCATAATTCCCTCTGATATACCAGTTAGAATAGCGATTTTGAGGAGAAATACGAATGTTACAGAAGGAACTACGATGTCTAGCGGCAACATAACAATGTCGTGAACTGTTGTCCGAGGTTCGACTCTTTGCTTCGCCTGATTATAAGTTAGGAGATCTTTTAGTCATCCATTTACAACCACCGGATCCCCACTCCCTAATTATGTTCCTGCGCCACTTTTGGGTTGAGCAGGTTTAGCAGTCAAGCATGTTTTTGCCTTTACACTTTATAACGAACTAAGTTCGTCGACAGCTCTACATAGCTAAGTAGCTTCCATCTGATGCAGACATACCTTTGGAGTACTTTGTCACTATGAGTTTGCCCGTCATTTATAAAAGCAGACCTTCAAACCTGAAGCTTTTTACTGAGGACTTTCGCCTGTTGGTCCCTGATGCCCGTTCACCCTTTCACCCTTCGAACCCGTTGAATTGTTGAATTCGTTGCAAACGTTCGCCCTGTAAAATCCGTCGCACGTCCCTAGATCGCGAGGAAAGCACCTCATGGTGAGCAGGAGCGTAAGATCAGCATTTGCTACTTGGTCAAGTCAGCCTTTTGTCGAATATGTCCGCGTCAGAAAAACACCTTGTTTTTAATCTCATTTTGTCAAAGGAAACCGTCACAATCGAACTGCGCGGCAAACATTTCTTTTGGTAATCAAAATTGGTACTAGCTTTGTATCAATAAATCTTCCATCTGTGTGCTAATGCACTACCTTTTACGCTACATCTGATAAAGCAGATACATTTACTAGTTGTAGTAGTGCTGCATAGGGTTTTTTCAGTCTACTCGAGCGTAAACTGCATCTTCACGGTTAGTTCCAGGCGCAAAGGCTAGGCGAGGTGAAGAACGAAGGCGAGACGACGAGTAGAGTTGAAACCGGCGAGAAAGTATGAAAAAAGCATGAATCATGCGAAGAGGCATCCCAGAATATGCATCTCATGCTCCACTCTGTCAGACAGTATCACTACCAACGCTGCGTAATAGCAAGAATCTGTGAGGTCCGATCGAGCGCGTCAGTCGGAACGAAACAGTCAAGGTATAGTCACAGGGACAGGCCAGAGTCGCAACGTGACCGTGTAGGAGCATAAGAGTTCGTGACATTTCGATATCACAGCCAATGATGTATCTCATTGTTGCAGGCCTCTAATCTTGATCTGTCAAAGAGCGAGTCTTGCCATTATGTAGGATTTGAATGCAGCCGACTAACCAAGTATCGATACTTATCAAACAACCAAGGGTAGCTAGTCCTGGTAAGAAAAGACTTGCGGGGAAGGTTTGCTTCAGAGTTGAGGGTATACAGTGCGACGCGGAATTGGACGGACAGTTTTTTGAGGGTTTTGCTACCTGATTTTTGCGTTTATTCTACAACATCAGATCTGACTCCCTGAAGCTGAAACCGGCACAGGAAGCATCCTTGGGCGCCTGGCTATCCACCTACGTTGCCCGAACATTTTTATTCCCGGCCGGACCGGGGGTCCATTTCTGATTCGCTGTCAAAAGTCTACGTCCGGTAGGCCCGAATTTCAGATGACGCGCCTCAATTTGGGGTCCGCGCTAGGCAAACCGAGCCTCTAAGCGAGGTTCTTGTGGTGGACGCACCGTATTTTGCTTCCCCGCCTTCACCTTTAAAGGGGTTGAGCGTTTCATATCCCAGATTGCTATACCCACGGCTTCTTGCGTTACAAGACTCAGCCATTCAGTCAGCTCCTCCCGTAATTACAAGATACTATGACGCACAACATTTCTTGTCTATAGTCTACAGTTGATACATCTTCAGCTTCGGCTCCCTTTCCACCTGGCGATCTCACTCCGATGCTTGGTCAATCGTTCCGCTGAAGCCTGCCGTGCTTGTGGGATGCACGAGGTTAAGAATCGAGACGGCCCACGAATCGGGAATCCGGCGACGAGAGCTGTAGGTTTTCAGCGCCCTGGCCGACTGGTGCGGATCCATGCCTCTCTCGTATAACTCGAGGTACTTCCAGCAATGGTTGAAGCATGCCCGAGTTTGGTCTAGCGTCGGCTTCGCCATTGCTCGGGCCAGAGCTTCCCAGGCCCCAGCGATTGTAATCCTGCCCCCTTCCTTCCTGAACTGCATCTTGATCATTGACCAGACCAGTTCGATGGGGTTGAGTTCGCAATGAAATTTCGGCAGGAACAAAACGAGATGCCCCGCTGCCTCTATGATCTTCACGATCTTGGGCGCTTTTCTAAGAGATCGGGTTGATGCCTCATTATATTTCGCCAGCAGCAGCCGTGCTGATTGCGGGCATCGGCTGTGGTCGGTCCGTCGTTCACGCTCGGGTAAAGGGCTGAAGTGACCGAAGTGGTGACGTTTTCCAAGTCGGGAGCATCGTCCTCAGCCACCTCCCCCTCGTCCTCGAGATTGTAGGCCAGGGAGATACCTCAACCCAAAAGCTCCTGACGAGCCTCTCGCCGATCCGCCTTAGCGGCCTTGCCGTTACACTCATCACACTCCAATTTGAGCTTCCCCGATCCCCTTTCCCGCGCGAGCCGCACGTAAAGGCTTCAGAGCCCTCGCTCCTTCAGCACGACTCTGATTCCCTTTGGCTTTCCAGCCAAACGCTTCCTCTTCTCGGCTTTCGTTTCTTTGGCTTTCTTGTCTTCAAGTGCCATGGTGGGATCGTAGGTGTCCAGAAACACCATCTTCTATCTTGCGCTCGCCGTTTTGGTCGAGGTACCATCTATGATTCATTTTCGGGACGTTGCCTCCCGGTCCCAAATTCATCTTTTCGGCGCGAAGGGCGTCACTAGCATCTCCGCCGTGCACTGAGGAGTTGTCGAAAATGAAGAGTCCAATCTTGCCAGGGAAGGCTTCATCGAAGATTTTCAGAGCGACCAGCAGTTGCTCGCAAAGCTGATTCAAACTCCAGTACTCTACGTTTTTCCCCGGTTCGATGACTCGTCTGACATCGCAGAGGTCCTGAGGACGATCACCCGAAAGCACCGCCGGCAATGCCAATCTGCCCGTTCCCCTCTCCATAACGAAGTCGGAGATCATCATGAGCTTGCCATCCGACTTCTGCCGGAGCACGGTCTCCTACTGATATACCCAGACGAGATGGCATCTCTTGGGCATGAACGGCGGTCTCGTCGTGGAACATGATGACGATCTCCTTTTCTCCTTCCCGGAGGGTAGGAGAAGTCTCGAGCCAGTCTCCGTCATCGTCCGTATCCCAGAGCGCAGCCCTCTTCCGGAGCTGACTGAGCTGCGGGAGATACACGTTTTGGCGATAACCAACCACATCTTTACGTTCATGGCCATCGTGATACAGTCCCTTGCTGACCAAATTGCGTTCGAACCCGATCTTGCGAAGCCATCGGACAATGGTCGCTTGATGAACTCCGGTGGGCAGATTGGCGGCCCTTGCTTCATCTGTCTGCAGATACTTCGCAAGCTCTTCGGAGATCAATGTGGGTTGTATAGCGCCGACCGGAATGCTGGCGAGATGCTTTCCCTGCCATTTGGCCAGAACGGGGAAGGCCTGGAGCAACGAACGCCTGCCCCGTCGAGACAGGTTGTCGTTATGAGGTAACTACCAGAAGGCAATGGCATATTGGGCATCTTGAAGTAATACACGGGCTCGATGCTTGTGCCGAAGCTTTGCTGCACGGTCTCCTCCTCCATATCGAGAAGGTCCCCGCTGTAGAGGAAGCGTTATGTCTTCTTCTGCCCTTCGGGTAACAATCGTGATGCTTGCTGTTTCTAACGGTTTCTTGACGCGGTTGTCCAAATTCCGTCGGAACTCGCTGAGCAGACCCTTGGAATGATACATCTTTCGGCCCTCGTTATCCGTCAGGGCCTGCTTGCGCCCGCGACGGGTGATGATGGCAATGGCGTCCGTCAAGAGCTGAATATAGTCGTCGGCCTGCCTCCTTTTTTTTTTGGCTCCTTGTCCCTTCTTGTTGGTGCCTGATCCCGTCGGGGTTGGGCTGTCTGCAGTAGCCCTACCAAGGATCGGGGTTTGCGCCGCACCGGCCGATTGGGCGACAGGAGCGCTTGACGAGGGGGCGGCGTCTGAAGACTGGTCTTGAGGGTGGAGACGATCACGACATCGACGTAGCGTATCCGCCAGTCTCATCTGATCTTCATCGGGCTCGCTTTCCTCTGACTCCGAGTGAAGAATAATAGGCTGGCTTTTTTTGTCAGAAACGACCTAATCGACGGCTGGAACAATGCTTCCTTCCCCAGTTTTGTCGGAACCGCACGCATGTACACCTCCTCGGCGCGGGGTGTGAGAACGAGGTTGCCCGTTAGCCTTTGTCGCGGGGTTAGGGGTTAGGGGGTTATGGGGTTCTGGGGTGCATGGATCCTACATATACAACAAGTAAAGGGAGACGATTTCGAGTCCGCAAAGAAAATCTAAGGAAAAGTGAAAATTGGGGAAACTACAGACTATAGGAAATT